>CM053406.1:84068733-84100534 GCA_028644305.1 Xerus rutilus | reverse complement strand
ATTTCCTCTGTAAATAATATATGAATTACAACTTTTGGATTTTCTTCCACTGGGAAGATTTGTAATTCCTATCAATTACATTCAGGCCCAGGACAAATTAAGCTCTTTAAGTATGCCACAAAAAAAATCACTGAATCCTAATTCAGATGAGCAGTTCATGAACAAGTTGGCATTTCAGTGGGCTCTGAGAAGGTAACTAGTGTTTTACCAGGTAAAAGTTGGGGAAAGAAAATTAAGTCAAGGCAGAGGAAAGTGCATTAGTAAAACCTAGAACAAAAGAAAATAAACCGGACTATAGTGAATGGAGTAAAGCAATGGCTCTCAAATTTTATTTGCATCAGACACACTTGGAGGAGTAGTTTAAACACTGGTTTCTACTGTTGGAATGTCAAATCCAGTATATCTGGAGTGGAGTTCAAGAGTTTGAACTGGTACAACCCCAGGCCGTACTGACACTGGTCTGGGATCTACACTCTGAGAATGACTAGTATAGTGTGTATAACAGTGGTTGATGGTAAAAAACAAAACAAAACAAAAAACCTAGAAATATTGGCATTTGAGGGCATATTGCAGAGGCTATAAATGAATACCAAAAAATAGTTAGGACTTTTATGTATATATGTATTGATTCATTTGTTTTGGTTTCATTTAAATGCAGACCAATGACAAAGCCATGACCAGTCTGTACTATATTGAGGTACTATGCTGGCTTAGGTCAAGGAAGGAGAACCTGAAGCCTGTTCCCAAATTACCTAACTCCAGTCTCCCTGCAGTACTGCTAATGTTCCCACCCTTCTGCTCCTCGTCCTTATCAGATAACACATCAAATTCTTCATACATTGAACACAAGCCATCTAACCAGCCTGCAGTATAAATGACTGATGGTTATTTAATATTTTTTTAATTATTTGCATTTCTAAATTGATTTCTATTCTGGAATCCAAGCTCCTGTTAGTATAAACAAACAAACAAAAACAAAAAACAATGTCAAGCAGTGTGCATGTGAGGGGAAAGGTTATTCTTTGGATAGGAGGGCTTCTTTGAAGGTTGATCCCATGGTCAGTTCTCCCTACCTCTTTCTGCATTTATGATATTACCTATTTCCCTTTCTCAACCCACAGCCCTCCAACAGAGCCAAGTTTCTGTGTGCTAGATTATTCTCTAACTGTAATTATATTCTGATCCATTGTTAACCAGTCAGCTGTGCCAACTATACATAGTGGCCTGATTTTAGGTGAGTTTGCACTTTCAGAATCTATTTAGTCTGAGTACTCAGATTTCTCCAGATGGTAAAGCTAAGGATATAGCATACAGATTTTTGATTTTGTATGTGAAAATATTCCCATACCCACCAAAAGTTCAAATTCTATACAGTTTGTCCTTTCATTCTTATTTTTAAATGCCCTATGAAAATTCTGTCTTTATTATGAATTTCATTAAATCTTTTTTGAAGTTGACAGGCATATAAATAAGTAAAACATGGGAATAACATAATAGTGTTGTTTTTCCTTTGCTCTAGTTCCAGTTATCACTTCTGTATTATAGAGACATGCAAAAAAGCAAAAAAAGAGAATTTGCTTATATAAGAGAATGTTATTTTCTCAGCTAATTATTCAGCAAATAAAAATCTCCCAACAGGATAACATGGTGGAGTGTGGTTTGGCTCTCTAATGAAAAGCTTCACTTTGTCTGCAGCCACATTCTTTTGCTGCCATTTCAACACATCCAGAGGACACATTAGAAACAAAAGGAGGCCATAAACAGAGGGACATTGGAACTTTATCGTGAAAAATAATATTGTAGCAGATTTTAACAACCACCTATGAGGAGACAATACTTTGACAAGACATATTTGACAAGACAATATATGAGGTTACCAAGAACAGCTAGATAAAGATCAATAGCTTATTGTTTGAAACATAGATGACTAGAATGAAGTGGAAATGTGAGGTAAAAAAATCAAAGTAATATATATGCATTTGAAAAACAGACTAGGAATGCAATAGGTGGGAAGTTTAGCTGGACTGCTCAAATGTGTTGAGACCAATAAATGTAAGACCACACTTCTTGACTTGTGTTAATGAATACCAGGGTCATGAAACTTATTTTATCTTCTCAGAAAAGTCAGTTGAAAACCACTCAGAAAAATACACACATATCAAGCATACCAAATATAGTATTTTTACATTAAAGAAAAACAGCAATGAAATAAATAGGACCCCTTTCTAAGTGGTCAGGTACTTCAAAATGATTCAGAAATGGTGCTCGTTGTGGTATTTTTATTTCATTATTTTAGAAAAATGGTACATGAGCTTACCCAAAACATTGTCAGGCTGATGATGACAATGATAAATTAGATTTGATTGAGGTTTGGGTGTTTCAAGTGATATTTTACAAAGACCATTTTTCCTGAAATAAATTGTCTTCTCTTATATCCTTTCATCTTTCAGCATGGAACAAATATAGAAAAGCAGAGCACATATAATAGTTGGGGCAAGGTCAGTGTTTAAATCATAGAGTAAATCTCGGAGGATTTCATATACAGTATCATTTTTTGCTGTTGACATTGGGGGAAAAGGTTATGATAATCTGCTTTAAGGTTAGAGAGATCCGTTGCCCTTTTGTATGTGTTGAAATCTCTGAGAATAGCAATACTGTCCCAACAGACTAATGAAAAAAATTGATTAAAATATGTCAAAATTGTTAGTGAATACTTAAATAAAATAATGCATGTTTCTCTCTTCCCCTTAAATAATGCACTCTGGGTAACAGGCACTTGACTCTACCAGGACTTTTAAAAAGAGTTCAGAATGCCTCCTAGAAATGTTGCTTTGAAGGGTAGCAGGCTGGACATTTGCTCCCCAGTGACTGAGGTTTGTCCCCAGCAGTATTAATTCCCCCTCCCTTTTAAGCTGCCTTTGCAAATGAATTCTAGCTGGCCCTTGAGGCTGTGAAGACACAACAGAGGAGATATGTACATGAGACTGCTTATCAGCACCACAGTAGAAATCAGAGATAAGCCAAAGAAAAATAGGGCATCAGAACTATGTAAAGTTATGTGAAATATTTAATGTTATTATGTAATTAGGGTGGTTTTCTACTTTGTGGTCCTTTAGAAATATTTCCTTTTTCTTCCTCATTTAAAAATGAAAGAAAACATTTGGGGAGCCATTCAATTTCATACAATTAACAACAGAGCTGGGGTGGGGTCTATGTTACCTAACTCCATTTACTGAATTCCTCTTTTTGGTATGCCAAAATCTGAACTTATAGTACATGATAACATACTTATTAGTGTATATTCAATCAAAGTTAGAAGGAAACAATGAACGTTTTATTTGTTAGGCTATGAAATTTCTTCCTACATCTTTCCTAAAGAAGACATAAGAAGAAGGATTTCTTCCTAAAGAAGACATAAGAAGAAGGATCAATCGGATCTTGTAGAACATCAATTGGATCTTATAGAAGTGTACTTGGTTTATCAGGTGGCTGAAATCCTGGAGAAAACAGGGTTTTATTAGATAATTTTTGAAAACGTTTGCTATTTTTTGAAGTAAGATAGCCCTCTACCCTTGGGATAGTGGTAGAAAATCTTGGCAAGAAAAGATATTGGTTTTTGTTAGCTTTTTTTTTTTTAAAGAGTGGATTATTGTTTTAAGTGATTCTCATATTTTTGTTTGTTTTTTGAAGTTTGCTGCTTTTGCTTGCAGTTATTAGCTGCTTTTTGAACTATTTCTGTATGTCTAAATTTCCAAGACTTGTTGCAATAGTTCACCTCCATCCCATGGGCTGGGCTGAAGGCTTCATACAACTCCTACTCTTCCTCCCCCCATTTCACCACCTACTTGCTTACCACAACTTGGTAGATAAATCTTACCAACTTTTTTATAGAGTTCCATTTTTACACTCTGCCTGAGCCAAATTACAGATTATGACAGGCCACTTCCTCTTGGTTTTCAAATACATCATTCATATTCACTTGGTCCCATTCATTCTCTGAATAGACTTAAACATAAATTTAATGATTGTACGTAAAAGAGAACCTAAATGACCATGGAAATAGAGAGCTTCAGTACTGTGGTGCTAGATATTATCAAGCCTCTTCCTGGACATTCAAGAGAACTGTTTCCCAGCTTCTCTTTCATTTAGTGGTCACACGACTGAATTCTTGTCAATGGAAATCATGGAAATAATGTATATGTCTTCCAGACCTGCTCCATGAAATTTCCACATGCTCATTTTCCACTTATCAGTGAATCCTCAATACCTCAGGAGACTCAGGAAGCCACTTTTAATGACAGAAACTACTGTGTTACCAAATAACTATGTGAACAGCAGACCCTCCTTTCCCCATCCCCAACTGAGTAAAGCCTAGTCTGGTACAGAAGTGGGAAATAAATGTGTATAGTTTCAGGACAATAGAATATTGGTGTTTGTTTGTATAGCAGTTATCCCACCTTAACTAATATGGAAATCTGACCTTATGATTGAAAACACTTCACAACACATATGCACATATTCCCTAGACTGTGACAGTTTTGCATGGCATATTTTTATATCCACTTTCAAATGAAGGAATTGAATTAAGTTCTGTTATCAAAGACTTTGGGGAAGTGCAAAATAGATTTATAGGACTTGAAAGATTACACAAGTAACAACTACTGAAACAGACAAGAGATTGAGTAAAGGCAGTAAACTAAGACATAGAAGTCTACAATATGTAAAATACAGTTAGCAGGAGAAAAAATATAAGAGCTGATTTGAGCAAAGAATGGAGAATTTTCTTTTGTATACTGGAACTGCAAGGGTTTTCAACAATAAGGAGTGTGTAGCAAAAGGGAATGAAGCATCCTCAGAGGCGCAGCTCATTTCTGATTAAATTAGGTTAGAAGGCTAGGCCTTCCGGGAGATGCTTGCACTAAACAGAAGCTATGCAAAAACATGGTGCATACCAAGCCACTAGACATTATACGGCTCTCCAGGATTACAGCTTCCCTAGGTGTCTCTGAGGAACCCCTGTTAAATACTGCCATAATGTGAGAGATGTGGTTTAAAAGTTTTAAAAGTGTAAAATATGGGGTCATGTTATTGTGAGGAGAATTAAATCTCTGCAGGAGATGGAGTAGCTAGCTGGCAGGGAATTGGGGGTCCTATGCATAATCTAAAAGTGTTCTTCCCTGTTTGTGGCTTGGCATCCTAGTTTCTGTTGTCCCCTCCCTTACTGTTTTCATAGTTTTATGTGGAAAGAATACTGGGCATGTGGCTGAACAAGGGCCCCTAAGACAGTCATAGATCTATTTGCCCAACTGAGCACCAATATCACAATACCTTAATTGATGTAATTCCATAATGTCCTTCAGATCTAGTAAAATATGACTTCCATGTCTGTTCTACATCTAGAATATCTTACTTCTTCATGACCTATTCCATGTAAATTGTAGAATATGCTTGTACTTTATTGGAATATAGAATTACATTGAACCTTAAGATGTATTCAGGCAGAATTTAACTATGTTCAATATGTAATTTTCAAATCCATGAACATATAATGCTTCTCCATTTATGATTCATTTTCTCTAATTTTTCTCAGTAGTGCATTATAGTTTTCCATGTAGATATTGTTTTCTAAGTAACAGTTTTATTTTATTTTTGCTGTTGTTGTTTTTGGTACTAGAGATTAAACATAGGGGCACTTACTCACTGAGCCACATCCCCAGTGACAGGAGCTTATTCTGAGACAGGGGGAGCTTGCTAACTTGCTTCAGGCCTCACTTAGTTGGGATCCTCCTGCCTCAGTTTCCCAAGTTGCTCGGATTACAGGCTTATATCACCACACCTGGCCTTTAGATAAAACTTATAACCAGAAAATTCAACCCTTTCAAACATGGAATTCAACAGTCTTTAGTATAAGTATATTCACCTATTGACATGAACTGAATTCAGAATACTTTTATCACTTCAAAAAGCAACTTCATACCTGTCAGTGGTATTCTACATTCCTGTCCCCCAGCTTCTGGCAACCACTCATATATTTTCTGTTACAATATATGAATTTATATATTCTGGACTTTTCACATAAATAAAATCATACAATAGTTTGTCATCTGTGAGCAGCCTATTTCACTTAGCATGATGTTTTCAGAGTTTATCTATGTTGTTGTAAGTATCAGCTCTTCATTCCTTTTAAGGCTGATTATTATTCCATTACATGGATATATCACATTTTGTTTATCCATTCTTTCCTTGATAGACATTTGAGTTCTGTCTACTTTTTGGTCTTCAGGAATAAGACTTCTAGGAACATTTGTGTACAAACTGTTTTGTGAACCTATGTTTTTAGTTTTATCAGGCATTTATCTAGGAGTTAAATTGCAAAGTCATGTGATAACTATATTTAATAATTTTTAAGGACTTTTAAGACTGTTTTTCAAAGAAGCATCACCATTTTACATTCTCACTAGCAATGTATAAAGTTTCCAATTTCTCAACATCCTTACTGATACTTGTTAATATCTGTATTTTCAAAAAATCCAATCATCCTAGTGGGTATTTCATTACATTTTTGATTTACATTTCCTGAAATACCAATGATATTGAGATTTTTTTTTCCTGAGTTCATTGGGTAGTCATATACTCTTTTTGGAGAAATATCTATTCAGATCCTTTGCCCATTTTTATATTGGGTTGTTTGTATATTTTTGAGTTGTAAAAATGTATATGTTCTGGAGCGAAGTCTTTTTACAAAATATATGATTTGTAAATGTTTTGTCCAGTTTGGTGTCTTGTTTTTATACTTCTGTGGTAGTAAAAAAACTACCTTCTGTGAAGTAAAAAAAAAATTTAAATTTTGATGAAATTCAAATTATTTACTTTTATCCTTTACTGCTTATGCTTTTGGTGTTATATTTAAGAAAGTATTGCCTGATACAAAGCCACAAGTATTTACTCCTATGTTTTCTTCAAAGAGTTTTATAGTTTGTTTTTGCAGTACTGGGAAGTGAACTCAGGGTAGAGGACACTTTACAACTGAGCTACACCCACCTTTCGTCTAAATTTTGTGATAGGGTCTTGCTAAATTGCCCAGACTAACCTGACACTTGCCTCTTAGCCTTCGGAGTAGCTGGGATTATAGGTATGCACCGTTGTGCTTAACTAATTTCATAGTTTTACCTTTTTTATTTAGGTCTGTAACCCATTTTGAGTTCATTATTTCTGGATAATTTAAGAAGAGAGAGTTCAGTTTCATTCTTTTGCATGTGAATATCCAGTAGTTACAGCATGATTTACTGAAAGACTGTACTTTCTCTATTGAATTGTTTCAATGACCTTGTCAGAAATCAACTCATCATAAATGTGTGAACTTAGTTCTCAATTCCCAATTCTAGTCTATTGATCTATGTATCCATTCTTATGCCAGTAATATTGCATTGCTGGGATAAATACTACTTGGTCATGGGTACAATTGTTTTTATATGTTGCTGGATTTGGTTTGTTTGCATTGATGATTTTTGTGGTTATTCAAGAATATTTTTCTGTATTTTTTAATGTTATTTTTGTATTTTCCTGCTTTTGATGTCCTCACTGAATGACTTGGGAAGTTTTCCTTCCTCTTCTAATTTTTGAAAGAGTTTTTGAAGCCTCTGCCTGTTCAATTCTGTTTGGTCCCTTTGATGAATCTTAATTTAATTTTTAGTTGTGATTTTCAACTCCAAAAATGAAATTTGGTTCTTAAATAAAACTAATTAATACTATTTTAATTAAAAATAATTCTTTCCTTGTTGAAGCATTATTCCCATATTTTCTTCTAATTCTTTCTAGTTCTTTCAGTTCTTTGAAGGCACATATGACAACTGATGAGATTGTGCCCCTGAGTTGTCTCAAGTGTGCTAGGTTGTACTAATTTTCTATTAATTTCAACATCTGGACTGCCTTAAGAACAGTTTCTGTTGCCTTCTTTTTAAATTTCCTATGAATGGGCCACATATACCTTCTTATTTCCTTTTGTGTTAAAATTGGACATCTTAATATATTGTGTCAGCTATGGAAATCAGATTTACCCAGCACCTGTTGTTTCTTCTGTTATTGTTATTATTTTTTTTCTTTTAGTGTTTTTTCCTGCAATAATTCTCCAAAGCTTGTATTCTTTGTTGTGTGACCAGTAACACCTCTGCTCAGTTAGCTAAATAATCTTCTAATGATTACACAGGGATGTTCTTTAACACCTTGACTGAATGTACCTCTCAGCCTTATTGAAGGAGTTCTGTGTTTAGCAGTGTAATTTCAGTGCCCCAGCTGGCAGCTTGTAACACTTTCCTCCTTAATCCATGTTCACACAGAGTCATAAAGTCAACTATAAGGGATGAATTAGGGCTTTTTCTTGAAATGTCCCAACCCAGGACTTTTAAAAGCCTTGTGCATGTGCGTGGCCTTCTGTATTCTCCATATACGTTGGACTTTATCAAAATCCTTTTAGGAATGTCATTTCTCAAGTTTTCCTTTAGATTTTCAATCAATCACTTGTGAGCCCCAACTCATAGTCCTGATTCAGTATGTGTGTTGTTAAATGATTTTTGCTGATTTTTTGGATAGAGGCATTGGAGATTAGGTTGTTCTCACAGCTCTGTGTTGGGTCAAATAAATAAAAGCTATGAGAATGGAGCTTTACAGTGAGCTTCCAGAAAGGTTTAATACTGGTAATTCTCTGGATGGGGCTTTTGGGGAGCTCCAGATCCATTCTCACTCTTCCTATGACGGCCAGTCTACTGATTTTCACTGCAAAGCTAACAATTTTCAAAGTTACCACTGAGCGGTAGAAAGAGGGATTATGTTAGGTTTCTTTTTGTTTTGGGTTCCAGAAGTTTTCCATGATGTTTCTGGGTGAGATTTTGATGCTATTATTATTGCTTTTGTTTTTGCTTATCCTGATTAGGTTTCATGGAGCTTATTGAATTTATTGCTTTATACCATTTGTCAATTTTGGATATTCTTAGCTATTTTCTCTTCAGTTATTGCTTCTGTCTCATTCCCTTTTTCTTCCCTCTGTCTATGGCTTCAAATAAATATAATATCTTTTTATTATGTCTCATATTTCTCTTATGCTTCTTTTTAAAATGTTTTCTATCCTTTGTAATCCCTGTGCTTCATTAAGAATACTTTTTTCTAATTTACTAATCACTTTTCAACTGAAATTTATTCATTGAATTCTTAAGTTTTCCTGCTGGGTTCCAGAAATTCTTCTTCTTTTAATCACTTCTGATTTGCTTGTTTTTGTTTGTTTTAATTAGTTATACATGACAGCAGAATGCATTTTGACACATTGTACACAAATGGAGCACAACTTTTTATTTCTCTGGCTGTACATGGTGCAGTCACACTTGTCATGCAATCATACATGTATATAGGGTAATAATGTCCACTTCATTCCACTATCTTTCCCATGCCCCAAACCCTTCCACTCCTCTTACTCCCCTCTGCCTAATCCAAAGTTCCTCCATTCTTCCCTAGCCACCTCCCCACATAATGAATCAGCATCATCTTATCAGAGAAAGCATTCGGCATTTGGTTTTGGGCAATTAGCTTATTTTGCTTAGCATGCTGTCCTCCAGCTCCATCCATTTACCTGAAAATGCTATAATTTCATTCTTCCTTAAGGCTGAATAATATTCCATTGGGTATATATATACCACATTTTCTTTATCCATTCATCTGTTGAAGGCCATCTAGGTTTGTTCCATAGTTTAGCTATTGTGAATTGAGCTGCTGTAAATATTGATGTGGCTGCATCACTGTAGTATGCTGACTTTAAACCCTTTTAGTATAAACCAAGGAGTGGGATAGCTGGGTCAAATGCTGATTCCATTCCAAGTTTTCTGAGGAATTTCCATAACTCTTTCCATAACAGTTGCACCAATATGCAGTGCCACAAGCAATGTATGAGTGTACCTTTTTCCCCACATCCTCACCAACACTTATTATTTCTTCTATTCTTGATAATTGCCATTCTGACTGAAGTGAAATAAAATCTTTGAGTAGTTTTGATTTGCATTTCTCTAATTGTTTGAGATGCTGAACATTTTTTCATATATTTGTTGATTGTATTTCTTCTGTGAAGTATCTGTTCAATTCCTTAGTACATTTATTGATTGGATTTTTTTTTGATGTTAAATTTTTTGAGTTCTTTATATACCCTGAGCATTAGTGCTTTATCTGATGTGTGTGGGATAAAGATTTTCTCCCATTCTGTAGGCTCTTTGTTTATGATATTGTTTCCTTTGCTGAGAAGCTTTTTAGTTTGAATCCGTCCCAGTTTTCGACTCTTTATTTTACTTCTGGCACTTAGTTCAACATACAGAAATCAATAAAGGTAATTCATCACATCAATAGACTTAAAAACAAGAATTATAGAATCATCTCAATAGATGCAGAAAAAACATTTGACAAAATACAGCATCCCTTCATGTTCAAAATACTAGAAAAACTAGGGATAGTAAGAACATATCTCAACATTGTAAAAGCTGTCTCTGATATGTCCAAGGCAAACATCATCCTAAATGGGGAAAAATTGAAAACATTCTCTCTAAAAACAGGAACATGACAGAAATGCCTTCTTTCACCATGTCTATACACAGTCCTTGAAACTCTAACCAGAGCAATCAGAAAGATCAAAGGAATCAAAAGGATACAAATAGAAAAAAAGGACTCAAACTATCACTATTTGCCAATGACATGATTCTATATTTAGAGGATGCAAAAAATTCCACAAGAAAACTTCTAGAACAAATAAATGAATTCAGCAAAGTAATAGGATATAAAATTGACACTCATAAATCAAGTGCATTTCTATACATCAGTGATGAATCCACCAAAAGAGAAATAGGAAAACTACCCCATTCACAATAGCCTCAAAAAAAAAAGAAAGAAAGAAAGAAAAAGAAAGAAAGAGATAAAGAAAACTTGGGAATCAGTCTAACAAAAGTGGTGAAAGACTTCTATAATGAAAATTACAGAACATTAAAGAAAGATATTGAAGAATACCTTAGATGATGTAAAGACCTCCCATATTCTTAGATATGCAGACTTAATATTGTCAAAATGGTCATACTACCCAAAATGCTATATGGAATTAGTATGATTCCTATTAAAATTCCAATGACATTCCTAATAGAACTAGGAAAAGCAATCATGAAATTCATTTGGAAAAATAAGAGACATAGAATAACCGAAGCAATCCTTAGCAACAAGAGTGATGCAGGAGGCATCACAATACTAGACCTTAAACTATACTACAGAGCCAAAGTAACAAAAACGGCATGGTATTGGCACCAAAACAGATATGTAGGCCAATGATACAGAACAAAAGACACAGAGACAAACCCACATAAATATGGTTATCTCATATAAGACAAAGGTCCGGAAAACATGCATTGGAGAAAATATAGCATATTCAACAAATGGTATTTGGAAAACTGGCAATCCATATGTAGCAAAATGAAATTAAACCTACCTCTCTCTCACCCCACACGAAACTCAACTCAAAGTGGTTCAAATACTTAGGCACTACAACAGAGACACTTTACTTAAGAGAAGAAAAAGTAGGCCTAAATCTTCATCATGTTGGCTTAGGATCTGGTTTGTTTTTCAAAATTCTAAATTTTGTCTTTTAATGATTTGAAAAAATAATCATAACTTTCATAAAATTTATTTCTGGTATTATTATTATTTGAATATTTGTGAGAAAACATTTATTATATCTCTAGAGTTTTGGTTAATCTTATCCCTTTGTAATCCTGCGTTTTTAGTAAATTCTAGACATTATGAGAAATTACCAAGAAAATTTGAGACTAGAAGAATATAATTTCTCCAAAAGTAAACCAAATCTCCTGTGGAAGATAATTAGTTTAGAGGCATTAGTTTTTTGAGATTCCTCTAATTCACACAATTATTACCTCAGTTGCAAACAGGGCTTTCGTACTTATGAGGGCTGATCCATTTCTTGTTCAGTTTTATACTTGGTATATACCATTTTATCAAGGGCTTCCAGGGAAACTTTGAGGTGTTTGTCAGAGAACCTCCTCTTTGGTCTGCTCTAAGTTCCAAATTCTGTCCCTCCCATATCCACGAGTCTGACTGAAGCTTGATTTATTTATTTATTTTTTTTATTTTTTTCTGAAGCTTGATTTAACTTCTTCTAAATTAGTTATACATCAGCATTAGTAAACACCTCCCAGGGAATAAGGCTCCAAATGCTTGGCCCACTTCTCTGGTCATTTCTCTTTCCTTATTTCCTGGGTAGATGACCATTGCTTTTAAAAAGATATTTCTTTTATATAAATAAAATACTGGCTTTGAAGAAACATCTTACCTTTAAGTGCAGTTACTTTTACTATACCAGATGTCACAGGAACATTTTTACTTTTATTTTTGCTGTAGGAACTTTCAATATAACATATTGAGTATTATAGGAATATATTTTGATGGAAGAGAGAGAATATAATGGGCATACTCATAATTTTCTCCTCAAAACTAGATATTTATAAGGGTCATATTCCTTAACTTTTTAATTGACATGTTAGTGGGAAATAAAGTTTCAGTCAATTTTTATTTTGTCTATTCTTATTATAGCATAGATCGGGGAGAAAATCTGTCCAAATCTGTGATGATGGAAAAATCTATGTTTAATATTGTAGCCATTAGCCAAACATGGCCATTGGATCTTTTTTTTTTTTTTTAAATATTTTTTTAGTTGTAGATGTACACAATGTCTTTATTCTATTGCTTTGTATGTGGTGCTGAGGATTGAACCCAGGGCCTCACGCATGCGAGGCAAGAGCTCCACCACCGAGCCACAATCCCAGCCCCTGGCCATTGGATCTTTTAAATATGATTGGTATAAATGAGAAAGTGAATTTTTAATTTTATCTAATTTCAGTGCATTTCATTCTTATTTAAACATCCATATGTAGGTAGTGGTTACCATGCTGCTCAGAACAGTTTTGATGGACTTTCAACTCTCTTTGCTCAGTTTGTGTAATCCATTTGAGAATGTTTCTCTGGTGGCAGCATGCTCTCTCTACTTGACCAGTTTTGACCCAAAACTTACTCCATGGTTCCAGAACATCATGCTCTGTCCCAGACATACACACATCACATTGTTTAGAGACTTTGTCTCTTCCAGTATGAAGAGTGAAAAGCTAATGGTCTCAAAACCCCAACTGTCCCTTTCCAGGGAAATTTACTACTACTCATTTAACACTAAATTACCTTACCTTTCCTCTCAAACACAATGCCTTATGAATCCTGTATTTCTAGAAACAAAAGCCCTTTATTCTAAGGAAAGAGGAATCCAGATCTCTAAGACCAAAGCCCTGGATTTTTCTTTAGAGGGAGCAAGATGGAAGAAAATTTCTCATTGCTTCCTCTGTTGTTTTTTTTTGTTTTTTCATGATGAACTCATGATAGTGAAAAGAAAGACAACCAGGTTCTCAGTCAAGCTATCAAACTACATGTAGCTCAATGAGGCCAAAAAAAAAAAAAAAAGAAAGAAAGAAAGAAAAGCCAACAAATGAGGAAAATCATGTGTATTCTATATTATATGCTCTTACTTATAAATGTTAGCAGTGTTTTTACATTAGCAAACACATGGTAAATGAGAAAAAATGTTTAGAAATATTCTTTGCAGGCATGAATTTTGCATTTCTGGGAACCAAATGCAAGGTAATAACTGTGCAATAATTTGTGAATTATTTTAGCAATCTAGCAACATTTCTGTATAAGCAAATTTGAAACATAGGGAGATAGTAACATAAACGGTCATAAAGATTCAATGATGACTGCCTTAAAATGTCCTAGTTTCCATGGCAATTCTAGAGTAATTATCTCATCTCCCAGTAAACATATAAATTTTGGTTTAGTTACAGAATATTCTGATTATATGTGTATGTCTTATTATAATAAAAACAACCTACCTAATTTTTTATGTTAGTGAAAATACAATCATGTGATTATTACAGTTTACCTTGGACACTTGACTGAACAGCTTTTGTAAATTAACCAAATAGAATTTATTTTAAATGTTGTGTGTGACTTATGAATTGCAATAGGAAACAAAAAGTAAACACTAGTTGCAGTAATTCTTGTTGTTCAAATTATGTTGTATTTACAGTGTAAAAATATACTGTGGAATAAGTGATATAATATTGGTCTCAATTAACTAACAGAAATGGGGAAATCACAAAATCAACTTGACAACAACCATAAAAATAATACAGCTTCATCTTTAGTAATCAAAGTAATATGATTTAAAGAATTTGGAAATCATCATGTGTTAAAATGTAAGATTTTAAAGAATATTCCATGTGGACATTAATCCTATGGAGATGCTTTTATTTTTGCCATATGTTAAATAGTAGACACATGGAGCAGAAGCCAGAGACTACATTTTCTAGTCCTGATTCTATATTCTAAGTCACCAGCATGAGACCATGAGAAAATCACTCTGATATCTCCTGCCACAGAGTCAATTCCCATCCAATTACCTTACAACCATGTAGTAATGATAAGATGATGCTATTAGAATATAATAAATTTGGGATATGTTGTGATTAGATAGAGAGCTACCAAATAGTCAAAGCACATATGATTTCAAGGCAAATGTCAGATCTTCTAAGATGATTTGGAATAGGAATTATATATAATAAAGGTCAATTAGTGGTTACTGATCTATTGGGTTTAGAAAGTATGTCGATTGTATAACTGTATAAAAGTTTTAGTGGCTGCTTAGTGTGGATATCAGAAGCCATTATTTCAGGACATAATTCCTTCCCCACATGTTATGAAATAACACAACATGGTAAGGAATGAATATGTATGAAAATAATGTATTATAGGGTGATGCAGGAATGATGGGAATAAGATAGGTGTGAGCATGAGTATCAGTTAAGAAGAGATTAACCTGTGTATAGCAGAATGTTCAAAATAGTGGCTACACAAAAAGAACTTTATTCCTCTCATACAAATAACAAGTCCAAAGCAGGTAGTCCTCAGCTGGTGTGGCAGGACCCAGGTTCCCTCAATCTTTTTTCCACTATCTTTATTAGTGGCATCACTTCTAATGGTTGTCATGTGGTCTAAAATAGCTACAAGTCTTTGCTCCAGGGAAACGGGGTGAAAAATGTTTAGAAAATCATTGTACTGTGTTTTTGCAAAGTTTTATGAACCTGAATTTATTTCAAAATGAAAAGTTAAAAATGAAAGCTAGATATAGAAAAGAAGGGAGGGGATTTAAATGGAGGAATGGAAACCATTATAATTTGACATACATAAGGGTAGGAAAATGTACAAACTTACGGAATTGTTGTTCTTAATTTAATTATGTAAGGGAGTTCTATGATCAAATTTATAATTCTGTTATCTGTGCATTTAGCTGTTTGGTGGGGAACAAAATGCTTCATTATTTTCATCAAAATTTCAATAGAGAGTAATGGAATAAATGTATGTTTTTAATTTTATACTGAAATGTCCTCTTCTTTCTAATAAATTCTATTTTCAAATATGGGTCAAAACAAAACCAATGAGTTCATAATATTGTACAAAAATTAGAAAGCCAAAAGCAACATAAGTAAAAATATAAAACACAATTCAGCAAGTCATTGGTCATAGAGAATAGCTAGAATACAATTATTTATTTTCAAAATTGGCAACATTAAGGAAAGTAATTAAGCATTTGATTTTTTCCTGCAAAAATTTCTTGTAGGGGAAGTTCATATTGATAAGGGAAAATTGTGTATTTACAGAAGAGTCTGTGGTAATCAATGAAAAAGCATCTGTTGCCTAGCTATATTAGTGTGGTTAGCTGACAGCAGTCAGAGGCCTCAGTATTTTGTCTCTGCTCTAGCCAAGGCATGATCAAGAATGTGGTACATGGGCTTGGGCATTTCTGCTCAAGTAAGATATCCCTCACGAGTTTCCTCATGGGCTGGCAGAGATTTTGTTTCAATTGTATAATGGTGCTATGCTTTCTTCTCACTCAATCTTGCTTCCTTCTATTCTTTCATCCAATAAATCTCTTGCACACTTAATACAAATTTAATGCTTCCTGGAGGACTTAACTGGTACAACATCCAAACGACAATGTGAGGACACTGACATTAGTGTTACATGGGAGGGTATTTATATTTTGGAGGATGATTAAAGTAAGAAATGAAATAACATGTCATCTAGGATCTACTTAAAAACCTTTCACATAAGAATAAGGATAGATGAAGCAAGTAATGCAATTATCTTAATGTCGGTGATGAGATCATGTAGTATGGTAATTATAAAACACTGGGACGAGCTGGGTGGGGTGACACAAGCCCATAATCCCAGTAGCTCAGGGGGTTGAGGCAGGATTGCAAGTTCAGAGCCAGCCTCAGTAATTTAGGGAGGCCCACTGCAACTTAGGAGATCCTGTCTCAAAATATTAATAAAAAAAATAAAAAGGGTTGGGGATGTGGCTCAGTGGTTACGTGCACAACTAGGTTCAATCTCTGGTACCAGAAACAAAAACAAATAAACAACAAAAACAATAGTAGCAACAACAAAAAAACCCCATGGGACTAGTTTCTAGACATTCAACATTTGGCCTTGGGTTGACAATAGGAGGCTTCAATCACTTTTTTGAGGAGTGCATCAAGTGGAAGTCTGAAATAGAAAATGGGTAGTTTATAAAGACAGAAGAATGGATAAGAGAAACTAAAGAAAAAGATCATGATCTGTCAATTTAAAGGCATCACATAAGATAATATGCTAATGTTCTTTTAAAAATGTAAAGGACTGTACTATCATAACAATAGTTAACATTTGTTTAATACTTATGTCAAAGGACTTTACATGTGTTACCACATTTAATCTCAAGAACGCTGTGATTTTGGAATGATACATGTGAAAATTGAAATATAGAGGGGTAAAGTACATTGTTCAAATTTACTGGCTACGGGCTCAGTTAGAACTTGAACTCAGACATTCTGGAGGCCAATCCCGTACATTTAGCTATATAATTATCACGCAGCATAACATCCTTTTGTTAGGTCATGAGAATGTGATAGTGAAATAATGTCTGAATTTTCATACATCATTTTAGAAACTACATAGTGATATTTTCTCACTCTTCTTGAAGCACATCTGTCATTTAAATGATGTTTGTGAGGAGAAAAGAATAAATACAAACAAATGAAATTCTAGTGCTTTTCAGGATTACCTGAAACCTCCCATTCACTTCACAGACATGTGTTAAAGCCTCATACATTTCATCTAGTCAGTAAATATGCATGGTGTAGTGATATTCACAGTGTGCATGCTGGTAAACTATATTTTTTTGTTTCTATATAATCATATTGATGCCCTGTCCCCACCTCCATACTACTTCTCTCACTGTGAGAAATGAGGAGAGCTATTAAGAAGTGTCATGATTGATTGACATGAACTTCGCTTTCTTCTTTTGATGTCCCCTCTTAGTTAGTGCTACTGAGTCTCAAATGCAGGGGGCCAGGCAGCAAAGGGAAACCAGAAGTGCAAGTTCAGTGATCAGCCTCTAAAATTTTGAGAATGGGCAGCATTGATTGAGAGCTTAATTACTTGAGTTATAGATGGCTAGTTATCTGTATTTTATATAATGGCACTTATAGTGTTGTTTTCCATTTTAATGGAAACATGAAGAATATCTGAAGTCACATAAATTAGATTATAAATTTTTTTGTGCCAGGGATTGAACCCAGGGGTGCTTAACACTGAGATACATCCCCAGCCATTTTTAATTTTTATTTAGAGACAGGATCTTGTTGAGTTGCTAACTGCCTCACTAAGTTGCTGAGGCTGGCTTTGAATACATGATCCTCTTGCCTCAGCCTCCAGAACCACTAGGATTACAGGCATTCACCACTTTGCCCAGCCCCCATAATTCATATATTTCTGATAATAATTTCTGTATTTGGTGTGTGGCAGGCATTATTGTGATCCCTTTAGTGCCCTTCTCTCTATATATATACACACATTTCACTATTTCAAAAAAAAAAAAACCTCCATTAAAACTTAGAGGTTTCCTTGTCAAATACAATAAAACTCAATGATAAAGCATCTTAGTATATTGATCTCTACTATGAGTTATGACATATTCCTCCAATGACAGAGATGGATATAGAGAGATAAAGACCTATATATACAGGTAAAATACAGAGCACATTAAAATCATCTGACATGCATATTCAAAGACATTTCAAAACTCCACCTTTCAAGATACCCTATGATTAGTTAATGGAAGAGAAGACTTGGGCCTGGATACAGAGGGTTCCACATGATATTGGCACTACCTGAATATGGGCAGCTGCAGTACTGCAGCTCCTTTCTGGAACACTGGTGGACAGGAGTGAAGGGAATTCCCCCGCAATGTGCAAAATTTGGGCAGTGCTACCAGTTATGTGCTTTGTTTGGAAAGGACTTGTGATCATATACTGATTCATGTACTATCTGGATGGCCAGGGACTTAAGAGGAACAAGATTGTGTATCTCTAATTTTCTGCATTACTGTTTTATTTTATGTATAGTTTTTTTTTGTAGTGAAGAATTTAAATTTCTCATTTCCTTTTGTGTAATGTATTTACCTGCTTTTTGTGGTTACCGTGGGATTACATTTAGCATTCTAATATTTGAACATTCTAATATAACATACAACATATAAAATTAAAACACTATAACGTATAAAAATAGAACATATAAAACTGCTTTTTAAACAGTTCTATCTCCACCCATTTCAGTTATATCACAGAAGTACATTTTTACACATTGTTCATAGATATAAACTGATAATTTTAATGCATTAATCTCATAAATTTTGTTGAAAACAAAACGTGGAGCTATAAATCAGTCAACAATAATACAACAATTTCTGTAATTACTCAGAAATCTTTCCTGAAATTATTTTTTCTTTATATGACTTTGAGTTGCCTTCTAATGTTCTTTTCATTTCAACTGCGTTTACATTTCTAGGGATAATGAACTCCCTCAGCTTTTGTTTATCTGGAAATGTTTTAATTTCTTTTCGGTTTTGAAGGACAATTTTCTTGGATGTGGAAACCCTGATTTATAGTTTTATGTTTATTTTTCTTTTAGACCTTTAAATATATAAGCCCAATGTCTTCTGGTTTCCAAATTTTCTTATGAAAAATCTGTTTATATGTTTATTGAAGATTCTTTGTATATGATGAGATATTCTCTTTTTCTGATTGTAGGATTGGTAGCTGTGCTAAGAGCTGAAATTTACTGAAATTAACCACAGTTACCATTCATGTCTTTCCCTGGGAGTTGCAAGTCTTTAGTAGATTCCAGAGTGTCAAATCATTACATCAGACAGATTCTGAGTGCAATTGTTGATTAGATCAGGAGATAGATTTCTGTTTCCTACTTCACCAATCTCCTCAGAATCCAAGAATGAATCATTTTATTTTGATAGTTTGATTATAATTTGTCTTAATGGAGGTCTCTTTGAGTTGATCTTAGCTTGAATTATTTGAATAATTCACTTTGGAATTTTGGATGTTTAGATTAATATCTTACACTGTTTGGAGAGTTTTATCCATTATTTGAATACATTTTTATTCTATATTTATTTATTTATTCAGTATTTACTCTGCTTTGTTTTATCTCTTCTTCAGGAATTCCAAAGCACATGTTAGTATGCTTGATGGTGTCCTACAGGCCCCATAAAATTTCCTTCTCTTCATTTTTAAAATTTTTTCTTTAATTTCAGTGGAACTTCCTTCATGTTCATTTATTCTTCTGCTTGCTTACATATGTTGTTGAGCTGTTCTAGCGAATTTTTCATTTCATCATTGTACTTCTCAACCCATTATTCATATTAGGTTGCTTTTTATAATTTTTATCTACTGATATATTCCTTGTATGCTCATTTCATTCTCATTTCCATGTATTTCCATTATTCTCAAGTATTCCTTTCATTCTTTGGGTTTACTTTAGGCTTTCAACATATTTAAAATAGTTGATTTACTATCTTTTCTCCTAACTTCAATGTCTGTCTGCATTTCCTTAGGGACCATTTCTATCTATCGCTTTATTTCCTATGTGTGTGCAATACCGCAATACTTGTTCCTTGAGAGATTTCTCAGGATTTTTTTGAAAAGTGAGCTTTTTTTTTTTTTGGTCTAGTACTGAGGATTGGACCCAGGGGTGTATAACTACTCAGCAAGCCACATCTTCAGCCCTTATTATTTTTTTATTTTGAGACAAGGTCTTGCTAAGTTGCTGAGGGTTTCACTAAATTGCTGAGGCTGACTTTGATCTTGTAATCCTCTGCCTCAGTCTCCTGGGTCACTGGGATTGCAGGTGTACTCTACCACACCTGGCTAAAAAGTGAGTATTTATAATAACATGGTAATTCTGGTAAACAATCCCCCAGGCTTGTTGTTGCTGTTTTATTGTACTAGAAGTTTTTTTTACTGACTATTCACAACTTATTTTGTAAAGTCTGTCCTCTTTGTTATGTGTGACTACTAAAGTCTGATGTATTGACATAGTGGCCATTTAGTGATGAAATAGAGATTTCCTTAATCTCCTGAAACCAAGAAAAACAATTTTCCCTCTTTGAGGATGGGAATCTTTGCAGAGGCGCTGTATGTGTGTGTGTGTGTGTGTGTGTGTTTGTGTGTGTGTGTGTGTATGTGTGTTGTGGCACACCTTCAATACTTATCCAGATATCTTACAGTTTCCCTTAGCTGTTACTTCTTGCCCTTGCAGAGCCTGAGGGTCATCCAGAGATGAGGATTTAGAGTCTCACCAGGTTTCTTTTGAACATGCACATAGCCTTTTAGATTTTCCATGACTTATCAGACATTTCAAGATCCCTACGTATTTCATTGCCCAAAGTTCCTTCTCCCTTTTTTTTTCTTTTTGCTGTTATTAGTCTATCATTTGCCTCAGCTGTTACCCATTGCCTCAGGCAGTAGTAGTTAATGCATTTTCAAGTAAGTGTTTCTGACAAATGTCCCTTGGGTAACTAACTTAGCATTTGGAGGGTTCTGGGTTAAGGGAGATAAAGCCAAATTCTTTGCACTGATCCTCTAGCAAATCACCTACCAGGTCAAAACAAACAACCACAGTTCTTTGCCCATGACACCCAGTATGGCCCTTCTAATATCAACATTTTACTGGGATATGCCTTATTTTCTTCCTGGGGGATGGGACCACAATGCTAATTCTTACTGAGATTCAGCTAACTTTCATAATTTAGCATTTTTCTAGTTTCTCCAGGCTTTTGACTGTAGTCTAGAACTTCAAACAAATTGTGACAGTTTTTGCTAGCTTTTGTGTTGCCTAAATGGGTTTTTGGCATTCACTACTCATTCTACCATTTTGCTGATGTTGATTCCAAGCCATTTTCTGGTTGGTGTTAACATGTGTTAACCCTATGTTGTGTTACTATGATAAAATACCAAAGACTGGGTAAGTTTTAAAGAAAAATATTTTATTTTAGCTTTATGTCCACTTCTCCTGATAGCCTTTGAACTACATCACAACATGGTGGATGTCATCTTGATGGAATCATGTATGAGAAGGATGGATTGATAACACAGCAAGACAAGAAGCCAGAGGCTAGGGAATGGGTGTGTAAGAGTATTAGGCATTGTTCCCTCTAAACATCCTGCATGTTTTTTCCCCAGGCTTAGTTCATTTTTTTATGTGCAAGTGATAATAAATACTCACATAAATACATGAAAACATTCTCAAAATCTCTGGACGTCTCTCTCTGTAAAGCTCACTTATTTCTGGAACCAAATCCTGAAAACTCTAACTCCCTTCATCTCTGTGGACTTTCCATCCCACCCCTTCAACTCAAGGAGGGCATCTGACTCCACTTAGGTACCTCCTTCCTTTTCAAGCTGTAGCTTGAAAATACTGAAAAGATAGTAAGCTTGGGCAATTGTAGGACAAATAAGTCCTACAATTGTTTCTCTTGTGTCAGGGATCACTGTCTTTTTCTTGTAAACCATTGCTTCATACATTTTTATCTTTCTGCTTTGATTTGTTTTGATTTTGTGGCTTTAGGTGCAAGCATGTATCTCGTCCCTATTTTTCTATCTTATCTAGAAGCTTTCTCCTTTTCATTTAAAAATCCTATTTAATATCTTTCTATAGTTGCTGTCTTGCTACTTATTTGCCCTGTATCTATACATCTTTCTATAATCAATGTCCTGCAATGCACCCAAAACATCCCAATGTGTTCATCTCATTAGACCTTTCTGTGTATCTGTCTGTAAGATGTATATTGATTTAGTAGGCATAAGAAAATTATGTTTTTATGAATAAATTTACCATCTCTATCTGCAATCAACTTAAGGTACAGTTATAAAGACAAGATATATCATTAAGAAGCGACTTTGGAATAGGGATAAATCTAATTATCATAATTATTACACAATAATATGTTTAGACCATGAAGCATACAAATTATTTTCTATAGGTTTATATTTTTCTTGCATATAGTTTATACTCACCAAATCTGAGAAAGTCATTCTACTAGATAATGTATTTTTTTGAAGTAAAAAATCATATCATGAAAAGTTTTTTTGATAACAATAAGCAACATTTTTGGTTAAATTCAAAGTGAAAATATATTGCTCATTTCTCATAGATGTTTGGGATGCCCAAGGTCATTAATAAGCAGTGCTAAGATACATCAGTTTTCATGAAGGTAGTTCTTTTTACTTGATTTACTTCTAATTTTTATTTGACCAGTGCTATTAACATGTTAATAGCACAAATTATTAATGGGTCTTTCTATGTATAAGCTGGTGTCTTAACAATTATATATGCATGGTTTATTTACTCCTCACAAGCTTCAATTTAAAGTGGAGAAAACTGACTCAGAAAAGATAAATTAGTTACCTAGGGTCGTGCTTAAGGTTGGTAAAATTCAAACTCTGTTTATCTAATTCCAAGCGCTAATATAGAGCAACTGTAAGGTACTACCGTTAGCCACTACTAGAAAAATAATAACAACAATGATTAACATGTAGTTGTTGCACATCAGAGTTAATCTTGAATACCACACTGGTATCATCTCATTTAATCCTAACAACTATTTTATTAATATGAGATAGTTTCTTCTATCATCCTTTTTTTTTTTCAGATTATAAATCGAGGCACAGATAAACCATATACCTACTAAGTGGCAGAGCTGGGACCTGAACTTCCACACCAGTTTATGAGTCCATGATCTTAATCTCTTACATATGCTGACATTCATGTGCTACCATATGACTTTTGTCAGAATGTTTTCACTCTGAATTTTTAAAAAATATTTTCAGTTGTAGATGGACACAATACTTTATTTTATTTATTTTTATGTGATACTGAACATAAAATTGAGCCCAGTGCCTCACACATGCCAGGCAAGCGCTCTACCACTGATCTACAGCCCAGCCCCCTCATTCTGACTTTTTTCTATCTTTGAGTTATGCCTGATGACCCTACAACTAGTAACTTGCCCAGAGAACATCATGTTCAGAGTTTTTTATCCTTTAAATCTTATTTCATGTTCTACTGACTTGTTTGGGGAACGGCAGATGACTATAAGGTCACTTCAGTGAAGGTTACATCTGACTGGCTTTGGCTTTGTGGTATTGGAGAAATCAGGGATTCTATGTATTCTTTCTTATGTGTACTTTCATTTGCCCTCCATTACCGCTCAATTACTGAGACATACTTTCCAAATGAAATACTAACACACCACATAGGCACATCCAATCCAACCCCACCAACAAACCAAATGAGTACAAACTATAAATGTGTATGAATATATGTGTGCACATGTGAACCCATTTCCTCCTGTCAAGTGAGTGTAGTAGCTCTTTGAACCATCCTTACATTTATTTAGTCTTTCATTATTTTTCTCATTAGACTCTAAACCTCTGAATACAAGGAACTTTTAATCTAGTGCAATAATGCAAGTTAAAAGCAATCTTACATATAATTCACTTTCTAAAGTCCAGAGAACTTTAATGTTTATGGGACTGTGACTTTGATCCATTTTCAAATAAATTTTCAACTGCTCTCTCTCTCTCTCCCATATATCACTCCCACTTCAATCCTGCCACAATTCTTTCCTGTAAATTTCCTCCTTGTACTATTTTATTGTCTCTTATTGATGGTTTTGGATTTATGGGCTATCTACTATTGTAAGTTAGACATTCCATCTGTGTGATAAGCTCTTCTACCTAAAAAAGCTATTGAAATTCGGAAATAATTCCCCAAATTAAGTTTTAAAGGTGAAGTCCTTTCATAGTGATTTGAGCCTCAGTTTGTTCTTGGCTTTAGCCTATGTATTGAGGATCATTCATAATTTCTTTACAAAGTAGAGATCACAATTACTCATATTCCATTAACAATGGTCATTAGACAGAGAAAAATTACAACTCTAGAATTGGAAGAGAACTTGAGAACTCTCTTAACTCCTTGCTACCAGGCAGAAATAGTTATAATCCTTAGCAGACAGCTGTGTGTGTGTCCTATTTTTTGAGAGGAGGACTCAATTCTTACAATGCATACTGATGTTTATTAAGTATTCAACTATAGACACATTAGTGTGGAGAAAGCTGGCAAACACTGCCATAGCTGAGGAATGAAAATCAGCACCAAGAATGATAAGTCTTATTGGTTACATGTATCTTTGATGTCTTAAGACTGGCATTCATCTCTGGTTTTTCTCCCTAAAACTCATAACCCTGCTTTACCATTGGTAAATATCAGACTAACCTAAATTGAGGGACATTCTACCAAGTACCTGAAATTTTATGGCAAGTACTCTTGCAAATTGTCAAGGTCGAAAACAACAGAAGTCTAAAACATTATCACGTCCCAGAAAAATATCTGGAGTCGCAATACCTAAGTAGAGTGTGTTGCTCACATGGGATCCTGGAACAGAAAATGGTTATTCACAAAAAAGTAACAAAATTTGAATGAAGTTTTGATTTTAGTTATTTATTGTGTGTCTATATCAGTGCATTAGTTATGACAAATGAACTATGCTAGTATAAGATAACGTAGGAAAAACCAAGTGCAGAGTATATGAGAAGCCTCTGTCCTATGCTTGTTCCATACTTGCAAAAATTATCCTGAACTTAAAATTTTCTTTATTTATAAAAGATCATTCAACTATAAGAAGGTTCTTTTTTATTCAGATTTAAGAACACCTGATGAGAGCAGAAATGCATGTTTTGTCTTGCTTTATTAACAAAAGGAAAGTTGTTACAGAATTGTAGGTTATGATAAATCTCTTTAAGTTGGTTGTTTTTCTACACCTTTGAAAATCTAGAAAGTTTAATCAGCATTTCCACTTTTTAAAACTAAACCAGTCGTCCTCATCCTTCAACAGTTCTGTTAAAATGGGAGTCCAGTTTTAATGAAAAACTTCTTGCTCATGCTCAATTTGTTTCAGAGAGCTAACAACAATAGGAAGGATAATTATATCCAAAAATCTTAGGAAACAATATTGGTATGGTCATTTAACATAGGCCAGGAATCTTGACACTTCTTGAAGTGATATTGTAAAAATAGCACACTACTTATTTTTTGTATTGCCAGTGCCATGATTATATTTCATCTTGTATTCCAAACTCTCTCTTAAGGAATTGTGTCATTGTATTTTTAAAGTGTTATACAGAAGGAATATGTCCTGCTTTGATCATGTCTTATTCCAGTAATGCATATAGTGTATATATCCTAAGTTCTTGTTCTTTCTCTGAACAAATAATGTAAAAGATAATTATATAAATTATAGTTTATGTTTCTGTGTCTATGTCACTTAATTTTAAGTTTGTCTTTCAAATTTTTATCTCTGACAAATTGAGTTAATAGTACTTTCAATACTTCATATAAAAATATTCTGCTACACAGAATTATATAAATCCATTTATTTGACCTTCATAATGAGGTGGAGTTGATATTGGAAGGTTAATGAAGCAATTATTCTTATACAGAACATCAGTCATAAAGCCATAGTTTCTTCCTCCCTTTAATGTGCACATTAATTAAAATAATTTTTCTTCACTATTTGCATTGATAAGTAATCATCAATGAGGGAAGGAATAATTAAGGTTCTATGCATCTCCTATATAATTTTAAGACTTAATTTCCATAGTATAAAATTTCCTGATATAATATGTAATTTAAGTTTTCCCTGGTATAATCTTCTGTGATTTTCCTTCTTATTTAATATAGAGGCAGAAGTAATGGGTGTTGCTATGACTATCAATTATGTGGGAAAGAATATACCCTGAAAGTATTTCCAGAATCTGCCCTTGACTATTAGCTCAAATTCAGCTCATTTGATTAGCCATGACATTTAATCACAAACTAATGGTTCAAAATTAGATATTGAGTTTTCTTTCAGGTTGATCTATAGAATCTTAATGTACAATAAAAAAGTTTTCTATTAATATACACTTATGGGTATACTTATCAGAACACAGATCTTAAATAATTTTGTACTCTCACAAGATGAATCTACCATAGCAATGGATCAGCCAAACCAATGAGTATATAAAATTATGAATAAGTTTGATTAAATACTATTTGGCTTGTGTGTAGTAATTTCCCATATTAAACCTAAACCAAATTTAATTATTACAATTGAAATACACCTATCTCTCCACATATTTTTATTTAGAAATACTTATGCACATATTGAAAAGAAGATATAACTGGTTTTTTTTTGTTGTTGTTGTTGTTTTGTTTTGTTGCTTTGGTTCCAGGGATTGAACTCAGGGGTACTCCACCACTGAGCCACATCTCTAGCCCTATTTTGTATTTTATTTAGAGGCAGGGTCTCACTGAGTTGCTTAGTGCCTCGCCATTGCTGAGGCTGGCTTTGAATTTATGATTCACCTGTCTCAGCCTTCCAAAGTGCTGGAATTACAGAGACTGTTTGGGTTTCTTCACAACAGGTTGAGGAAAGGGAATGGAGGGAGAAAGTCATTGAAAGTGAAAGAGAAGGGTGACCAACTCAGGAAAAGATATAATACTAGTGTGTCATCAAATAACAACAGCTTATGCACAGGAGAGTCTGATTTTGTATATAAACTCTTGATTGTTCAGAGCTCTGCTCTGCCTCAACTCACCCTACTGCTGTAATTCCTCAGGCTTCAGTGACAGTTGAGCAGAAGCACACCTGCTTTGAGAATGGATATGTGCAGGCTTTTTTTTTAAGGCTTGGAAGACCTAGAGAAGAGCATCACAAGCTTGCTTGGATAGGTAATCCACAGACTCATCCACCTTGGGCAAAGCAGGAACTCAAGAGCTGGCAGGTTTTTAAAATGGGTGCAATAGATGCTTCCTTGTGTTTTATTCGCACAGTAATGTTTCCAGTACCTCAGCTGCATCCAGGTTTCATAGCTAATACACTTAATGCTTTGGATACATAATCTACTAGATTGAGGTCACTAATAGCATTGCCACATCCCCAAAGAACATTATTTAAAGGTTCATCAGTGAATGCTTGATTTCCAAAAAGGACAGGAAATCTGATTTTGAGGGAGTAAATACCCGACAGTAAAACCTTAAGCCATTTCTCTCCTGCACTGGTCATGGTGTTAAATCAGAGGGCCATGTTTCTCACACAACCTCCATGACAGCAACCTGGGAGGGAGAATATGTTACTGTTTATAGCTTCCCCAGCTAGATGGAGGGACACTGAACTCAATAATGATTTTTTTAATTTAAGGAAATAACCTAAAATCTTACAGTTTCTTAAGATGAGAAATGACTTGGGGGTCATAACCAATATTAAACCTAAAAGACGGTTAATACCATGAATCAGGTTAATTGATAGTTATTTTCACATAAAGTTAATATTTTCATTGATATATTGTGAACAAAAAATAACTTTTGAAAAGTACAAGTTATACTTACTATGTTTGGATAATTTCCCCTCTCTTATCAGATTAGGAAGAAAATTGGATTTTAGTTTTTTCATCTTGATAAGTTTCACAGTTTAGAAACTCATTTTGTTACTAAGTGACAAAGTGAAAGTGTAGGGGGACCATGAACCATTCATGCTTTAGTATGAATTGCTTAGTATGATAACCTTTCTTCTAGCATATGTAATATCTGCTTTGAATAATTCAGTGTTAATAAAGCCAGGGAAGGAGGTTTAATTTTGGGTAAGTTATAGTGACAATAGTGTCCCTGACAGTGACCCATAGGAGGTTAGGATGATGAAAACAATGAAAGTAAATTAAGTATCAAGGTACATTGTCTTCTTCACAGTTTTCCTATAATAATCCACATACTTATAAATACTCAGGTATGAAGGTCAACACATAGATTTAAGATAAACAGAAAATTCAGGGAAAATTTATTCTTTTTTTTTTCTAAGTAAAAGTAATGGGACAAGAATTTTAAAATCTATTTAGTCCTACCCTAAAAAATTGCACTATTTTTGTGTTTCTCCCCTCCAGACTCCTGCGTCTACCAACAGTAAATCATTAGCAACCTTATGAAATGCCACAGAGAATGGGCTTTTGTGGTAGAAAGATGAACATAAAAAGAGAAGCTGAGAGCAATCAAACATCCACTTAGGAAGCAGTTTTACCTATGGGAATCTTCATTGGGTGCCTTTATTTCATTTTGATGACTAGCTTTACTGTTTCCTGGAGAACAAAGCTCTGATTTCTAGAAGTATGCTTTCTCTCCTGAGCACATAATTTCTGGAGCCCACGGGTATATTATAGACACTAACTATACTGATTCAATGGACTTAGACAATTTTGTATTTCCTATTTTTTTCCTGGGTGGATTCCAAAGATTTAGGATAGATTATGTTTCCAGAAATATTTATAACAATATAAAAATAAATGCATTGCTATAACTTGTAGGACAAATTTCTTTAAAGAAACTCAACGAACTTTTTGGTGTGAGTCTAATTCATATGGGGGATTCAATCATATAGTAGACATAGTATGTTATTAAAATTAATTCTAAACAATTACTACTGCCTGTAAAACTGTGAAAAGAATGATTTGAGTTTCTGATATAATATATGTAAAAATATAATGAACTACAAAGTGCATACAATTACTACCATTCTAATTCTAAGAATTAGAATGGTAGGTAAAACATACTTTGCCATGTCAGAGTGCTCTAAGGTATGGGAAACACATTAACCTCAAAACATTATGTAGATTTTGTGGTACGTGACGTAAAAACTATTTCTGCGGTAAATCAGGCAATCCAGGTATCTTATTAATTGTTATAAATTATATTTGAAACCCTAAACTTGAGTGTGGACTATCATTTAAATTTTCTAAATTTCAGTTACATTTTCTGCCATGCAAGGGCAGAAGTGGCGAGATGAGGTATTAGATATTTAATCTCTAAGGTCTATTTCATCTTTAATATTTTATCATTTGAGGATTAGCATCTATTCCACAATAAAGAGCAAGCTTCCAAACTAGAGTGTAGTTAGGTTTCAGAGAAATTTCCCTTATTATTTTAAATATCTTAACATTTCTCTTAGGCAGAGTGGCAAGCTATTTTTAGATTAAAACATCTCTATTTATTGAAATTGTGTGCAATTTGCCATAGTAATGAATCAAAATAAAATTTCTTGATTTTGAACATTTTCTTAACATCTCTTTTTTTTTGTTTTCAATCAGATCAGGGTTATTAAAGAAAATAAAAACTACTCTGGGCATTCAAACAAAAAGATAACTAGGTGTTTATGCAACCATAGGAAGGGCTGGAAGGAGCAGATATTATAGTGGACATCCAAGTGGGATTCCCCAAACACCACTGGACCCATCATCCCTACCACCCCTGCCCACCATCAAAAGATGATTCAGGAGGCCACTATGAGAATCTCAGAGCCAAAGCTGTGCTCAAACTGGAAACCGAAGTCAGGCCACCTCTACTGCTGCTATAATTGCCACCACATAGGCCTCTCAGTTCCGTGAATGTTGCACTTGACAAGATGAAGCAGAGAACAGCTGCCACTCTTGCTGGGAGCCGGACACAGGAACGCTATTGCAGAAAATCTCACAGAAAACAGGCAGAAGGAGCAGCACAAAATTAGCTTCTGCCTTCCATTCATTCTCTAAATCATGGGAAAGGGTGTTTACTTGATGAAACCTAATTCACATGTAGACCCCTAGTTGTAATGGAATCTGAAAAATGTAGGTTTTGCTTTCCAGTCTGCAGTACAATAAAGCAGTGATTCTCAAAATATGATCCTTGGAACAGTAGAATCAGCATCCCCTGGGAACTTGTTGGAAAATGCAAACTTTGGTCAATTTACTACACCTACTAATGAAAAACTCTGAAGATATGGTCTAGATATGGTCCTTGTGTTTTAACAAGTCTTGTAGGTGATTCTAATGCACACTAAAGTTCAAAATCATTGTAATAAGGCACACTTGGAACAGGTAGACAAGGCTCTCTTTTTTTCCCTTTTTTTTTCCTTTGCAAATAATATTAAATTCAAGAAAATTAAAATTAAATTCAAGAACAATGTCAAGAAATGCATACCATAGCACACAGATGGCCGAAAGATGGAGAAAGATACATAACTAGTTAAGACATAAATCATAATCCTGTTTATGTTGACTTATTATTAGTGTTATTATATAATTATTATATTGTTACTTATTATTATTGGCAATATAGAGACTTCAATTCTGGCTCATAAAATTGGATAAGTGCCTTGTGATATTTACTGAAGTCTTCTCAAAAAAAAGTTATTTTTATGTTTTTCTCAATCTTTCAATTACAGCAATACCATCTTTAATATATCACTAGGTGGCACATGCTATTATGATGTTTTTGAAGAGGTTAAAAGATACAGTCATGGAATGCTTGCCTACCATATGTGAGGCCCTGCGTTTGACACCCCAGAAAAGAAGACCAATCAAACAAACAAATAAAGCTTATCAACTCTTATAGGTTTTTGTCTATAGTTTAAAAATATATAATTTGCTTTTAATATTCTCTTCAATTCAAATCACTAAACTCTCTTGAAAAGTGGACAATTCTGTTCATACCAGGAGGGCATATATTTGTTTGGTGTATGATATTATTTGCAAAGAAATGAACATAAATTGCTAGAAAATCATATTTATTTGTTAATTTCTAGAATGTGAAAACTAGCAAAACTGAAAATATGCCCATAATCTTTTTACTTAAAGATAACATGAAATCAGTCATCCCTGCCCAAGGTTTCTTTCCAATACTTTTTTTAAAAATATTTATTTATTTTTTTAGTTGTAGGTGGACAGAATATCTTCATTTTTATGTGGTGCTGAGGATTGAACCCAGTGCCTCACGCATGCTAGGCGAGCACGCTACCACTGTGCCATAACCCCAGCCCTCCAATACTTTTTCCAGCAGAAATCAGATATTAAAATTTCCCAGAATTTTGATGTTTATACAGACACACAGATGTTTATACAGGTATAAGATGATCATTGAACAGTTATATTTATTCATTCATTTGAAAAAAATTTGTTTTTATATATGAAACCACTTTTTTTCAATTACCAATTCTATAATGGAATTCTTTATGAATCAGTAGTTCTTATTTGTAATGGCTGCATGAATGAATCCAATTTACTTAATTATTGTTCTAGTGTATGTTTATATTTTCAATTTTTGCATGTTGCAAATGAAAATGCATAGGATATCCTTGTACAAATCTACTATGTATTCTTTTTCTATTTTAGTCTTGATCTTAAAAGTATACTCGTGTATCACATTTCAAAAATAT
>CM053406.1:84028133-84068233 GCA_028644305.1 Xerus rutilus | reverse complement strand
TTTGTGCAAAGTTAGAAAAATTATGATTGTAACAATTTTTTTCTATTTGCCTCAACAAATGTTTTCATTGAATAGTGTGTACAGCTTCTGATAAAAAAAAAAAAAAGATTCTTGGTTGGCAGTTTATTTTAAAATGTCTTTGAAAATCTTGCATAGTAAAAAAGCAAAAGACACATCAAAATGTGAATATAAACATATTTCTCCAAAAAAAAAAAAAGAAACAAAAGGCATCTGAATTGTAAGGAAAGAAGTAAGATCACCTCTGTTTACAGACAACACAATTTCATAGGCATACAATACTAAAATTACACACACACACACACATACACACAAACACATACCTGTTAAACTAATAAATGACTTCAGGAAAGTTGCAGGATACAAAATCAACACTAAGAAAGCCGGTTGTATTTCTGTACACTATAAAAGTACAGTGTAAAATGACTTTTCAATCAATGTGGAACCACATGCATGACAGTGGATTATAATGCAACTGGAAAATTCCTGTCACCTTGTGATGTCGTAGCTGTTGTGCTGTCAGATCACTACATTCCTCGCATGTTTGTGGTGATGCTGGTGTAATGAATGTTCCTCGCTGTTAATTGTACAAAAGTATAGAGCACATAATTATACAGTACATAATACTTGATGATGAAGAACTGTTACTGGTTTGCTTACCTACTGCACTATTATATTGCTTATCATTATTTTAATATTCATAATACTAATTACATACATTATATATATCTATACTTTTTTTAGCTTTAAAGTACCTCAGGCAGGTCCTTCAGGAGGCACTGCAGAAGGCACCTTAAGAGGTTACTACTTTGTGCGTGGTAATGGCCTCTGAAGACTTTCCAGTGAAATATGTCATGAGGTGGAAGAGAGTGATATTGGCAATCCTGACCCTGCCATAATTCTAGGCTGATGTGTATGCTTGTGTCTGTTTTTTAACAAAAGTAGTTTAAATTTTTTAAATATTAAATTTTTAAAATAAGTTTATAGAATAAGAATGTAAAGAAGGAAAATTATTTCTGTACAGTTGTATAGCATATTTATGTTTTAAGCTTAAAACAATGTTAGGCAATGTTATTACAAAGAATCGAAAACCAAAAAGTTCGAAAAGTTTATAAAGTAAAAAGTTATAGTAAGCTAAGATTAACTTAATATTAAAGAAAGGAATGTTTTTATAACTTTAGTGTAGCCTAAGTGCACAGTGTTTACAAAGTCACAGCAGTGCAGAGTAATGCCCTAGGCCTTTATATTCACTCGCCATTCAGGGACTCACCCAGAGCTATTTCCAGTCATGCAAGTTCTATTCATGCATACTACTTTAAATCTATTCAATTGCATTTTTACTGTACTTTTCTATATTGACACATGTGTACATATACAAGTACTTACTATTGTGTTACAGTTGCTTTGAGTTTTCAGTACAGTAACATCCTGCATGGGGTTGTAGCTTATGAGCAATGGGCTATACCATATGGCCCATATATGTAGTAGGCTATGTTATTTAGATTTGTATAAATTCAGTCTATATTGCTCGCACGACAAAATTATCTAATGATGCATTTCTCTTAAGTAACAAAAGACCATATATCTAATGTCAATCCTCAGTTTGTCAGTCCCTTATATTTTGAGAAAAGCTGCTAGACATTATTTACTTTAAACTATGACATGTTCAGACATCAGTGATTTATTTGGATATTTCTATTTAGATATTTCTTACTCTGCCAATCTTTAACATTAATAAAAGAAATAAGTCTCCAAGTTTCTTTTCTGGTTTTCAGTAAATTTTGTTTGATGAAAAGAAGGTGGAAAAATATTGAGAAACAGGCACATACACATACACACATATAAAAATAACATTAATACTTCTTTTGAAGAAAGATTTCATAAATAGTAATGACATTTTCAGTAGTTTATACAATGACAATGAGAGTACTAGGTTCATTGAACACATTAGAGTCAAAATTAAAGTCAATCCTTGGGTCTCTATATGACATATCATCTCCCAGAAAGTTAAGAAACATGTTGGAGAGTGGTGCAGTTTGTTAGAAGAGAATTAATCTCTCAGTCTGACTCACAGAACACTGAATAGGATCCTGTTTTTGTGAATCAACTGTATTTACATTACTTGATTAAAAATGATAAGGTCAAAAGAGCTTGGCATATGTATCAATGCTCAAGATCACATAAAAAACAAGTAGAAGCATTATTAAGCACATATTTCTATCAAGCTGCAAATTCCATTTTCTGTGTATCTGTCCAGTGTGGCTGCTTACTTCTGGCCAGATTTGACCACACCATATCTGTCCAGTCGTCTCTTCTCTTAAGCTCCATCCATACTCCCCTTTCTTCCACGCTCCAAATCTTTCTTCTAGTTACTGAAAAAATGGAGAAAGCCAGTGTTCCTTAGCTATTTTCAATCAAGGGGAAAAACTGGATTGAGAAAGGAATGCTAGGAATGTGTAGATGCAGAAATGGTGGAATTTAGTGGGACCTTTCTACTTATGTGTAAGGCTACTGCCAACTTGAACACTCCATTGAATTTGTGAAATATATCACCTGATTTTGGTGGCTATTCTTTTATTGATTTATTTTCACATAAATATTTCCTTTGCTATGTTCTGAATGAAATTACCATGGGCCAAATCATCCTAGAGTTCTTATCTAACTTAGCGTAAGGTCTTAATATAATGCTACTCTATGTGTAGAGATCCTGATAAACAGTATAAAAGGAAAAAATATGAAAATCAGTGCACAAGACCAAGATGTAATTTTGGAGTACTTTTGGTAACCTTATATAAATACCCAGGAAGTGATTGTCTAGCGTCCAGTTGAAGGACATGCAGTAAGCCAGAAAACAAAGCAAACTGATATTTCTATCATAGTATCCTATGGTTGTGCTTTATTGCAACCAATCATTGATTTTATTTTGAAGTTTTCTTAGGTTATAAGTTAAAAAATTGTGTTCCTCAGAAATCTAGATTTACATACCCTGTGAGAAAATCCAGAAATACGCATCTTATGAGTTTTCTGGTAAGAGCAGAAAACTATGCAAAACACCAACTTTGGAGAGGGAATGGAAGGCATGTAAAGAAGAGAATGCAGTAGAGCAGAGACCTAAGTATGAAGGAAGTGTGCCAAGGATGGAGGGGTGGAGGGAGGAAAGGAAAAAAAGAAAAGTAAGGAGAAGAGGAGAGAGATTCAGAGAAACAGTATCTCTGATACTGTTTTGGTGAACAGAGAGAGAGGCACCTTGGAAGGATTAGAAACTTCAGGAAGAGTGGTAGCTACCAAAGTTAAGTAGAACATGTATGATGCTAATGTTTCCTTCTTTTGTTTTTTGAGATTTTTCCAAGATTTTGATTCACTTGAATTTCTGCAAAACAACAACAAAAAAATCATTGAAGTTGGATTTTAAAAATGTGATAGTCTATAGAACTGACCCCAAAAGTCACAGAAAAAGCCTAGTTATATTTTGGTTATAATTATATGCCCTTAATTTAATGATGTATAGAAAACCCACAGTCATTTTTGAAGAAAAACAAGATTATGTGCCCTTTAAAATTTTTCTTTTCTTTTTTTCATTTATATGGCTCCATCTAATATTTTGGACTCTTTAAAATTAGTCTTAGGATTTTGAATGGTCATTTCCTTTTCATAGGATCATTTCCTTTTCATTGCGTTTCATAGAGTTCAATTTATGCTTGAGTGCTATTTTGTTAACCCAGATATGCTGACTTTCTTCTAATAAAGTCCTCTTCTTTTAGCAAATAGTTGAATTTAAAGAATTTCACAGTCCCTTTTTCTTAATTTATTATAAAAAATTAATACACATATTGCCATAATTATATAAACCAAGAAGCAAGCCAGATTCATAGAGCAAGTTGTTTCACACATAGACCATCTATGACAGACATAAAAATGTTAAAATAAGAGTGAGGGTAATGGTCCTGGAACCACAAGACTGAGGTCCCAGATGCAGCTCTGCCTTAAATTAGTCCTGTGAACTTGGTCATTCCCTTTAAACTCTCTGGACTTCTGTTTTCTTATCTTTTATATGAGAAATTTTATCTAGACGACCTTTTAAATCTCTTCCAACTCTAAACCTTTATGTGTGTTCTAAGGGTTGATCACTTGGAAAATCAGGAGTCAAAGATCACAGCACCAACATACCCAGTAAGGAATGATGCTTATGGTTGGCTGTGAATTTGACACTCTGCTGTGAAGTGGTTAATATCCTGCAATACCACCTCTTTAACGAATTAGTTTTAAAAGCAATGTGAATTATCACTCTCTCGCGATATACTACAAACTATTTTCTGAAAGTTTCCTAAAATATTTGTGTTCATATAGACAGGATCTGATGGAAATCTGAGAGGAGAACCGTTCATATTTTTTTTCAAATTATGCTTTTTATTTTGAGAAATTGTAGATTCACATACAGTTGTAAGAAATAATATAGAGATACCTTGTGTACCCTGTGTAACCAGGATTATGACATTGATACACTTGAGATATAGAACACTGTCATCACCACAAGTGTCCCTGCTATAAGCCTTTAATAGATACCTACATTTCCCCTCACCCCCCTTAATTCCTGACAACTAATCTTTTCTCCATTTCTATATTTTTCACTTCAATAATTTTATATAAATAGAATCATATTGTATTTAATGTGCTGTGGTTGAGTTTCATTATCCAGCACAGTTTCTGGAGATTTTATCCAGGTTGTTGCATATTATCAATAGTCGATTCTGTTTTACTACTGAGTGTATCCCACAGTATGCATATGTCACTGCTTATTTAATAATTTACCCCCAAATTATCAGCTCTTGGCTATTATGAATAAAACTGCTGTAAATCTTTGTGTATAGGTTTTTATGTGAGCACAGACTTTCATTTCCCTGGGATTAACGCCCAACTGTGTAATTACTGAACTGCACAGTAGTGTTTGCTTGTTTTATTTGTGAGGAAACTACCAAACTGTTTTCCAGAGCAAGCTGTACCATATGACATTCATATCATTAATGCACGGTTGACCAATTTCTCCACCACTTCAAGAACAATTTGTGTTGTCACTACTGTTGTAGGATTCATCTTTTACGAAGTTTTATATTTACATAAAAATTGAGCAGATAATGCAGAGAGCTGCCATATATCTGTGCTTATACTTTCCCTATTATTATCATTTTGCATTATATGATGCTCAGTTACAATAAATAAGGTACATTATTATTAACTAAAGCTCTTTATTCAGATTTCCTTAGTTTTTACCTAATGACATTTTTTCTATTCCAGAATGCCATCAGAGTTACCACCTTATATTTAATTGCCATGTTTATTTAGGCTCCTTTTGGCTCTGACAGTTTTTTAGATTTCTATCTCAATGACCCTGTGTTATAATTTCTCCAGTTCAAGTTAAGGGCAGAAACTTTCCTTTGCATCTCATTATCCTTTCCCCACTTATAATATAATTGCATTAAACATTTCTTCTGCATTCTTAGAATCACATCAGACAGTGTTGTAATTTTTTTCTTTAACTTTCAAAGCTTTAAGAGGAGAAAAGAAGATCATTATCAAGAGAAGGAAAATCTACTTAATCCACTCATGTTTTAACATGTACTTGCTGGTGCTCCAGTATTTCTTCTTTATTGTTTTCTTTCTGGTAAAGAGCTTCCTTTAGTCATTCTTTCAGAGTGATTCTGCTAATGATAAATTCTCTTATTTTTCTTCATTTGATATATCTTGATTTCCCCTTCATTCCTGAATAAGATTTGGGCTAGATTTGGAATTAAAGCTCACAATTCTTCCCTTTCAGTCATAAAAAATATTGCTCCACTTTTCTTGACCTCCCTAGTTTCTGCTGAGAAATCCCCTGTCATTCAAATTGTTTTCTATTCTAGGTAAAGTGCTCTTTCATTGCTTTCAAATGTTTTTCTTTTACTTTAGTTTTCAGAAGTTTGACTATGATGTATATTGGTGTGAGTTTTGGGGGAGTTTATTCTTTTTGTGATTTTCTTATCTTTTTAAATATTTAAGTTTATTTTTTGACAAAATTTGATAGATTTTCAGCTATTAGTCATTATTGAATATTTTTTCTACCCTGATCTCTGTCCTTTCCTTCTGGAAATTTGATAACTTAGAACCCTAGAGCTCTATTCATTTAAAGTCTACCTTCTTTTTGTTATCCAGATGGACTAACTTCTGTCTTCAATGTTACTGATTCTCTCCTCTTTCCTTTCCCTTCTACTGCTCAACCTACTCATTCAGTTTTTAAGATTTCAGTTCTGAATTTTTCCATTTCAAGTCTCCATTGGGTCCTTTGTTATGTCTTCCATTATCTGAGACTTTCTATTTTTCCATTTATTCTTTCCAATATAATCATGCTTATAATTGCTTATTGAAACTATTTATTTTTTGAATTTAATTTAATTTTATTTATTTTTTTCTTTTTTATTAATTTATTTAAATGCATTTCAAGTCATAGTACATATATAGAGCTCAATGTTTCCATTTATTGAAACTATTTATGATGGATAAAAGTCATAAGTCTTTGCTAGGTAATTCTAACATATCTGTCATCTTGTACTGGCATCTGTTGATTGCAATTTTTCATTTAATTTGAGACTTTTCTGTTTTTTGACATGACAATAGATTTTGATTTTGACTGAACATTTCTTTTTTAATTTTTTATTTGTTCTCTTTAGTTATACATGACAGTAGAATCTATTTTGACATATTTATTCAAGCACAGAATATGTCTTATTATAATTAGGACCCCAGTCTTGTAGATACACACAATGTTGAGATTCACTGTCATGTATTCATATATGTATATAGGAAAATTCTGTCAGATTCATTCCTTTTATATAATATGACTGCTGATCTTATTTAAACTTTCTATATTAGCCAAGGGATCACTGCAACAATCACAGGGGTGCAATACCAGCAATCATGGCCCTGGATCATCGATCATTTGTACTACCAAAGTCTTTGTTTACTCACAGAACGGGGAGGAAAATTTCTGTCAGATTCATTTCATCATTCTGGTGCTGACCTCACCCAAGATGAAAATACCAAGACTGCAATGAAGGTAGTGTATGTGTTTGCTACCATATCCTCAGTCATTGTCTCTGCCAGAGCTCCTTAGAGACCCACACAGAGGTAAAATTCATGGGGGGCCCTGGTACATCAGAGACAGCCTCACCATGGTAAACCAGCATCTAGTGATACCAAAAATGAAGGAATACAGTGTGGCCTCCTTCAATGCCTACAGACACCTGCAGTCCACATAGTGCATAGTGCCAGGACTTTGTCCTTTTGGGGAAGGTATCTGGGAAGACACCACGCATAGATTCCCTGAGTACTCAGTGGCTTCCACTGATGGCACATTCAAGTGGGAGGATGAAAGGTGGCCTTTGTGACTCTAATTATGATAAAAGTTCTGATTCACTATTAGATCTCCTCTGGTATCACCCCTAAGGAATGAGAAGGAGACTCTCTTTAGTCAGATGACAGTGGAAGTCCAGGCTCCCTATATACCTGGGCATTAAAGTTCCAGCTCTCATCTTGATCTCCTTCAACACTACCAGAAGAGGGACTAGAGCATCCCATTTTGATCTGGTAAGGGTAGAACTCCAGACTGACCACTCAAATTTTGCTGGCCATGGAGGGAGGTTAGTCTACAGTTTTGTCTTTGTTTATTGGCTGGGCTAGAGTACTACTGTCTAAGAGTTTTCTATCTTGCTACATTTTGCTTTTCTTGGTTCTTTGATTAAAAAGAACAGACTTTGTGGCTATTGGTTCTGTCTGTACTCATCGGTATTTGTGGGTTTCCAGCTTTCTATTCCAAGTTTGTTATTTATGGGGTAAAACCAAAACAAATAAAAACGTGGGACTTACTACTATGTTGTTCCTCAGGTCCTGAGGCTCCTCACTGGCCTGTGTTCTTCTTTCTACCTTTGAGGATCTTCTTATATTTGTTTTCTATATGCTATATGATGTATTTTAGGAGAGAAAGGGAGATATCTACTCCATTTCCCAGAAGTAGAAATCTAATCCCTTCTACATATACTTAAGGATTTCTTTTAGAACTTCAAATAGGAAGTCAAAACTTGATGTCATTCACGTGCCCACTCTAAGAAAAGCAAGAAGAAAATTTCTTCCTTTGAAATAATAAGAATCTTTTATGATACATTCACTCTGTGTCACTCTACTTCTTGATAGTCATACCTCTATAGCTCTTGTCTTGATTTCTGAGCTTGCATTTCCAGATGACATTGCCCCTGAATTTCATAATTGCAAAACCTGAACTACGTATTTTTTTTTATTGATAGAATAAGCCATTGCATGTTTAGTCACTACTAACCACTCAACTCTTAAGAGTAAACATTTTGTTAATTTATCTTCTCTTAAAATCTCATGTCTTGCGAGTTTACCACAATTTTTTGTGTATGAGCATCAGGAGCACTCTATGTATCAGTTAGCAAAAAATGTTGAAGAGACAAGTTCATCTGTATCTTCTCTGCCCTCAGGCAAGCTCCATTGTCCCATTGGAGCTCACTTACAAAACACAAGTTCAAAGATGAAATTATTGAGATTTTCAAGAAATTGAGACCTAAGCCAAGCAGTTTTGAGCCCAGAGCCCTGGGCAAATGCATAGATTGTACAACATGAATGGATCAGAAACAAGTATTTTTTCTGCCTGAGGTCTAAATTCTCTTAGTCTCTTTGCTTTGCCCACCTAAATCTTATGCTTTTCTATACACTTTTAAATCTAACATTTCAGTTTCCTGTCACTCACAGGATTTATAGTTGAGCTCAATTTTGACTAAGTAAATTTTGTTTAACTCTTTACATATATGCAGAGATAGTTTCTAATCTATCACAACTTCTGACCCTGGCTATGGTGTGTAGCTGTCTTTATGTTATTCCTAACCCACCACACATATCAACTTCTGCTATTCATGTGAGCAAAATTATATTTTTCTCTTGTTTCAAACTTTCTCCTCAAATTTCTGATTGCTGGCAGAATCACAGTGCGTGTAGAATATGGGTTTATGACTATATTCCAACTTAAGCGGTGCTTGTCCTTTGGTTTGTATCTGCACCCTAATGATGCTTATAGTTTGGTGCTAATGTGGTTTATAGCTGTGTTTTAATTTTTTTCAAAAAATAAATGCATATATATGTTGCTTTTCAATGTATACACATATGTACATAGAGATATGTATTGGTATAAAGGCTTAGATGTATTTCTTAATGTGGGCTGTAGGTCATGGCCAAATGTATAATAGTCTAATTGTCTGTAAGTGCAAATTAATTTTATATTGAAAATAAGTTTATTATTATAATATCTTACAAAATGAGTGCATGCCATATCAAAGGGACATTGAGTAACAGTGACCTTTTTGCCATAATGTTCATAGGGATATTTCCTGTTGCCACGTTTTACTGTCATATTAAATATACACTGAGGAGAAGGAGGTGAGGACCAATAGGGAGAGAAAAGGCATAGGTGCAGGCTAAAAGACAGGTACGCAGATCCGTCAAATGGATGAATCAGAGCTCTATGAAAGCAGAGAACAACTGGATTTCAATTGAACAAATATAAAGCCATTTTTTGTTAGAGAGTATGGAATGTTTGGATTCTGAATTTTGTAGAATTTTATTAGAAAGCAACTGGAAATTATTAAGAAAGTGATGCTATGAAAATAGGGCTTAGCCGGGCTGGGTGACGCATGCCTGTAATCCCAGCACTAAGGGAGGCTGACACAGGAGAATCACAAATTCAAAGCTAGCCTCAGCAACTGGGAGGCGCTAAGCAACTCAGTGAAACCTTGTCTCTAAATAAACCACAAAATAAGGCTGGAGATAGAGCTCAGTGGTTGAGTAACCCTGAGTTCAATACCCAGTACAAAAAAAAAAAAAAGAAAGAAAGAAAAGAAAATAGGGCTTGAGGATGATTATCTTAGTAACAATCTATATCTTGAATTGGAGAGGAGAAAAGCTAAATTTTAAGAGATCTACTAGGACTCTGCTACCCATTATGTTAGCTACTGACCACACAAAGTTACTGAGAACTTGAAATGTGTCTAATTTGGTGAAGGAATTGAATCCCAGCTATGTGGGAGGCTGAGGCAGAAGACTCACAATTTCGAGGTAAGCCTGGGCAACTTAGTGAGGCCTTGTCTAAAAAAGAAATTTAATTTAAAAAGGAATGGAGATGTAGCTCTGTAACAGAGCACTTATCTAGAGTGTGTGGCCCTGGTTTCAATCTCCAAGACTGCCCCCAATTTTTTTTTAATTAAAAGCAAATTTATTGTTTTGGTAGGACTATACTTTAACCATTGAAAATTTATTATCTGAATTAAAATGTACAACAGGTATAAAATACTCCCTTAATTTCAAAGATTTAGTAAAATGAAAAATGTAATTTATTTCAGTAATAATTTTAGACTCATTAAAATAGTATTATTTTATATAGAGAATAAATAAATCTATTATTAAAATTAATTTTATCTGTTTATTTATTTAATGTGACCACTAGAAAACTTAAAATTATAGTGGCTGGGGTGGTTAGACAGCTCAGTGTAGCACATTTGCCCAACATGCATAAGGCCCTGGGTTCAATCTCCAGGTTTGGAAAAAATAAATTAAAATTAAAATTACATATGTGGCTTGCTTTGTATTTCTACTGAACAACACTGAAACACTAATCTACATGGTTATTACTCTGACATTTGGAGATTTGGCTATTGAGACAATGCAACTATTTTTATATTCAAAAAACATTTACACAATGGAGATAATAACCCTACATTCTAGATAATTTTTTTCATCCTTGTCAACACTTACATGGATTAACTACAAACCACTTCAAGATTGTCGAATAAAAGTAAATGGCACAACTCTTTAAACCATGAAAATTATTTCTGAAACAGTGTATTGCTGACTAAAAGAAAGAAGTCCAGTGAAAATTGAGTTATAGAAATGGATATGCAGATTTGCCAAATTCTAGAGAAATTTGAATCTATAGAAAGAATTTTGAATACAACAACATTTTTTAAAAAATTGTTTTTCCTTCAATCATATAATTTGGTAAATAACATATTATGATGATCAAATTTGATATTTTACCCAAAACTTAAATTATGGCTAGGTCAGTAGTAAAGCATTATTCACATCGTGGTTGTCAAAACCAGATATTGGGGCCAGCCTCTAGTGCTTAAATTTTGCATCTCTCACCAGTTATGTGATTCTAGGCAGATTCCTTAACCTCTCTGTGTCTCATTTTCCTTCTTTAAGTTTAAGAAGAAGATGAACAGACACACCTTGCAGTTCTGTGTGCCTCATGTGACTCCACCACGGAAAGCCTTGAGAAGAATATTAGGCACACAGTAAATACTTAATATTGACTCTTGATCTATACTGTTCATAAAAGTATTATATATTTGAAAAAAATCCAACTATGTTATAAACACACAAATATTTAGCATGAACATTTCAGGCTATGGAATTCTAAGTACCCTTTAAAAATATTTGTGTGCTGCTATCTGACAACTTTTTAATCTATTTTAAGGTATAAGAAATATATATTTATAAGTCACATCTCCACAAGTCAGACTAGATGGGCTTGGAGATTGACCAGGCCTGAGACTGAATGCAAATTACTTTCCCACAGCAAATCTCTGCTTCCTTGTCTGAAATGAGTGTAAATGAACATCCACCTTAGCAAAGGTGTCCCTTAGGAGATGATGAATGGAAAAAATCAAGGACAGTGCCTGGTGTGATTTTATGATTATTATTGTTTTCTCTAGCAGTACCCTTCATGATCCTGTAAATCTAGCATGTTTTATTTTAACCTCATTATAAGAACACATTTTTGAATCATGACCATAAAATTTGAAAAACATACTGATTTTCCTGTTTGTCCTTTAAGGCTGAATTCATTATCAATGACCTAATACTAAGAGCCTTTTAACCTCCCCACTGGCTTAAAAAACTGCTAATTCCTAATGGAAAATAAACATTTGCTAGTTCTATTTTTAGCTCAAGACCCCTATGTAGACCTTTTCCTGTTACAAACACACTGTGATTTATGCATCATTATCATTTCTTCTCCAGATATGGTACCTGTTTCTGAACTTCTTATGATTTGTGTTTGGAAAGTAGAGGCAAAATAATTCAATTGAAATCATTATTAATTTAAAAATAAAACTATTCTAAGATTTTTTGCTCCTTTATATAGCAGTACATATTTTCCTTGTAATCAAAGGTCAGTATTTTAAGAAGTGCTTTTGGAATAATCACTTTTCTGTATGTCAATGAGAGATGTTTTTATAAGAAACTTTAGCTCATTGGTTAAATTTATAGACTTGTGTTCCCTGTTATAGCATAAGATTCTGAAGGGCATCCTTGGGGAATCCAGTGCAGCTTCTCTCACTAGAATCCTGAGATGCTGACCAACAAACGCACTCAATCTTAGCCTAAAGGCCAGGAAGTAATGACAATACAAATGTAAGAAGCTTGAAGCATTCCTGGAATGCATTCTTGGTAGAAAACCTAGAACTTCTATGGAAAGAAGCACTTCCCTTACGTAGTGACACATTTTATCTTCTGTATTAAGTGATCTTTCCTAAATAAGATCTAAATGGTGCCACAAAACTATAAGATTTATTTCTCTCTTCTGTCCTAGTCAGTGTTAGCTTGATACATGTGTATTTGTTTACATGTATTCCTGCCTGAGGATTAGGACAACCTTTGGTGGCAGAGAATATACATTGCATGTTCTGTGTTATGATTTGAGGCTTTACTCAAAAGGGCTCAATTTATGTGCTTCTGCATTTGAAACTGATAAATTATCATCCATCAAATTGGAGTTAGCTTGAGGGTTTTCTGTCACAAGATTAAGGAAATGGGGGTCTTCAAGGATAGTGTATTTACATCCTAATAGGGTTTAGAAGGCAATAAAGGTTTCCAGGAGAAGGAGGAAAAGTAAGAACCAGAGCCAGAAATCAGAAAATTTTGTAGGATGAGAAAGCCATAGATCTAATTTTAAGTCAAAAGATAAAAGTATAAGACTTGTGAATGGACAAAGAATTGCATCAGTTAGATGAAAAGCAGCAAGTTTCTTCATGTCTAAATAAAATTTAAACCCATAATATCTGGCTGTTAATTTGAATATTAATTGTATATTTGTATTAATGCTCTTAATAGTGGTTGGCACATAAAAGATGCTCTGTCGATGATATATTTTTTATTATCATAATCATCATCATTTTTGTTTGAATTGAAGAAACTGTCCCAAATAGCATTTGCCAAATATGAATATTCAACACTTGTTTCTTTTATCATTTTTCAATCTTAAATGGATATTTGGTGCATGCTCTTCAACCTTAATGCCATTACAGTTCATCTCACAGTTTTCTTCATCTTTATTTTTATTGCAGAGGGATGTAGGCTCTCCTACCTACTCATGATGAGTTCAGTGATTTAGAAATCGAGCCCCGTAGCTACATTACCTATTCAGTTGCTGAACTGTGACACACTGTTTCATTAGTCATACCAGGTTGTTTTGGAAATACATCCCATCAAGCCATAAATTATGGAGCTGCTGTTGTAAATTCATAACACAACTATATGGGAAGTTTTAAATTAAGTGCATATTCTTTTTGCCTGAATTAAAATATGAATGAGCTACTTTGCATCCTAGACTTTGATTCACTGAAAGTCTGAAGTGGGAGGATGATGTTAGGAAAAAAAAAAATTGAGAACACAGTATTATTTGAAGTCCATATCCAAGCTGTCATTTTGACAGATGCATGTTCTTGGTTTATTTTAATACTTAGATTGAAAAAGATTTTAAGAATTCTAGTTCTGTCTGCTTATGGATTTTCATATCTATAAAGATTTTTACTCCCACAGGGGAGAGAAGATCATGAGAAGCTCTAAAGAATAGGGGAAATTTTATGCCTGATGATGATTATTAAGCCAGGATGTTGTTTATGGCTCTACTAGAATTCTGTGCTATTTTGTCAAGTCCTTAATTTAATCAAGAAATGAGTGTGTATTGAATGCTGGGTTATATAATTACCATGTTTGCTTGATGCCTGCCTTTACAGAGCGAGCATGAAGTATAGGGACAGAACATAGATACCTAATAAGGCAACAATGGCAGAGGTTCTATCGTGTTGTCAAACAAATGATACTGGTAGCACGTGCTATCAGACCTCACAGTTCTGACTTTTTGTTCTTTTTATTTATTTTTATTTTTTGATGACAACAAGAAATACAACAGTGACATTTTACTTTTCTTTCAAGCACAGATAAGACTGTCTTTTGCTCAAAAAATGCTGCAGGAATTTAAGTCTAAGACTAGAGGTGGAACCTCTTTGCAGAGAGCTCCAGCCTTGCCGCCAGCTTTGACCTCTTTACTGCACTGGGATTACTCATCTCTCATTGCCTGTGGAATGAGCCACAAAGGATTTAACTAGGCTAAGAGAAGAAGTATATAGTGAAACCAAATATAAACCCTTTATATTATCCTAAGTAGTCCATACCCTATGATCCTTTTAAATTTGTTGTCAGATTCCCAGTTGGTAGTGATGGTGCTTAATATTAGCTCTTGGCACACAGTAGAAGCTTAAACAGATGTTTGTGTTATCAGTGGCCTTTAAAGTTGTATTAACCCACATTTAGATGTCGCTGCTTAAAATTTTTAAAAATAGAATTTCAACATAACTAAATTGGATTTTTAGAGAAGGCCAGGACCTCACAACATGTTTACACTGCCAGTTTTAGCCAGTTTAGTACACTATCCACATACCTCTCATGCTACACATGTTCCTCAGCATGTGTGCTTCACTACATTTCTGTTTGTATGTACTTTATACATTCATTTATTCAGATTTTCCTTCAATACACATATTTTATTGAGTGCCTGATCTAGACAATGTGGATACAGAAGTGAACAAGACACATGAGGCCTCTTTCTTTGCATTCTGTTGGAGAGATGAACAATAAACAAAGAGAAACAAAATATGCCAGTAAACATAAGGGCTATGAAAAATAAATAAATTGAGGTAAGAGAATGCAAAAAAATGGTCAAGGAGAGAGTTTGGTCAACATGGTCCCCTCTAGAAAGCTGAACAGAGGCCTGAATGCAGTAAGGGAGTAAGCCAAGAGTATCCAGGTTGACAGAGTAGTAAGTGTGTGGGTCCTGGGGCTGCAATATGGTGGGCAGAACCCCAGCAAGGAGGCCACAGAGTGGCTGGGATGGAGGGAGGCAGGCAATGATGAGGTATGGATTTGCAGAGGTACTATGGGCTTTATTGAAGAGGAACTTTTAAACTGCCATAAGGACTTTGAATTGACACTATGTGAGACAGTGTAAATTCTTGTGCTTAAAGGAAAATCCTGACGTGTTGAGATGAAAACTTGGGAAGTCAAGCTAAAAAGGGGGAAAACATTTAGAAAGCTTTTGCAGTAGACCTGGTGGGAAATGACGGTAGCTTGAGCGGAGTGGTGGCTGTTAAATGAGAGATGTAAGGAGCTTTTTAATATACTTCAAAAATAGACATGGTTTGTGGGTTTTGACCAGATGCAGATTGTGAAACAGAGGAGTCAGGGATGTCTCCAAGAATTTCGGAAGAATAAACTTACACTTACTGAGATAGGGACCACTTTGACAGGAGCAGTTATAGTGTATTTAGAGGCCACAATGTTTGGATTGAGATGCATTCATTTTGAGAGGAGCTATCATAGATTAAAGTGGAGAGGCTGAATTGACAATTGAATATATGAGCTTAGAGGAGAAGCAGTGAGGCCTGAAATATGAGTCTCCTGCTTGTAGATGACGTTTAGAACACACAACAAGAAGAAATCACCTAGAGAGTACATGTTGACAGAGAAAGGAATAGGCCAGAGGACTGACTCCTTAGGACACTTAAAATGTCAAGGTAAAGGAGATGAGGCACAATTACTTACAGTCCAGAAGAAGCAACCAGTGAGAAAGAGTCCCAAGGCAAGGTGTTGTAGAAGCCAAGGAAATGCTGAAGATTGAGTAAAATGAGAACAGAGAATTGATCAATAAGATCATGATAATCCCTTACCTGAGGTGCCCTTTCCCCACCTTTTTATCTAGTTGGTCACTATCCAAATTTTACGTCCCTTTGGTGTAAAAATATTGATCCCAAAACAAAACCAACAAAAACCTAGCAAACTTTTTTTAGATATATGGATCATTGCTGCTCTAAGAGGTGGTATATTCAATGCCCAGAAAAACAAATACCAATACTGGTAAAATATGCTGAAAATTTATCATCTCCATAGAATAAAATACTCCTCTCGCTTCTTGTCTCTGTCTTCCATACAGTACAGCCCTGGCTGCCTGTTAGTGCTATCTTGGGAAACTGTAAAGTACTAAAAACCAGATTTCCAGCCCTGAAACTTCTGATTCGATGAGTAGTGAGGGGCCATTTGCACTGTTTTATGAGTTTCAGTCCTATTTATTTGTCATATACTTTTCCATGGCATAGTTATTCTAGTGTAAAGATCCATAGTTATTCTAGTGTAACTTAGTATTTGAATATAACTTGGCATTTCAAGGTTAAGAATAAGTACTTTCAGAGCTGGAAGAGGAGAAAGTTTGCAAATTTCTCTTTCTGTAGTAAAATATATGCCACACAGCAAGTGCCTGAAAGATAGTAAATATTCAATAAATATTTATTTAATACATAAATGATATCTAACTTGGAGAATATTTATACTTAATGGATCTGTTTGTTCCTCCAAAAGAGATATTGAAGAATAATGAAGGACAGTTCTAAAACATGCAAAGATTTATTTTTCTCATCTCGAAGTTAAAAGTACAAACTTCCATTCAATAATTAACAGTTTCCACAGTACAGTTTACACCTCTGTAACTGGGGTTAATCACATAGGGCTGAGACAGACCACCATTCTTCTATGATATAAATGAAGAGGGTGCTGTTTTTAAAAGGTATCTTGATCTGAACTACTTGGAATATCACTTTCAAAAGGGAGTTCTCTCTCTCTCTTTCTTTCTCTCTCTCTCTCTCTCTCTCTCTCTCTGTCTCTCTCAACAAACCTATATATAGCTACTACTCAAGAATCCCAAGTAGCATATATTTTCCTCACTTAGTTTCCCCTGCTCATTCTTGGAATTCCTACTCTCACACCTTCAAAGCCATACATTGAGGCAGTCTACTCACTTTCAAGGTTATATTGAAAAGCTAGTTACTTTATGAAGCCTTCCTTTGTTCCCTGATCAGAATTAATTCTTTGTTTTTACATATTAATTCATGGTGAATTTTAAAAATAATTATGAATACATTTAATAACACATCATACATTTTCTAATAGTTATTTATGTGTGTTATTATTCCTCCCTTAAAATATAAGCAATTTGAAAGGGAGACAATGATTTAGAATATTTTATATCACATATAAATATATACAGATATATATATATACATATATATATATATGACACAGTTAATGAAAGATAAAATGCCTATAAGCTAATGTTCCACCTTTCAAGTACTGTGTATATGTATTTTTTAACAGATACACCTTAACTTACAATGGAGGATCCTAGTAAGCCCCTTCTAAGTTGAAAATATCATTAAGTTAAAATTGCATTTAATACACCTAATCTAGTGAGCAGTACAATTTAGCCTGGTTTACTTCGTATATGCTTAGCTTATAGTTTGGTCAAATCATCTAACACAGCACTATTTTATCATAGTAAATACTGTTGAACAGCTCATGTAGTTTAGAATTTCTATATCAAAAACAAAAACAAAAAACAAATGGTAACAACATAGTGCACTGGAGAGTAGTGTTTGCAGTTGTGATCATGTAGTTCACTAGGAGTTGTGACTCGTGATTGCTGTTCAACATTGAGAGAAAGTATTATACCTGCTCAAAATCCTCAATTGTGAAAATATCAAAATTCACAATTCCAAGTATGATTTCTACTTAATGTGCATCACTTTTGCACCATGGTTAGTTGATAAGTCAAAAGTCAAAGCATAATAATTAGAAACTACCTGTATACACACACACATGCATACATACACAAACATCAAAAAGTGCTAACATCAAAAAGTGCTAACTTTTATTGAATTGAACAACTAATATTTGACATTACATATTTATTCTTATAAATTTAAATTCAGAAAGTAATTTTTCATGACTTCCTTGTAAAATTCTGGGATATCATACTTTTCTTTTTACAGACCATACATATTATTTAAATTAAAAAGCAAGAATCAACTTTTATTGAAAGAATATCAGTAGTAGTATTAAAAAAAGAGAATATCCTTATAAAGACCAGTCTAATTAAGTAGGTTAGAAAAAGCAGAAGCTGATGCATGACACTCTCGACAAAGCCACATGGCCAGTTTCCACACATCTTAGAGTACAGGGGACTGTGGCCAACTTGACACAGAAGCTAGCAATTGAAGATGCAAGGGAACACATTTCACAGACTCTAAAAGGCCCTAATAAGTCACCCAGTGCTTTCTTGGGATCTCATATAGTAGAAAAGCGACCCAATCTTCAAAAATCTCACAAGTATGCAATGAATGATCCTTTTCAGGAGAAAGAAGAAATTGAAAAAAAGAAAGGACTACTAAGAAAGATGTTTAATATGAAGAATGTAATCTGCTTATAATTTTGTGCAAAGTTAGAAAAATTATGATTGTAACAATTTTTTTCTATTTGCCTCAACAAATGTTTTCAGTGAATAGTGTGTACAGCTTCTGATAATTTGTTTTTTTCTGTTATGTTTGCCAACATGTATTAAAATGCAACTTTTGGGAAAAATAATAAAATAATAAAAAAATAAAAATAAAAATAAAAAAAGAATCTAAATTGAGAAAAATGGAGTCTTGGTGAAAAGGACCAGCAGAGAAAGACCTCAGAATGTAGCATAAGCACAAAATACAGTATTCCAAGGTGAGAGCACCACTGTGAAAGGCCATAGCACTCTGGACCTCTCAGAGGTAGAGGCAAGGTAACTTTTAGAATTGGGCTCAGCCTCCACAGACAAACAAAAATTGATGAATTTCTGAGTACATCATTGTAACTACAGGGGAAGGAGCTCTTGAGCCATGAATGAAAGTTACTTTGGCTTCTCTGTTCTTCATGTAGGAATCCTTGAAGAGTTCAAAAAACCAACTTTATATAAACATAGAGAAAAAGTATTTATAATCCAGCTTTATATAAATAAATTGCAAAACAATACATAAATAAGCCAAATAATGTTCCACCAAGTAATGAAAGAACACCAGCAAAATATATCCATAGCGAAGATAAAAATCATTGCCTCAGATTTTAAATAATCTAGAAAATTAAAATGATCAAAGCTTTGTAATAAAAGCATAAATCAGTAATAGAACAGCTCTGAAATGAGGTAGCTAGATAATAACAGAATCAGAAAAGATAGTAGATGGGAATTTGCATTGAACTAGATGAATGTAAAAGAATGTAGAAATGGACTTTAAAACAAGAAATACAAGAACGAATAGTTGTGCACAAACAAGTGTAGTACAGGAACCTAGTGTAGCACAGGAAATGTAAATTTAATGAACAATAAGGACAACATCAAAATGAAATAAAATACTTTAAGAGAGTTATAAATATAGAAGATATGGTAGGCTAAATATATTGGTTATGTCAATAAGTACAAATTGATTAAGTCATTTATGACAAAACAGTTTTAGATTGACTAACATTCAATTTTAATGCTATAATAAGAGACAAATATAAATAATAAATCAGTTTTAATAATAAAAATGATAGAGAGATACATTGAAATTTGTAATGCCAGCCAAGAGTGGGGTACACATGTAATCCGAGCTACTTGGGAGGCTGAGGTCGGGAGATCACAATTTTGAAGCCAGCCTGGGCAACTTAGTGAGACACTGTCAAAATAAAAAGGGCTGGGGATATAGCTCACAGTACAGCACCACTGGGTTCAATCTCCAATACAAGAGAAAAGCGGAGGTGGGGATAAGGACCTTGCTCAGGTATATATATATATATATATATATATATATATATATATATATATATATATATATAATATCCCTGGATTCAACTCCTAGAATTACAAAAAAGAAAAAAACAAGTAATATTTTCAACCTATTTAAAATATATTGAACGTATTTTTAAAATGTCATAATAGTGATATTAAAACAAGAAGTAGAGAGACAAAAAACATTATACCTTATTAGAAGCTGCCAAAGACTCACTCATTATCCTGACAAGTGATCATTAAAACAAAGAAATGAGGGCTGAGATGAAGCTAAGTGGTAGAACACCTGTGTAGCATGCACAAGGCCTGGGTTTGGTTTGATCTTCAGAGAGAGAATGGAAGGAGGGGGAGTGGGAGGAGGGGGAGGAGAGAAGGAAGAAGTAGAAGAGGAGGAACAGAAGGAGGAGGAGAAGGAGGAAGGGAAGGGAAAAGAAAAGAAAGAAGCATCTCTCTTACCTTCAGAGTATAACCTATATTATAGGACAAGTAAATAGCCTTAATGGATGCATTTAAGCTCTCTGGCCAATTTATGCAGAAGGAATAATGGAATTAGACAAATAGCAGTTATGTGATCTTTAATAAAATAAATGATTGAGACTATGGACATTAATAGATGATAATGCTATTAAGTGGACATTTGTGGTGAACTTTCAAATGGAGAGGTCAACCATCACTGTTGACCAGTTTTACTGTCACTGTCTCATAAGGACACTTATCATTGAATTTAGGACCTACCTGGGTAATTCATGATGTTCTCATATCAAGATCTTAATTACATTTTCAAAGACACCCCTCACCCTAAACAGAACTTTCACAGGTTCCAGTGATTTGAATATAGGCATATCTTTTGGAAGTGAAGCTTATCATTCAACCCATAGCAGAAAGGAAGTTCCATCTCTGGAACAAAGACATGAGCAGAAAAGCTGTAGCTAACCTTATACTTAATGGTGAAAGACTGAATGCTTTTGCCCTCAGAACTGTATCAGGAGAAGGATATCCACTTTCAACACTTCTAATCAATATTGCATTAGGGCTTCTAGCCAGTGCAACGAAAAAGGAAATGAAACAAAAGGCATCCAACTGGGAAAGGAATAAGTAAAACTTTTATTCAAAGATGAAATGTTCATTTATATTAAAATATGATTAAACCCACCAAAAAATTATTAGAGTAACAAGTAAATTTAGAGCAGTACAGGATATATGATCAGTACACATAATCCTCAACTTTACATCTGGATAAGCCCATTGTAAGCTGAAAATAATGTTAAGCTGAAAAGGCATTTAAATTCACCTAATCTATCAAACATCATAGTTTGGCTTGGCCTATATTAAACATACTCAGAACACTTACATTAGCCTACAGTTGAGCCAAACCATCTAAAACAAAACATATTTTACAATAAAGTGTTGAATAGCTCATACAATTTATTGAATACCTACATTCAAAACATGCTGGCAGCACTATACACTGTGGAATATCACTTTTTCCCCTTGTGATTGTGTCGCTCCTTGGGAGCTGTGTTCTCTGCCATTACCCAGTATTGAGAGAAAGTATTACACGAAGCATATTGCTAACTTTACTGGGAAAATACCAAAACTCAAGGTATGAAGTAGTTTCAACCAGATGCATATTGCTTTTGCATCATCATGAAGTCAAGAAATCGTAAGCCAGACCACTGTATGTGGGGAACCATCTGTATACAAAAACAAATTGCATATCTACATGCTAGTAATAAACAATTAGCAAGTGAATTTAAATCTTCAGTAGTTATAAAATGCATAAAGCATATATATGAAAGAAAAAATAAAGTATAATAACAATAACGTAATAATCGGAGGATCTTGAAATGTATACAGAATCTCTTTGTAATATTCTTACATCTTTTCTGTAATACTTAAATTATTTCAAAGTAAAATATTGGAAAAATGAATGTAAGAAAAGAAATAGAAAATGATGAGTGTAAGCCACTCCTGAGGAATTTTGTTGCAAATGGAGTCATAGCTGTTTGGACAGGTAGGGTCAGGAAGTATGAAATTTTATTATAACACTTGGCACAGAAAGTGCTCATGCAATGAAAGGCATTAGTAGTGAGAAAAATTGAAAGAAAGGCATATCCTGCTCTCCATATCCCGATCATTCTGTGATGGACAGAAAGGTGAGCAATGCTATTTTTTTCTTTTCCCCTTTTCTCCTCTCTCTGACTCATATAGCTGAGTTTGCATAAGTTAAGTGCTTTCATTATATATTTTATTTATCAATTCTCATACTCCAGGTCAAAATTGGCAATGTACATTCATATAACCTTAAATGTCAAATATCCAAAACTGTAATAGGATAACTTTTATTTATTTTTTTAACAAAAGCTCTATAGATCCCAAACAGAAAAGGGGCATTCAGTCACCATCAAGCATGATCATAATAGAAAAAAGATACAAATGCTTTTTAAAAGTGAATCAGTCATGAGGATGCTTGCCCTATCTACTGCTCTCCAAAAAATGAAAATGCTGAAAGTTCTTCTGTAAAGGACCCTGATATTTCATCAGCTTCAGATGTTGTTTAGATCCCTTAATAGCATTCTGGGGATCATGGTCCAACGGGCTTGCCTCAAGTTTTCCTTTCTATCGTTGCACAGTGAAGCTCATCAGAGAGACTGGGGAAAGGTTGGTGCGAATTCTTACTTTTGAATATTGCAGTCAAGCTTTCAAACAAAGTTATAGATTCAAGGGAAAAGTACTCCCTTTGTGGCAGATTTCTTATATTTAAATTGGATTGTTGGCCTTCAATTGCTAGCACACATTTGACACCCTAAAATGTTATTCCAGTAGGTGGAAGATATTTCAAGTGTGCCCTCTTAATAAGATTCTGAACAAATAGTAATTTCTTCAAAGAAACATGTCTTGGGGTCTTTCCCCTCCCGTTTGGTGGGTGAAATTCTTTCATTAGTTATTTTTTTCTATTTTGCAATGGAAGGATGACTGAAATCTAGCAATACTTTACTATACCTCATTTCCATAGAGCCCAGAGTTCAAATTTAGTCTCCCATAAATGATAGCTAATGCATTATAAGGACGTAAGTTATAATGAAAGTATTTTATCTGCTGTCAATGTCTCTGTGTATGTGCATGTGTGAATCCTAGCATCGTCACTTACTGGCTTTGGGGGCTCAAAGGAACCATGGAAATCAATGATGGACTGAAAATCAGGGTTAATTAATGTTGCAGATGTGAAAATGATTGTAGACATTAAAAAGTGATATATAAATATTTGATATATTTATTACACAATAAAAGAAAAAACAATTAGCAATAAGCAGCTTTGAGATTACTGATATTTGTTATAGGTTATAGTTTTGTTGTTACAAATGATTTATTCTAAAATATTGGACTAAATTGTTGATTTATTTAATGTTTTTTGATAAACTGTAATCTATTAAAAGACATGCAGGAACACAAAACAATAATATAATGCAAGTCAGAATGTGAGTGAGAAATCAAAACATAATTTAGGGAAAGATAAACAATTTGAAGAATATTAATTTTAAATTCCTATATGCAGATGGAAAAGATAATCTAGACAGCGGGCTATATGGTTAAAAATATATTGGAGTGATAATATACAGCCAATATGATATTAACTGAACTTTTGCATTCAAAACAAGAAGGAAATTGCTTTTCATATGCTTGTCTGGTCAGACTCTCTTTAGCAAATGGTAGTCTTTTGACTATATTTATAATAGCCAGCAGCAAGGGAATTTCTAGAATATCAAGTACATAAACTAGAAACAAGAAAGTTTGACTTCCAGTAGAAACAAAACGAAAACAATTCAATTTATAAAGCTTGGCCAAATTGAAATGGCCCTAGACAAGAATCTGTAGGGTACAAAGGAGAAAGAAAAATTGTTTAGATTGTAGTAATGGGATGCAATTAAGGAAAAGAAAATGTAGACTGAATATCAAAAACAATTTCCTAACAGTCTATTAGACTGTATATTAGTTTCCCAGGGGAAGAAATGGAAGCCTCATTGACTAAGTCATTTAGAGCTAGACTGATTCCCAGAGGGTGTGGCAACCAAGAAAGAAATAAAAAATGTAGAGTTGTGAAATTCAGTCTAAGTTAATTTTATAGCACAGTGAAATACTGCTTTAGGTAATGGGAGGACTCTAAAGCTACCTCAATGGACATGTTCTGTCACTAAAATGCATGGATCACCTAGCCATATATCTAGCCAGATTCCTTCAGTAGCATCAGAGTAATGTCTCTCCCCAGGTTAATCCAGTACTTTCCCTGGACTGAGTGCTGGAACAGAATGAAACACACCATTCGATTGTGAAAGGGGCTATAGCATGGCTGTTAGATCTGCCATTCCAAGAATCCAGAGAGCTAACTTGCCATCTAACTGCGTTGTGTGTCTCCTCCAAAACTCCACTGAAGAGAATTCACTGTATAAGATAGGGTACTTTTTAGTGGAGGTTAACCACCTCCAAGATGACTCCACGCTTGAAAGTGGTCTGGGAGACAGCTTGTTCCTGTTATTTAACCATATTAGCACAATAGGTCTTTTTGTTTTCAGGTCCCTGAGAGCATTTCTTTAAGGTGTCTTTTCTAATTTATCCATCTTTCTTTTTCTTACCATGAACATTAGATTTTGTATTTCTGAAGCACACTTGTCTCCTTCCCCACAAGAATTTCCAAATATTTCAGGATCCAGCCTGTATTAATATAAAATAGAATCTAAGGGCAATTTAATGTAAGACATCATTTTAACTCACAGAGAAAGAAAATAAAAACAAGCTAAACAAAAAAAAATGTGAAAAGAGTTTATCTCTTGAAATTTTTACTTCATGCTTATTTAAATAGATTTTTAAAGATATTTTTGTTGTAGATGATATAGTGTTCATATATTTGTATTTTAAAACCGGTAAATTGCTTAACATGTTCCTAAACAATTTCACATTTCCAGTGCAATCTTCCTGTATCCCTTTTCAAGCCAGAATATCAATCTATATTTTATCACATGAGAAGGTCCTCCATGCCATCAAGAGCATTAGTGATTCAGCATTTCTTGAAAAAAGTGCTCCATTATAGACATTGGGACTTTCTCACAAGCTGCTGACCCCTGTTCTAAAAATTTGTTGGTAGTACTTCCTTGTTTGCTATGTAGTAGTCAATAGAAGCAAAAGACAGCACATTTTTATCTCCCTGTGGAGTCTTTCTTCCTTAACTCTAACAAAATTGATAATTTCATTCATTCCTTTTAGGATGATATTTACTTCTGGACTGTTAAATATATGTCCCTCAGCATAATATCTGTGCCTTTATGAACACACTATAATTTTCATTTTAGTACAGAATCATATTGAAATCTTTGAAGACCTTTTAAATGGAAATTACATGTTACACTTGGAGCACAAACATAACTCAATTAAAATGCCAATATGAACAGTATGAACAACTATGACCAAATCTGTTTCTGTGCTGTGGTGCCTGTGTCATAACTACCATCTGGATGAGAATGACAGAAAGGTGGGAAAAACCATATTTTGTGGAAATATCTTGAATGCATTGTTTTTGAAACATTTGCCCAAGCCCTATTCATCCCAGCTGGAAAATTGACATGTCCTTGAGTTAAAGCTAAGTTACTGAGAAATAATCACTGGTGTTTTTCTCAAGGAAAACTACAGGTCTCCTTTAGTTCCTTCTCATGCAAATATCCTGTGAAAAGACCTGTGTTAGAGTGTTTGTTTGGAATTTGCTTGCCATTTTCAGAATTTTTGTCATTTGTTGTCAGAGAGATGCTCTTCCTCCATTGGCTCTCCACATTATGGCTTTGAAACAGTTCCTTCAGAGCTTTCTGGAGAAAATAATCTTCCATTCTTTTAGATATCCTTATGGATTTCAACAAATAACATTAATTTTTAAATGAATTCTGATCTTAGAGATGTCACACTATGAAAAATCCTATGTCTTATATCTTATGATAGATGCAATAAAGTTTCAGTCATGGCCTTTTTTTCCTGTTCATATTTACTCCAGCTACTTTCAGGTACCATGTATGTGTCAGTATTGTTGTGCTGCATAGTAAATGCTATTTTGATCTCACTTCCCTCCTATGGACAATCACTAACAACTGCAGAATTAGTGTAATGTTGTGTGTGTGTGTGTGTGTGTGTGTGAGAGAGAGAGAGAGAGAGAGAGAGAGAGAGGAAGAGGGAGAGACTAGCATGTTCTTTATTCTTTGAAGTATCTTTAAGGCCACCAACATCACAAGGGAGTCTGTATACTCCCAAACCTATAAATCTATGCTTCCTTTTCCCAATGAACAAATAATTATTGAGCACACACTATATCTCTTGTTTAGTGTGAGGCACTAGAGAGAACAAGGAACAGATAGGCATGATTACTGAACTCTCTGAGTCTGAAGATTGTTCTATACCAAGTTTCTTTGGAATGCTGAGGAGCTATTAGATAATCCAGACTGACCAATGTCCCAACATATGGACCTGAAACCATCCCATGCAAATGAATAACTGTAATCTTTATCACAGCAGCCTTGGAGTTGTGTGTGTGTGTGTGTGTTTATCCAGCTTAGAGGATTTGAATACACTGAGAATTCTGAGTGAAGCACAGAGGACTTTTTGAAAAAAAAACACTAGAGGTCATGTGCTGTTGCTTAGGTGCTCGTCTATATTCTGTGCAAAGTCTGTTCTTGAAGTGAAAGAGCTACATTTTGAGGTCAACAGAGTAATTCTGCAGGATTCTGTACACTTTAAAAAAATTAAATGGAGAGAAAGGAATATCTGCTTAAATTTACCAGGAAAATGCTTTTAAGAGACTCAAGTAATCCCCTTCAAGCCATTCTAAATTTCAAAAGGGCAAGCAAATTGTTAATTGAATGTTTAATTAACATTTATTACCGGCATGTTAGTTTTACATGACTCACATTTAGTAACACGGTAGAGTTGTGTTCTGGCTACCATATGTGCACTTTATTGCATATCCAGTCCCCATATATAATCAACACATATGGTTCATTTATACCCATTTTGTAACACTTGGAATATAATTTTCTATTTCAAATGATTATAAGGTTTATAGTTCTATCATTGCTTCCACTGAATTCAGCAAGGATTTATTCAGGGAGCTCAGTATAAGTTACTTTGCTAATGACATCATGAGAGGAATAAAGATGAAATAGATACAACTCCCACACTTACAGAACTTGGCATCTGGAGAGGGAGGTAGGCATTATTATGTACCTATATGTGCTTTGTGTTGGGCTGGGCACCAGAGACACAGGAGGGAATAAAGATGGTTCCTGTCATTTACCAGAAAGAAATACATTAGAAAGAAATGCAAGAATATATGGAGTTTTGGAAATAACTACAAGGGTGTTCAAAGGACCAGCGGCTAAAAAACAAGTTTATAGAAATGACCATGGAATTAGGCACGAGTTTTATTGATAACTGTAGGTGCCACGTGTTCAGAAGTTTAGGAGAGAAATGTCAAGTCACTGATGGGTTTTAAACTGCTGGAAGACATGAGTAGTTCTTTGTTTTAGAAGAATTATTCTGGGAGTAGTAGACAGACAAGAATGAGGTTAAGCTACCTTCATTCATCTAATGAATATAAGACATGAGAGGAATGAAGGCTTGAGGATTAGGAAGTCGTCCTTTTAGCTCCAAAATCCTGTCTTTTTCCCAGATACATCATCATGGCTTCTATATGTAGGTTTTATATGTTATTCCTTCCTTATAACAAAATTATTCTTGCCATATTCCATATTTTGCAGACCAAATCATGGAGAAAGCTAATTAACTGATGTAATAAACATATTGGTAGGAGCTCTAGAGTCAGGTATCTAACTATTATTGCCTGGATCTTCATAAAACTGCCCAGAACTCAAAATAATCAAATATGAATAGATGTCTTTTTGTGTGTTTACTAACTTCTAGTCAGTGTGCTAAGCAATTGATATTCATCGTGTCTTGAGAGACCATACGGTCTGAAGAAATACACCTAGTGGGTCTTTCTAGTTCTCCCTTGGTTCATGCAGCTATGTTGTCCACATTCCAGTGCTATATGTATCATTATCTCAAACCATAAATACCTTTCATGTGTCAACTTGACAAGGCTATAGTACCAGTACTTCAAACAATCTAGGTATTTCTGTGGAGGTATTTTATTGCAGGAGTTAAAATATGCAGTCAGTCAACCTTAAGGAAAACAGGCTAACCTTGATAATTTGTGAAGGCCTCAACCAATCAGCTGAAATTCTTAAGAACAAAAATTGAATTTTGCTGAAAATGAATGAATTATGACTCAAGACTCTAACATGGAAATCGTTCTACTTTTCCAGCCTCCCAGCCTTTTCTACAGCAACATCAAGTCATGCTTATGTTCCCAGCCTGTTGGTCTGCAATACAGAATTTACTTACCAGACTAGCACAATTACATGAACCACTCACTTCCTTAAAGCAAATCATACTGTAAGATTTACATGTACTCGTATGGCTATTGGTTCCGTTTCTCTGGGGAATCCCGACATAAACTTGATTTAACAGTCTAGTCCCAAGGATTTTGTCCCTAGCTAAGAAAAAGGAGATGAAAGTTTAGGGAGATACTTCACCTATTCTGAGCAAAGGGTGGCATGAGACCCAAAGACTGAAAACATGTAGAATTCATTTATCATGATACCGGTTCCAGTTTGTTGTTGTTTGTTTGTTTTTGTTTGTGGTACTGGAGCTTAAACCCAGGGATGCTCTACCACTGAGCTATAACCTCAACTGCTTTTTAATTTTGAGACAAGGTCTTATTTACTTGCCCAGGATACCCTTGAATTTGCAGCCCTCCTGCTTGAGCCTCCCTGGGATTACAGGTGTTGCCACTATGCCTGGCATCCTACTATTTTTAATTCCTGGATCTTCTCATTATTTTATTTATTATGTAACCTATCTCATTGGACCTAACTTGCCATAGGAAATACAAATCCATTTTCACATGTAATTACACTGTATATTTTCACATGCTTTTAACTGTTGTCATTTGTTAAATGAATAATGAAATTACTTTAGATATGTTTAGATATTAACGTAGAAAACAAGTAGCTTTTAATTTCTTTTATGTTTTTATATTGCTTATGTTCATAGGGTTCCAAATGACAGGTAGTAAGTGTTCCAATTGTCATAGGCAACCCAATTTTTAGTTGTTTATTTGCAAGCTAAAAGGCTCATAACCAGCCCTGATTATAAAACATGGAGGTATGTTCCCCCATGACTTCCATCTTAGTTCTGTTATTAGAAGCAGGGAAAACCTTTTACATTCATTGAAACTTTGCAGGTAATGAGCCTTAAAAATTTTAGCCATTCTCTCTAATTAGTGCCTTCCCAGGGAGGAAGTGGTGACAGTGGGGGTAAAATCTAAAATCTATTGATTAATGCTGCTTCAATAGGAACAGACAACAGGAAGATAACGTTTAAATTACTAAATTAGTTCAAAGGAAATTAATCAATTGACTCATTCTATTCAAAAGCAACATAACCATTGCTCTTCATAAATGACTTAGAAAACTTTATCATTATCGGTATAGTTGCAGAATTCTACAGAAGGCTTCAGTTGCAGGAAGCACAAAGGAAAGCCTTGAGTTTTAAATTCTGTCTTGGCTCTTCCATGAGATTGAACACCGATTCCATATGCACTTTAGTGACAGCAAAGAACACTTTTAGAGATCTTTAAAATGTAATGATCAATATAATATTGAACAGTAGAATTTAAAAAGTAGAAAGTCTTAAAATTGGGAGGTTTAATGGCAAAAGGTACAATACTAAACCATATTCCCTGTTCCTGCTCATCAGTTTGTACGGAAAAAAAAAGAAAAAAACTCCTTCTGAGAACTTAAATATAAATCTGCATATGTTGGAACAAAGCAGAGATTAGTAAAATCACTTCAAGGAAAAAAAAATAGCCTCTAGTTAAAAAATCTTGATGGTTAACATGAGAAAATTAAAATTCCTAAAATAAAAAGCACTATAATCCAAAGGGGTTTATGTTTTATTTTGTTTCTTGAACTGAATGCTATAAAATTTTTTATTAAGCTCAAATGTCATCAAAGCTGGCTTCATTGTCCTGAAACCTATGCAGTTACATAGGGTTCTATGCTCAGAAGATCACCATAGTTCATTTATTACTGTTGAGAATGTCTTAAAATTCTTAATAATTTCATGGTTGAATCTGTGTTTGGTAAGTGGAGCCTGATACGCCAGTCAAGCATGTGCATGGGCAGAGTTGATGTGTACATGCAAAATGTGTGTCCTCCACATTGTCCCATTCCTACCATGACTTGTAATGGTGTTTGGGGTATTTGTTTTGTTTTTTTCTCAACTTCATTGAGTCAAAAAAATTAAAATATAATTATTGCATGAATTTTACTGTTCATCATTATATTTTGCAATTCCATTTTAAATGCAAATATAAGATCATTTAACTAGAGTTACCAAAATTATACAATTTGTTTTTGTGCTTCCTATATGTATATACATTTGGCTATTATCAAACAGTGACAGTACTGCATAAAACTAACTCATGAGTACAGAATCTTTGTGGACTCATAGTAAGTCTGAGATTAAAAGAAAATACAAGGTAAAATTGTAAGTGAACACCTTACTGTCCATTTGAACCAGAACTTGCTTCAAATGTATAAAAAAGGCAATGAAGATCTAAGAAACATACTTTTGTTAGTTTCATATATTAGCCAACTAGCTACTAAAAAAGGAAATAGAAGAGAAGGGAAAGAAGGAGCAAGTCATAAGTCCTTTTCTCTCAGCCCTTTCTTACTCAGCAGTAAGCCTAAGATAGTGTTGCTAGAATATGTGCACATCAAGAACTGAAATAAAAACAGGAGAGTTAGTTTTTTCTGGGTTGGGCGGGGAGATACTGGGGATTAAACTCAGAGGCACTTGACCACTGAGCCACATCCCCAGCCCTACTTTCTATTTTATTTAGAGACAGGGTCTCACTGATTTGCTTAGCACTTCACTTTTGCTGATGTTGGCTTTGAACTCACAATCCTCCTGTCTCAGCCCCCTGAGCCACTGGGATTACAGGCATGTGCCACTGCACCTGGCCAGGAGAGTTAGTGTTATGCAGTCTGTCTGATAATAGCCAAATGTACATACATATAGGAAGCACAAAAACAAATTGTATAATTTTAGTAACTCTACTTAAATGGTCTTATATTTGCATTTAAAATGGAATTGCAAAATATAAAGATGAACAGTAAAATTCATGTAATAATTATAATTTTTTTTTACTTAGAATGAAATTGAGCAAATAACAAAACAAACATCCCAAACACCATTACAAGTTATGAGAAAGACCACAGAAGAAATTTTTAAAACTTTAGTTTTCTGGCACTTTTATCATGCTCTTTGAACAATGGGGCTCACATTTTCATTTTACACAAAGTCCCACAAATTATGTAGCCAGCCTTAGATGTCTTCAGCTCTTTTCACACATGACTCTTTTGGCTAAAATAGAGCATGAAGTGAAAGTTCTTTTGGCTTTCTATGAATTGCCTTTCTGTTGGTTTCAATCCAGTTGTCCATTCTGATCTTGTGTGTTCAACATTTTGTGGGTTGTTTTGTTTGAGTTTTCTTCCTACCTAAATATAGGATATTATATTCAATTCTTTTAAATTTAATCATTATATTTCCTATTGGCAGATTTTATTTTTTGTTAATTGGCTCTGCTATGACAAGAATTAGAACAATGGAAACAGACATTTGTGAAATTAAAATTGAACCCTGAGATAGCCCTCCTTATTTTGGAAAGATAACTTTACTTTCAAAAAGAATTTTTGACTCCAATTATTGATTTTTGCTGGAAGAAATTATTTCTCTCTCTTGTAAGGGGAGATGGTCAGCATCTCCTTGAGGGGTTCTTCCTGCAGAAGAGGATATAAGCCACTTAAGAAATTAAAGTCTAGAATAATTAGTAAAGAACAAAAGACAAAATCAGAAAGATAGTTTCAAAAGTTAGAGCCCCTAATAGGTTCAGTCCATATGGGAGTTGGAGCTCGACAACCAGAAAATGGCTCCCATTGTTTATTTAGGGGGGTACATTAAAGTCAGCGATAAGGTTTCAAGGGAGGAATCTTGCTTCCGGATGTCTTGCAGTCAGCCTGTTGATTGGCCTCTTGGCAGGTCACACTCATCTCAGAGGGATTGTGCGGCTACAGCAGGTCAGGCCATCTAGGATGCTGTGTGGGATCTTTGGCAGGGCCGTGGGGGAAGTTCACCTGCATCAGGCAGTCTAACCCCGTGGGGGTGTCACGGGCGTTCCCGATGCCAGATCTCTCTCCTCACTGGCTGTGATGCCAATAATCCACATACAGCCTATGGACAGCTCTCTATACTCTTGTATTTATCTTTTGTTTCTCAGATTCACAAGACTTTTCTTCATAACATTTTGGATAATTCTGATGACACACATGGTAGCTATTATCTCATATTCAATCACCAATTAATTATATGTATGAAATATAATTCAGCAGTTTTCCAGCTGGGCACATCAACCTGTGATACTAACGTTTAACAAGAACTAATATAATTTTCCCTGCTTTGGACCATTTAATTATAAAACCTCCAAAATGATTTTCAAATAATATTAACAAAATGTATTTTTATCTTTACATCCTTTCCTATTGACAACTTACATATATTCTTCATATCTCTTTTCTGGTATATGCATTTATTTTTACTTATACAAGAAATGAAAAATGTTTCCACTTATACAAAATGTAATTTAGCAGTGTATTATCAGATGAAGTATTGATCTAGTGTAGTCTTCCCTTGGCATCTATGGAGGATTGGATCCAGGTTTCCCTGCAGATACAAAAATTCATGGCTTCCCAAGTCCCTTATATAAAATGGTGCAGTATTTGCATATAATGTATTCATAGTTTCCTATATACTTTAAATCACACATCATTTTTAGATGATTTATAATACATAATGCAATGTAAATGTTATTATATTGTATGTTTTAGTCAGGGTACATATGTATATATATGATACCAAGAGCAAATATATATATATATATGTATTATATATTTTATATATATATACACACACATATATATGACACATATGGTAGCTATTATCTCATATTCATATATATATATTTGCTCTTGGTATCAGAAGTGTCTGTCCACAGGTGGCTGACTCCATTGCTCTGGGCCCAAGATGATTCAGATAAATCGAGGGGGAAGGGCAGGGTGGAAGGAAGCTACATCCCTCATGGCAACAAGGAAACAGAAAGAGAAAGGAAAAGGGACCACAGGGAGATGCACCCTTCCAGGACACAACCCCAGTGACTCACATCCTCCAGCCATTCCCCATCTGCCTATAGTTACCATCCAGTTAGTCCATTCAAACTAGAATGGACTGATTAGGTTACAGTTCTCACAGTCCAACTATTTTACTTCTGAATGTTGCTGCATTAACAGGAGCATTGGGGGGTGCATCGCATATACAAACCATAACACTGTATTTTTTTTTTAGAGCTGTATTTTTTTTTAGGAAACAATGTCTGTACATGTTCAGTACAGGCACAATTTTTTTCACATTTGATCCATAGTTGATTGAATCCACAGATAAAGAACCCATGTGTACAGAGGACTAAAAACTTTACTTCAAAAAAGTCATTTGCTTATTACTTATTTAAAGATAATCTTGGGTAAGTTGCTTAACTATTAAGGATACTGCCTTCCTCATTTGTAAAATACAGTTAATAATAATACATAACTTAAAATTTTGTTAGAGGTATTCTATCATCCCATTAACAATCCTTTCTAATATTGCAGTTATTGTTGTTGTTCTTTTTATTTTTATTATATATACCTAATTGCTACAAATGTCATTTTTCCTTTCTTCCTGGATAACAGAAGTTGGATTTGGAATTGGAGCAGTGATGTGTTCTCTTAAGGTAATGGGCTATGATTACTCAAGCAGTAATAATGATCCTGTTTCTTACTCTTTCTTAATTTCCCGATATCCCTTGCAGTGAGTACAGCCACAGGACACAAGTTACAACAATAAGATCTAAGCAGAAGCTTTCTGATGAAATTTCTGAGAAGGTACTTAATTATCTTAAAAAGAGGGACAGGTGTACCTGGCATAACCCCTTGTCTCTTTCCTCATTCTGTCTACTTTGAATGTGGATTGATGCAACAACCATCTTTTTGACAAGGCATGAGGATAAAAGCAAAAGTCTACACACTCACAGGGCAAGAAGAGGAACAGAAAGGGACTATTGTCTATTGAAACCACTTAGCAGTGAAGCACAGCGCATGCACATCCAAGGAACACAGAATGGCATCATAGTAATTTGAATTCTTCTAGTAAGTTATCATTCATGGTGTTTCAGATAAATAATTTTTCTCTCAGTCTATTAATTTCAATAGCATATAAGGATTGAGAAATAGAATTTTGTCCTATGATCCCATGTGGACCACCTCTAAAAACTTAAATATGTCATATAATGATGTAATTATAACAAAATAATCACAATGATATTAATATAATAATACATTATCATATATAATTATAATAATGTATTATATATAATATAAATTTTCTGACCACTTTTAATGCAATGAAATTTATTCAGAATTGAAAATTTGGGTCCTAATAGGCTAAAAATTATTTTAATGGAAAACTTTGAATTATATCTAGTCTGTCCTCTGGGGGAATTCAGATTTTTTTTAAAAGAAACTGGCTGAATTTAAGCTTTTAGAAATTTCAAAATGGTCTGGCTATTGTATACTTACTTCTAGGTGTATAAGAATTATTTAATGTAAATAATTACCATTATTTTAAATAATTATTCTTCAGTCTTTACAGTTTGCAATTGGCAATGTTGGGACATATTTTTGTTTGCCATACTGGAGAGGATGTTTCTTGCATGTAGTATGTGGAGGTCAGAGACACTGCCAAACATCTTATCATGCACAGGAATTCACAAGGAAGGGAAAGTCCCCAACCAAGTGCCAAGTGCAAAGTATATACCAAGGATTTAGATGAGTTCTTTGGGACTGTTAAAGAGTCTTCTTTAAAAGTTTTAATTAATATATTTCTTATTAGTCATACTTATTTGACAGATTGTACTTGTGACAAAGCTAGTGTCAGCATTCAGGTATCTTTACAGCCTCTTTACTTGAATTGGTGTCCTTTTAAATATGATTTTGACTACATGCTGAAGATGAGAGCAAAACGTTAACCTATAACTACTCGCAGTAAAAATCCAAGATAACACAAAAAGTGAGACTATGCCTGTGTTACAAAGGGCTTCTACTCTACTGACTAAAGAACTTATGTCATGATTTCTGGAAACTTATCATTTCAAAATCTTATACTTTTGTGGTTAAATAATAAAAATTAAGCTGTTGTCTTATATTTTGATTGTATCTATTGCCATAAATATTTTGTATTAAGTAGATGACTAGCAATTGCTTACTTTGCCACCAAAACATTAGAGGACTAGTCATAATCTAATGAATATTCAGAATCAGAGCCCCAAGCATGAGAGAGGTCAAGTTTGCTAATTAATTTATAGTGTTAACAAAGTTACACTTATTTGGGCCACATTTTTTTATGATTTCATTTTTTTAATATGTCCCCTCTATTTCTGTACCTTTAACCTCTTCTGGAAATAGGAACATATTCCATTTTAGCCTTCCTGAGAAAATTTATGGTACCATACAAAATGTAACTGCTTTTTAGTAACTCAGCTACATTCACCATTTATTATTTTTTGACCCTGGAGTCATTGTTGCAGAATTTTGTATAATGAAGACTGTAAGGATTAAATAAGATAATGCAGACAAAAATGTGCTTCACCTGCTGCCTGGCACAGAATGAAGTCCACAATAACAGTAAGTTACTTTTTCGTCTATGGTGTTCTTGATACAACAAAAGTGCTTGCAGTGATTCATGGCTCTTGATCATCCCTGAAAAGTTACCTTGCTTTGATTGAGCAGCGTCTGCATTTGGAAGAGGGAGTAGATCTGTCTCATCCGCTTTTTAATCTATCAATTTTTATGTTATTGATTTTTAATATTCTGCTCATTAGACACAATTTACTTTTAATTGTCTAAACATGCTTTGGATTAAACAGTAGAATTAGAAAAGCAGACTTACTTTAAACCGTAAATCGGAGAAATCCTGCAACTTGCCCTGATATTTGAGACAATGCATGAATGAAATCCTACTTTAGACTCCAAAGGTTTTTTTCTGTACCATCAATTTGAGGCATAACTGTTTTGCTACTTTATATTCATAAGAAAAGATGAACTTTAATATCTCCAAGTCCATCGCAACCCTTTCAGGAAAGATTTCTTTGTATTGTTGACTTCGAGGGTAATTTGTCCTTCAAGCTGAGATGTAGCTAAATAGGTTACTTAGGAAAATGTCTTCCTTTTTAGACTGTAGCCTACCGCTTTTCTTTTCACTGGAAGCCTCACAAAGCCATATGTGGCAGGGTAAATTGAGAGAAGCCCAGCCGGCGTTAACCTGTTTCATGAAGATCTAATGATATACCTGCTTCTTTGCTGGGGATGCTTTTGTTACCAAGAAAGAGCACAATTGAGAGATGTAGGCACTCAATGTCTTCCTGACAGCAGACGTGAATCTTTTCTAACAGGTACATAGCAACAAATCTTTAAATAGAACCCAGCAGCTGTTAAATTAAGAATAAGAATACTTATTTTACTTCTTCTATAGTCCAACTATTCTGTGATTTAAACATTAACTCATCCCATCTTATTTTCGAGCTGTGGCTGACAAAGAGCAAGATTCCCCTTCCATCCATAGAGCTTTGAAAGGTTCTAACCTCATTTCACAGAGGAAACGCAGGCAGTTTACTCATATTCCTTCTTACAACTACAAACTGATTTTTCCCCTTTAAGGAGAACAATTTTAAAGACCTATGTGTGCATTTCTGGTGTAAACAGGTATCATCTCTGGACAGAACTAGCTTGGAGATTTGTCTAGATTAATTTCAGATCTGCTTTCAGATTCAAAATAACCCCCTCCGTTCAATTTCAGGATCACCTTCTTTGTCTGGTGTGATACCGACTTGAGACTGCCTTCCCTGAGATTTTCTTTTTCCCTTTTGAGTATGCAAGTGACATTTTCCCGTTCATCTGAAGAATGAAGTAAACCCGATTAGATTTGTTCTCCATCTGGGAGCAGGAAATTAACTTTGAAAATGATTTAAATCTCTTGCCTGGGGAGGGACTTTTACTGCCCTGAGTTCAATAGTTCAATTTGACAGAAGCCTCTGTCAGATTTCTAATACATAGTTGTGTTTAAAAAAAGGATGAAAATTAGGCTGCTTTAAATTTCACTAACTGAATTCTTATATTAGGCCAAATTTGGAGACCTGTCATGCAGAAAAAGTTGGCCCAGTAAACATTTTAAGTAAACATATATTACTAGTTTTAAAGAGGAAATATGTGCTTTTGCATATTGAGGCAAAAATCTTTAGGACTGATAATTATGCCCTATAATTTTTTTCTTATGCTGTAAGTATAAATATAGGCAGTGTAAGCCAGAAACTACAAAATTGATTGTACACATTTAGAGTCTATAAACAAAGTTATTTTGACATATTCTGACGATATACATAATAATTCTGCTGAAAAGAACATAGTCAGAGATGACAAGATATTCACATAAACAACTATTTTGAATTTTTATATGCAAATAGATGCCAATTTTAGGATTTTTTTTTCTTCTCACTCTATTTGCACATATCCATAATTGACATTGGTGATGACAATATTCCCTGTGATTATTAACATCACAAAGGCATAAATTTATCATAGCTTCACACGCATTTATATTTCTGTTGTACTTCATTCTCTATCACTAGATTTTCTTTGCTTGGGACCCTTTGTCGCCTGTCCTGAAATAAGATTCCTACTGTTTTTTCCATGCACACCCACTGTTTTACCCTCAAGTGAAGGCATTCTGGTTTAGTATTTGCCCAGCAGACGTTAGCTGCTTTATATCAAATTAGGTTGTGGTAGCAAATGATTATCAAATTTCTCTCTCTTTCTCCACCCTCCCCTTGGCATAGAGCTTTGTTTCTTGCTTCTGATGGATGTCCATTGGGAGTTGACTACACTTCTGATACATGTCATTTTTCACTCTAAGGCCTAGGTTAATGGATCAGATTCCACCTAGTGTTGGCTTACTGAGTTTTCTGTTGCTAATATCACCATAACACAGATTGGGAAGGTTATAAAGAAAAATGGTTTCATTTGCTTCCTGTTTCTGGCCCAAGATTGAGGGATTGTATCTGATAATCTGATAATTGCCTTCTTTTTTCTTTTCTTTTCTTTTCTTTTTTTAAATGCCTTCTTGCTGAGGAGTCCCAGGATGGGCATCACTTGGTGGAAAACAGGGAACCCTGGAAAGACCTAGCAATACTGGCTTTATTACAGAACCACTAGATTACCCATTAATCCATTTACTGTATTAATTTATTTTTATTTAATTTAGATTAATCCATTCATGAAATCATAACCCTCATCACCTCTTACAGGTTCCACTTGTGCCCACCTTATAGTATTTCATAATGATGATTAAATTTCAACAAAAGTTTCGGAGGGAACAAGCCATAGGTAATCTATAGCAGGGGTATTATCAGATTTATGGAAGAGGAAAAACAACAAAATTGGAACCATTAGAAAGCTTCTATATATTTTGGTTGGAAAAGATACATATTACTTCCTCTTATTGAATTTTCCAGATCAAATCAGGTAGCCAAACCCAAAGTCAGTGTGGTATGTCATTCCCTCACAAGGAGTGGCTTCACAAGGAAGAATTCCAATTATTTCAAAGAAATGAGACTGCAGCTACAGTTAAAATATATTTTACCTGACCTAGTATATACATGCACACATAAACCAATGCAGGGAATGTAGTAGTAGCTCAATAAAGATTTTTGGATGAGGGTTTTTGAAGAGTGGTAGACCATTTGCCTAGAATGTGTAAGGTCCTGGGTTCAGTCCCTAGTACTGCAAAAAAAATATTGTCATATGAATGTATTAATGTAAAATATTGTCATATGAATTTCATTAATTAATGAATGAAAATATTGTCATATGAACAAATATTACTATAAGACATGCTTTGTTATTTCTATCTTATTGTATCCTTTTGTATCTATTCTAGTTCACTTTTATAAAGGACTTACCATGACCCATTAAGTTTTATGTTCTACAGTTTATTAAAAACACTGATAAACAAATGCAAGAACATGACGGCAATATTATTTTCTATCCTTAATGATATTTTTCTTCCCATGAAAACAAAATACACATTTAGTGAACATTTTCTATGTGGTAGATGCATGTTAGCACTGGTTATGAAATAATTATAAAGAGTTGAATTAGCCATCTCACAAGCCCAAAGTTAAAACCTTCACAAAGAATGTAATAGAACCATATCAGATGTGTGTGTGGTAAAGATTTGTTCCCAGGATGTTGGCTCTCTGTTCACTTCATTGATTATTTCTTTTGCTGAGAAGAAGCTTTTTAGTTTGAATTCATCCCATTTGTTGATTCTTGATTTTACTTCTTATGCTATAGGAGTCTTGTTAAGGAAGTATGGTCCTAATCCGACATGATGAAGATTTGGGCCTATTTTTTCTTCTATTAGACGTTGGGTTTCTGGTCTGATTCCCAGGTCCTTGATCCACTTTGAGTTGAATTTTGTGCATGGTGAGAGATAGGAGTTTAGTTTTATTTTGCTACATATGGATTTCCAATTTTCCCAGCACCATTTGTTGAAGAGGCTTTTCTCCAGTGTACGTGTTTGGCTCCTTTATCTAGTATAAGGTAACTGTATGTAAGTAGGTTCGTCTCTGTGTCTTCTATTCTATACTATTGGTCTACATGTCCATTTTGATGCCAGTACCATGCCGTTTTTGTTACTATAGCTTTGTAGTATAATCTGAAGT
>CM053406.1:84012224-84027633 GCA_028644305.1 Xerus rutilus | reverse complement strand
ACTTTATGTATGACTGCATGTATGTTGTGATTCTATACAACTTACAACTAGAGAATTGATATGTTATCCTCTATCTATGTACAATGAATCAATTTACACTGTTAACATGTAAGCCTAAATAAAACAAAAAACAAAACAAAAAAAATGAATGTAATAGAACCATAAATGAAGGCAATAGAAACTCCTCTAAAAAAGACGTGTATAAACTTCAGGACATCTGAAAATGTTTTCCCAAAGAAGTGATGCTTAACTAGGTCATGATAATGAAGAACAAGATTTTAAAACATAAGAAAGACTTGTGTCAGAAAATTCCCAGCAACATGAAATTTTATGGTGAGTTTGAGGAAGATAAAGTGATATAAGGGAAGAGTGATCATAAACATTGGTGGAATTAGAGGCTTTTGCATCATCTAGTCGCTACTCTTCAACTGCTATGTATGTCAAGAATATTTGGTCCATAATTTTACTTTTAAATGAAAAGTGAAAGGAAAACAGAAAAGTTGTGGATATTAGAGTTTGGTTTCATAAAGAGATCAAACTTAAGGTTAATAAATTCCTTGTCTCACATAGTTATTAGATAAGCTGGTTGTGTCTTCCAAGTATACTGAGCTCATTTTTCTCTTCTCCTAAGTTCTCCCAGTTGAGGCTTGCTATGTATAATTACATAGCTGTAAAACAATTTGGCCTCAATTTCCTTATCTATATAAATAAATCCATAGTAGTTACCTTCTATCTCAATTAGGAAATATATTTGGCTGCATGTAACAAAACAGAGTTTAAGTTTTTAATCACATAAGAACTATGGAGATAAGCCACAGTTTCTATGCAGATCATGTTTAGGCCAGAATCACTATGTTTCTGAGGCTTTTCCCTCATGCCTGCAAGATAATTCTTGGACCTTCATTTATATCAGGGAGACTAAGAAGGAGAAAGACAAAAGGAAGCAAGTCCACATCAGCAAACCAAATTTTCCTGAAATTCCTCAACAAACTTTGACTCACATCTCTGGCCAAAAGGCCCTGTTCATATCAGATGGCCACTTCAAAGAAAGCTGGGAAATAAAAATTTTTAAACTGTCACATTTCTTCCCTGAATAAAATCAGAGTTCCTGATAATACAAAAGGGGAGAATGATAACTGCCACATCTTCCTACCTCATAGGGTTGCTGTGGGAATCAAATGAGAGCATTTGTATAAAAAGACTTAAAAACAGTATACTACAGTAACACATCCACTTCAGTGTTTATAGAAGCTCAATTCACAATAGCTAAACTGTGGAGCCAACCTAGATGCCCTTCAATAGATGAATGGATAAAAAAACTGTGGTATATATACACAATGGAATATTACTCAGCATTAAAAGAGAATAAAATTATGGCATTTGAGGGTAATTAGATGGAATTGGAGAATATCATGGTAAGCGAAGTAAGCCAATCCTAAAGAACCAAAGGCCAAATGTTTTCTCTGATTAGTGGATGCTGATACATAATGGGGGTGGGGATGGGGAGCAGGGGAGGAATGGAGGAATTTTGGAGAGGGCAAAGGGGAAGTAGTAGAAGGGATGGAGCATAAGGGTAGCAAAGATGGTGGAATGAGATGGACATCACTACCCGAGGTACATGTATGAAGACACGAATGGTGTGAATCTATCTTGTTTACAACAAGAGAAATGGAAAATTGTGCTCCATATGTGTATTATGACTTGAAATGCGTTCTTTTGTTTTAAAAAATAAAAATAAATTAATTTAAAAAAAGGACAAATTGCCTCATCATCATCATCATCTTCATAGCTAATACTGGTTGTAAATTTTTCATGGAATAGGTATTTTAAGTGCCTTTCAAATGCACACAAATTGTTATTTTTTGTTCCTAGTTTCACATGAGGAAACTAAAACACAGAGCTAAGTTAAACAACTTGCTTAATGAGACAATAATTTGCAGAGACAGAGAACAGACTCCATAGTGTGGGAATGGAGCTCCAAATCATTCTGTTACACTGTGTGTAGGGCTGTTAGGATTACATGAGATAATCTAACATGTGTTACATATAATAAATGGCTATGCAAATTGAAAAAAAAAGGGACAAATTGCAAATAATCATGGGTAAGATATTGTTTTTAAAATAAAAAGTAAGAAATGCACACAATTATGCTTAGCTCCTTAGCTGTTTCTGACACAAAGTAGCAATAAAAATAATATAATGCAGAAACAAACACATTTAAACATAACCATTCATACCCATAGGTGATATATATACATGAGATACAGATATGTAGGTATATATTACATGTGTATATACCTATTATTTGCAGATAATTTATATTAGTTATAACTTTCACACAGATATAAATGTATCCATAGATGATATATATATGATAAACTAACTTAAAATTCAATAATACTATCTTTTTCCTTAATTTTAATGTACTGAGGACTCAAAATTTTTCACAATGTGATATTATGAATTTATGTTAGGATGTCAAATGTAAGTGCTTATTTTTTACAAGGCAATTTCTTCTTTTCCAGAGACAATAGTAATTGCAACCCTAGAATATACAAATTAATAAGGGAGGATGATCTGCACATTCACCAAAAAATTCACAGGCCATCTGCAAAAGTCACCAAGTTCTGAAAATTTGAGGAGTTTAGAAGAGTTGGCTCTCTTGGAAAGGGAATATATGACTGCTAGAAGACGCAATAACTCTATATGAATAACTATATGTGATACAGTAGTTAAGCAGAAATTATTCTATTAGTTGATAAGGACAATGCATAGTCTAATAGTTCGAAGTCACAGCAAGGAGTTTTTTATTAAATACTAGGGGGAAAGGACAAGAAAAATTTCCAGAAAAATGTCTTATTTTTCTCATTGGGGATATTGAAGGCACAACATCATTGCTGTTTTATTAACCATCTTTTCGACCTGGTAAAAGAGCTATTTGTCTGTATCTTACCTGCATTTCTAGAGATGAATTTCAGTTTTTGCATTACTATTTTTACTCTCTAGACAATTGCCAAGTAACTTCATGTCATTACACTGTAAAATTAAATCAAGACACTAGGTGTGAAGACTGTTTGTAAACCACAAAATACCTTGAGAAAAATGTAGACAAATATAATTCAATATTATGATGATCTAACACAAAATTCCATGCTGATGCAATAGTGCGAAGCGAGTCTCCTAAGAGCAGTCATAGATCCATGGGGTTTCCTTATTTCCAGTAGCACATGAAGTTACAAGCATTTTCATAATAATGTAAAGTTATTTGCCTTTCTACTGTATTGATACACTGGGAATGTAAAACAATTTGATAAAACTATTAACAGTTTTGCAGGAATCAGAGCCCTGGCACCGACAAGTACGAGTAGCCATTGTGGTTTTCACCACTATGCATTCCCAGTATAAAGTGGAGCTGACCCTTGAGTGCAAACTTTTTATATTCTGTGTGAGATGATGGGCGCGAGGCAGATGCTTATAACATTTCTACTGTATGCCAGAACACCTGGTTTGTCTTCAGGAAAATCTTGATGCTGTAAGATGAACTAACTTCTTTTTTAGTTGAACTCCATTCTTTCCTGAAAGAAACTGATAAACTATGGTTACTGAGACTTGGGTGTTTGGTAGACATTTCTTAAAATGGATCCAATGAACTTATCACTTCCAAAAAAACAACTTACAATATCTTTGCCAATAATTATATTTGGACTTTAAAGTAGAAATTAAAATTGTGAAAAAAGTGCATTTACCACAGTGGGCTTGAGAGCTTTTCAATTCTTTTTTTTTTTTTTTGCAAATAATAATAATTTTATCCAAATTGTTTAATATTAAAGCTTACTGTACCACAAAGTTTCTAAAAATCCTTCCATTCTTTTTTAAAAATTTATTTATTTTATTTTTTTAAATGCATTTCAAGTCATAGTACATATATAGAGCTCAATTTTCCATCTCTCTGGTTGCAAACAAGATAGTCACACCATTTGTGTCTTTATACATGCACCTAGGTAGTGATGTCCATCTCATTCCACCATTTTTGCTACTCCCATTCCCCCTTCCCATCCCACCTCCTCCCTACCCCATCCAAATAGAATATTACTCAGCAATAAAAGAGAACAAAATTATGGCATTTGCAGGTAAATGGATGGAATTAGAGAATATCATGCTAAGTGAAGTAAGCCAATCCCAAAAACCAAAGGCCGAATGTTCTTTCTTATTAGTGGGAGAAATGGAGGAAATTTTCAATTCTTACTGACTTTTCTGATGAAATCAGGAGTGATATTAATGAATATGATTTTTTGATAGAATATACTCCAAACATCTGTGTTTGGAGCTCTTCCTAACTCAACCTAACATTTTTCAAATGACCAACGCAGTGAGCAAACGATCCATTTAACCTAGTAGATAAATGAATACATTTGAGTATTGAACCCCAGGCCTCACACATACTAAGCACATACCCTCAATCCCTAAATCTGATAGGGTACTAAAATATTTATCGCTCTTGTAACTACCTATGTATGCCAGATTTTCTTCCTATACGTCACTCAAAACAATATATAATAGCAAAGGAAATGCAAAGGCAAATTGGAGGATTCAGCTAACTCTTAAACTAGATTTGCAAAAACAGTGCAACTCTTCTCATTATATTTTGTTTGTTTAGGAAAATAAAGTTATTGTTCACAAATAATATGTTTTAACATTAACATGTAATGAATTTATTACTTTCATTTGTAAACAGCTTAATAGAATTTTTAAAAATTTCTGTATTTTTATTTTGGATATGGTAAACAATTGATGTAATCTCAAATAAATATTCTTTGGGATCTTCAATAACTCTTAAGACTATCTAGGAGTCTCAGAATCAAGTGTTTTTGAACCGCTGCTATACGAAATCATTAAAACATGGCTTAACAATATCCTTTCATTTAACACCACTGAGACTTTGATTCATTTGTTACCTTTGTGTCTGTTTTTATGTCTCATACTCTGGTTTTGTTCTCCACTGTCTATTTTCATCAGTTAGATAAGAAGAAAATCTCCCTAAGCTCCCAGTGCTTTTTAAACCTTGACAATCCCCAAGGTCAACACATTTCTCACTGTTTCACATTAGGCTTACATTTATTTTCTTCTAAAATCATGTGGCAAGCCAGAAGCTGTGTGCCATGGTCTGCTGGTAAACCCACTCCAGAAAAAAAAAGAAAGAAAGAAAGATCCTAATTCAATGTGTTTGCTAATGCCTTTAAGCTACCAACTTGACATCACTGTTCAGTGCTGGAGGAAGAAAGAGATGCGCACAGTTGTAGCCGCTGGCTCCAGCATACCCTCTGTACTACTAACACTGATTTAGGTTATCTTTCATTTTTTAAGAAAAAAGAATTCCACATTTTCCCATTTTTACCCAGAACTTATCTGTGTTGATTACACTGACACCATTGCCGAAAATTAGAGTCAGTCTGTTTTTAACTCTCTATTCAGCCTCAGCCTTTTGAATCCTCAGCGTGTTGTGGGGACAAAGCTATAAAAGGACTCAAGTATTCTCTGTGCATGAAGTGTAAATTTACACAATGCACTTTACATTTTAAATTTGACTATTACCTGGATAATTTTGTCTTCAAGCACTTTAAAGATGAATACTTTGCTTTGCTACTACTCAAATACTAGTTCTTATACCGCAACTTCCATATCTCCTGGGAGCTTGTTAGAAATGCAGGATCTCAGGCCTTACCCAAGACTTAATCAAAATCTGCATGTTAACAAGATCTCCAGATGATTCTTATGGACATAATATTTGTGAGCACTGTCATAGAGTAATTTGAGCCCTAATGATCTCAGTTTGCCGCCTTATAATTGGCAAATGGTTACTATATACATATAGCTATCACAAAATTTGTTATATTTCAGGATATTAGCCACAACATGCCATCCATCTTGCTTCTTAGTTTGTCTTCAATGTTATTTTCCCTAGTTAATTAAGGTTGTCTTTTTCCAAATACTGGAATGGTTCTATGTATTATGAGAATCTATTTTCTTTTTAAAACATAGAATTTCACTGCACTTGGTGATGCATGCCTATAATCCCAGCAACTCAGGGGACTGAGGCAGGAGAATCCCAAGTTTGAGGTCTGCCTGGGCAATTTAAGGAGGCTCTACCTCGAAATAAATAAAGAAGTGCTAGGGATGTAGCATAGTGGTAGAGCGTCCCTGAGTTCATACAACAACAAAATAGGATTTCTGATCTCTTTGGAAGCATCAGATTCATTGTTTTAGTTCCTATTAGATTTTTCTCCTTGAAAAAACTGATGAATACATTCTTTGCTCTGCGAACCGATCAGTCAGAGTTGGCACATACTTTTTCTTCTCTGTTGATTCAGATATTTACTTTTATGTGTTACTAAATTAGTAAAGTGTTGAAATGCTGGGACTCTGAATTGTGTGAATGATCCCCAGCCCATTGGCTATAAAGAACAACATAATTAACTATCATATAGTTCAAGAGCTTGACAGAGTAATTGGACATTTTGGGGGAGGAAGAATACATATAAAATATATTAGTGAATTTATAGGAGTTTAAACAAGTCCCGCTAAGGCAACTGATCTCACCCTGGCTGCACATTTGAATTATCTGAGAAACTTTTAAGAAACCCTAGAACTGGGTTCCTTCCCCCAGAGACTCTGGTTTAGTTGGTTCAGCATAATTTCCATGAGTCGGAATTTTTCAAAACTCCCAAAGTGAAATAAACTAGGGACAGAGTTGCTGCTCTACAAAATAGCAAAGAAAAGAGCATGCGTTGGTTGGCCTCTCTGCAGACAGTATTCTCTTTCAGTAAAGGGTCTACCTATCCTAGGCACTAGTAGGTACAAGGTTGGAATTTGTCAGCTGAATCCATGAAGTATAGTTGTATATCTTTATAATTACTGCAATGTTTGTTTTAACCTGCCTTTATGAAGACAGCAAGGATACACACAAAAGATTATGAGGCTATAATGTGGAAAAAGTCATATGAATTTGCATAAATAGCTAAGATTAAGCTAAATCTACCTGAATCAAATTTAAAAGAACATAAGAATGAAAGGTATGGTAATCTTCTCAAGCTTATCCTCCAAGTAAAGACAGAATACAAATACATAATTTTAAGTGAGCCTAATAGCCTAAACACAAATTGGCCTACTCTATTAACCTCAAGGAATATGAAGTTTTACTTTTTCTTAAAGTTTTATGTCACTTTTATGTTTTATTTTATGAATATATTTCACATTAATATACTTCATATAAGAAAAATAATTTTTAACAATTGTTATTATTAAGAATTATTAACATTATTGATATATAATTTAAAATCTAATTCTATTTTAATATTAATATGTCTAAAATTTCATCAGAAAATTTTTCCTCAGCAACTGTCTCAGGCAAAATCAAAGGAATTAGGTTAAGTTTTTTAGGTCAATGTCATCTATCATTCTATATTTGTCAAAGTAAAAAAAATTTGCCAGGCCTGGAAGTGTTTGCCTTTAATTCCAGCAACTTAGGAGGGTGAGATAGGAGGATCACAAGTTAGAGCCCAGCCTGGGTAATTTAGTGAGACCCTGTCTTGAAATAAAAAAATAAAAAGGACTAGGGATGTAGCACAGTGGCAGAACACCACTGAGTTTAATCTCTAGTACTGAAACAAACCAAAAATATAAACCATTAGACTATATTGGTCATCTTGGGTTAATATAAGAAAACGTAACAGGCCAAGAAAGTTGCTTAGGGCCTCACTAAGCTGCTGATCCTCCTGCCTCAGACTCCCAAACTGCTGGGATTACAGGCATGCACCACTGCACCCAGTTTCAGTATCCTCTTGAGAGAACTCTCTGGTATCACTTCTTCTAAAGACACTAATCCTAATGAGTCAGGGCCCTATCCTTATTACCTCATTTAACCATAATAACTTCATTAGAGGCCCCAGCTCCAGATACATTTACACCAGGTTTAGGGTTTCAATTTGTGAATTTTGAGGGGATACAAATAATCAGTCTATAATAAATGTAGTCTCAATTTATAATTTACCCCTCCTTTCTCACACAATATATACATTATGCTAGAAAGATTGTTAACTAGTATAGATTGAAGAATAAATCTATTTATAGATTTGGGTAAAAGCTAGAAATAAATTATACTAGAACAGAGAGTAAGATAAGGAGTGGACTTTAACCAGAAAGAACACATATTTTACTTATGAGTCATTCACCCTCTACCTAGTGGCTGAAAATACTATGTCAAAAACCTGTCAAAGTAGTGTTCACAATACTAAGAGAAAGGCTTGGGAGGACCTTTACAGAAAACTGAGAGGAGAAAATCCATCCCAGGAAAGAAAGAAGCAGTGGGAAATGATGGTCTAGCTCCTGACAAGCACTTTCTATACCAGTTATGTCCCTATGAAGAGTTGAAAGCATTGAGCAGGTTCCACCTCAAATTTTCATGAAAAACTCCCTACTTAGCCTTTTATCTAGGGTAGTGTCTAGGAAATCTCTGGATCATTCATCATTCATCCACATTTGGAGGGTCATGAACTAAAAGAGTGATTTGAAGACCTTTCTTTTCCCTTTCATGTTCCCTAAATAAACACAGCTGGGAAAAGAATAAGCATTTTAAGTATGAGACTGTCTTTAAATTTGTTCTCGATTGATTACTATTTTAGCCTTGAGGCAAAGTACTTTTTATTTTAAAAATAATAAGGAGATTTAATAAGGGCTTTTAAAATTCAAAAGTAACCTAACTTTCACTTATGAGATTTACAGGCCCGTGAAGCTTTCAGTTAAGGTGCTGATTATGAACTCTATTGAAATTACTAGTTGATTTAATAAGAATAATGATTGCGATTTAGACTACCAATCACAATTTTGCCTACCAGAGACTTGGTCTTTGCTATATATATTTCCCCCTACTGTCCACTTCTTTAGATACCAAGATATCAGCTCCTTAATTCACTTGCCAAAACAATACTCCCAAGTACTTCATGGCCATTTTACACAATGTCTTCACGTGTATATTTACTATAAACCAAACAAAAAGGGACAAATTACCATGTTTTCACCAACTATAAAGAAATCTTGAGACTTCTGACTTCATACAAACATAAAACTCCCCAAAGGTCATCAGACCTGGGGTACTCAGTTAATTCTTCTTGCACATGTATAAGGACAAAATCTTGTAAAATATCAAGTTTAATTTTTTTCCTTAAATTTTCTGGTAAAATCAGTAATCTGGGAAGATGTGTCAAGTCTAGCCGGACTTCAAGCAAGTTCAGGGGCTGCCCTAGCCTGAAAGTCAAAAGCAGGGAGGGAACCAAATTGCACCTCATTTGGGTTTTGGCAAAAATCAAGAAACCAAGAGCCACCCTATGGTGGCTATGGTCCTTCATGGATCTTTCCATGCTCACCTGTTGGCTGGCTCATAATATATTTCTGGTGTAAGGAAAAATTAAAAATAAGAGGCTTAATTATCCCTGTTGAAAATGAGGGAAAAGATTTACCATCACTCCTTTTTCTTGGATTTTTACTCTAGAAATCTGTTTTAAGTATTTTCTCCTCTCTTTATAATGTAAATTATTTAATAAATGGATAGGTCTTTGTTAGTATTATGGACTAGGAATTCCTCAAGGACTGGGAGTCATCTCTGAAATGTGAACATCAAGGGACATATCACCCCTGTCTCCCAGTTTCTGTGGGAAGATAGAAGCCTACCTTTCATAGGCACTTTGTTCTAAGTTGCAAAACTACCTCCTGTGATAACAATATGACCTCTAGATAAAGCCAATTGGCTGTCAACTGGTCACCCCAGTTGCTTCTTAAAGATAGAGTGAATTATGTGTGACATGCTGCCAAGTCCTGTTGCTTGAGGATTAGCTGCTATTTGTCTTGAAAACATATCCATGCTGGTTATGTGTTCAACTGCATGAAATTGTAAAAACTTTTTCTCTCTTTGTGATCTCTTAGTGGAATGCATATGATGCTCATCATACTCATGTTTCATTCACTAATAAAAGTATTTTTTGTCTATTGTCTTTCTGAAGAGTATTTCTGATTTGGGAGAATATTTTGTTTTTAATCATATTTCTCCAATGTGGATTCTGAGGTAGAATAGAAGAAATAAGAAAAAGGTAGAAAGGAAACAAAAGGAAGGACAAGAAAATAGGATTTTAATTCAGAAGTTCCATATACTTTTCGATGCCTGTAACTTGCAAATTCTTAGGAAATTAGTAAATTACCTGTGCACTGTTAATTAACTCCTCAATAAGTAGATTAAGTGAAGGGAGATATAATATTTTGAGAAACCTCTAATTTAGGGGATTTTCCAGTGCTATCTACTGATTATATAAAGAAGACCACATCAGCCTGAGGATCCTGATACTGACCAGACACTAGGATGTCTGGAGATAACCAAACTGGTATCATTCTTACATACTCTCTCATATTCACCCTTCACCAAGTTTCCTTTAAAAGAACTGGGAACTCCCCTCCCCCCCCCACAACTTGTCTCTCCCTCTCAAGATAGCCTACATTCTCCCTCAAAAGCATATTCCTTGCTTTATGTCCCAAAGCATCTCTCTCTCTTGCATTCACCCTCATTCTCCCTTAAATAAGTACCTACCTTCCCAAATAAACCTCTGTCTATGCCTCTGACTGGTGCATGCTGACATTATTTTCTGTCCTGATGGTCCTGAGTCAAGTTCCCCCTTCTCTCTGGGTACTCCTCAGACCCTTCCCCAGAGATACTTCTTCTCCCATGATGGCTCTCCAGCAATCTTTCTCCTCTACTTTTTGATATCAGATTTTAAGTACTTAGTGTTTTTAGGTCCTGTCTGAAATTGCAGCCTTGAAAGATATCACTTTCTCAAGTGGATGTCATTGCCCTTGCTATATCTACTTCCTTGCTACTAGAAAACCTTTGTAAATATAGGGTCCTTGGGACGTTTTGCATTCAGTGGGAATGTGTTTTACAAACATCTACAAAATCACATCTTCTCTATATTCTTGAGTTAGAAGATTTTTTTAAACCTCCTTAATTTTAGGTATAAAAATAATAACTTCTAAAGTTCTTATTCTTGCCTTACCAAGAATTCAGTTTCAAGGAGTAAAATGTTAATTGCTAATGTTGAGTTGAATTTTAACTAAGATTGCTGACCTTTCCTCTATTAATATTAATATTGGTAGGGTCAATTTAACTTATTAACAATGGAGAGAAACATTGCCATTAAGAATCTCAGTCTCTAGAATATGATTTATAGGAATCGTGATCTCAATCAGGCCCTTTGTACCTCCTAAGCTTTCCCTCCAAACAGACTTGCAGTAGTACCTTTCAGGCAAAATATGTACAGAAAAAATGTCTATTAAAGTAGATTCTAAAGCTATTGTTACTGAGACCTAGTCAGAGAGAACATATTACACAGTGACTGTTAGAGCCTACAAAGGAATGGCATAGTTAATGTGAACCAAAGGTGCTCACTGCAGCATGTGAAAAAGTATTTTGAAGGTCATTTGCACATAAATGAAGAGTTTTCTTCTCCACTACTGCCTGTTAAAGTTCTAAAGCATGCAGCTTTAGAGGAATGGGAGTCTGATTATGCTGTGGACAGTGTGTTACAAGCAATAGTCCATCTTATCTTATTTTCCATGTGATGGTCATTAAGTTTAGGTCAAGTAGAAGGATTTTCTGTAGCTCTGTGAGTACTGCCATTAAATCATCAGCTTGGAGAAAATGAGTAGTTGTTTTAAATACCTTGGCCAAGCACAAAAAAAAAAATCTTCCCCAAAATCTTAAAAAATACTAATCAGCCCTTTCATATGTCTAGTTTTAGTAAGCACAGTAATTCATTTAATTAAGTGAATGAGCACTTTATTAAAAATCTACTATGTGCCTTTGAAAAGCACTCCATATATTTTAAAGGATGTAGAAGGTATAGTCCTTCCCTTGAAACAGCACACTATTCAAACAGAATTGGACTCAACTGGGCAGAGGTCCAGGTATAATTTTCTAACTTTTTGTGGTATACAAAATAGTGATTTACATTATCTCCTGGAGGTGAAACCAATTTTAAATGGCTTACATTTACATAGCAGCTTTCCTTTTGTTCCTTCTGTTGTCCCAAGTAATTGCTTGTCTATAGAACTTTATGGTTCTCTGATGAGTACCTTCCTCCTTAATATAAAATGTAGGTGATCTGGTTTCTTCCAAACCATAAAGATGGATTTGATATCAATATCTGGGAACATTCAAGAAAAGAAAAGTTCAAGACAGAGTGAGAAATGTTGATAAAGAAAAAATTTTTCAATGATAATTTTTAATGTGAAATAAGGAAGACTTTATTTAGGACCATTATGGTAGGTACGGGGACATTTAAAAAATGGCCTTGCAATGGGGGAGAGATTGAATTTGATACAAATACAGCATGATCAAGTAGGAATTTATAGTCAAGCAGCAGTGGAGGTCAATGGGTGGTAAATTACTAAAAGGAAGCAGCAAGGGTTAGGGGAGATTCTGGTTAAACCGATATAACAAAGTTCTTCCTGAAGACAGGCCAAGGTAATCAGATATCACCTGGTGAATGGAGTGTAATAATGAACCAAATGAAGTATAGAGGATTCTCAGATATTTAGATTGGAGGATTCTTACTAAACTGACATCAGTATTCTTTGTTAAAACTGGATTTTATAAGAAAGTGCACAGACGGACCTAGCAGAGGATTCAGGAGCCTAGGTACTATTTGGTCAAGCAAAGAATCTTTGTCATTGTCCACTGGACAGATACAGGTAGATGTGAACTGTGGAAACACGAAATTAAGAGAACAATTCTACAAACTGGGCCTACTGTGCTGATCCTCATATACTGTCTTTTAAAAAGCAATTTGCCTGCAGCCTTGTGCGAGAAAACTACCTGTTATGGACGAGAGAAATGCAGGCTCAACATGTTCCTCCCTGCCAGTAGGAGGAATAGAAGTTACCCAGAAGTGGGGACTTCTGTGACTTTTAGGCAAACCAGATTCCAGAAATGGGTCAAAGTGATCCAGAATTGCCTTGCATCTTTAGAAAATATCCCCTTCATGGGATAAAAAAACATGTGCAGAGAGGATTTAAAAGTCTGATGCAGTCCCACTATCAGTCAAAGTTAACAGGTAGACCTAGATAGCACTCTTTGGAAACTTTCCTGGGGACACCCCTACAATAAAACTAGGGGCACACCATCCCACTCCTCTCTGAGAGGACCTGTTCTCTCCCTTAAATGTGTCCCCCTTTCCCTTCTCCTTTCCCTTCTAATCAACTCGTGCCTTCTACTCTGAGCAATATGTGTGAAATCTTCCTGGTGTGATCACAAGAACTGGTAACCAAGGACTGCTCTAGCTGCCTCCGCTGCCTTAGCTCTGTAGCAGGTCTTTGCTGAGTAACACACTCCTGTCTCTTTTGCTCTATTTTCCAAGGAAAAATGAGGCTGGATGAAAAGATGAAGATGACTCTGACAAATTTAGGAGTGTTGATGTAAAATAATGACTCTGGTTTAAAAGATATAAGAAAAAAATTTATTCTGAGACAATTATGAGTGACCATGGCCCAGGAACATGGATTTCAGTTACACTGAATGGCGTGTTCCACCATGGAAGAGGTTAAATAAATTTTACAGTCACAGAAAAAAAAGTCATAAATCAATGAATTTATCACTTACGTTTGGTGAACACATCAGAAATATGGGCTACAAACAGCACAGTAGAGAAATCTCTTCTATAGTTTTTAGATGTTATCTGATATTATTAGAGTAGGATAGGCAGACATGAGCAGGAAGGAGAATAGAGGTTCACTCCACCTCTGGTGACAGAGAATACCACCTATAAACTGCCTCTTTCCTAATGAGATATTACCATATATATTTTTTTAATTTTATGCTATTTATATTTTGGCCACAATTTCTTTTGTAATGGTAGGATTTGTTGTTACATATTTGTACAGCACACAATATATCAAAATAATTTGGCCCAATGTCACTTTCCTGTCTCCCTCCGCATCTCCCACCCCTGGTCCTATCCTCTCAGACTGGGACAGGGATTCTACCTCCTTCAATTAGTGTATTTCAAATAGATGACCCTCAGGGGCTGGTAAAAGGTATCACTGGTTTGTAGAGCCACATTTGAAAGGGATAAAAAGAGAATTTGCAACTACAAGTTTTCTAAAGTAAATGATTCAAGAAAAGGAAGATAAAATGTTTGTTATTAGGAAGAAGGTGTTCTAAAGTATAGTCAAGCTAAGGGGAACATTTAGGCTATCTTGGTTACATATATACATGTAAAATATGTTCACAAATTTTTCCTCTCTATTGCTCCCTCCTTACAACTCTGCCCCCATACATAGCACTCCTCCTCACCTTCAGTCAATGAAGCCAAATCTTAGGATATCAGGTACATTTGTATATTAATCATTGTTGCAACCTGTATGGCCTGACAATAGGCATTTAGATCAAGATTTAACTATGATATTAATCATAAATTGAGCAATAATCAATAAGAGTATGATGAAATGTATTTATAAAAACACTAAATATAATGATAATGTATATATAATGATAATTAAACATATCATCATAAGTGGAGATATTTTGTGAGATATAAATTAAATAACCATTACATATGTAATCATTAAATTCCCAATACTAATTTTGCTTATTTTATATTATTGATGACTTTATTTTTTAAAAATTTATTTAAATGCATTTCAAGTCATAGTACATATATAGAGCTCAATTTTTCCATTTCTCTGGTTGCAAACCAGATAGAGTCGCACAATTTGTGTCTTCATACATGCACTGAGGGTAGTGATGACCATATCATTCAACCATCTTTACTACACCCATTCTCCTTTCCCTCCCCCCACCTTCCCCCTACCCTATCCAGAGATCCTCCATTTCTCCTATGTTTCCCATTCCCACCTCCCTTATTTATCAGCATACACTAATCAGAGAGAACATTTGGCCTTTGGATTTTTGGGGTTGGCTTACTTCACTTAGCATAATGTTCTCCAATTCCATCCATTTACCTGCAAATGCCATAATTTTATTCTCTTTTATTGCTGAATAATATTCCATTGTGTATATATACCACAGTTTCTTTATCCATTCATCTATTGAAGGATATCTGGGTTGCTTCCATAGTTTTGCAATTATGAATTGTGCTGCTCTAAACATTGAAGTGACTGCTTTATTGTAGTGTGCTGTTTTTAAATCTTTAGGGTATAGGCCAAGGAGTGGGACAGCTGGATCAAATGGTGGTTCCATTCCAAGTTTTTTAAGAAATCTCCATACTGCTTTCCAGATTGGTTGCACCAGTTTGCAGTCCCACCAGCAATGTTTGAGTCTGCCTTTTTCTCCACATCCTCGCCAGCACTTACT
>CM053406.1:83976034-84011724 GCA_028644305.1 Xerus rutilus | reverse complement strand
AGAAAGAGTGAAAGAGTGTTGGGGAAGACCAGTAAGGAGGAAGAAAAGAGGGTACAGCTAGCGAGGAGACATGATAGTAAGAAAAATAAAGCATATGCAAGTGGGAGTTACAAAAGTATATAATACCACTCTAGTATACTGTTCAGAAATCCCAGTCTACCATATCCTACTGTATAACAAATACTTGGTTTCACAACTCTTAGGGATTAGAGAGTGGGAACAGAACGAGAAAGAAAAGAGGAAAGGAGAAAGAAAGGAAAGAAGAAAAGAGCAGAGAAATAAAACAAAAAGATTAAACAAGAGGAATATTAGGAGAAAAAGATAAAGGATAAAATAAAAAATAAGAATAAAAAATAAAAAAATAATAAAAAGTCTCAATGTACATAAACAGGATTGCTTCTTTTCACCTCCAGTAGGTGGAGTTGTTTGTTGTTTACTGGAATTTCCCCGCTCCAGTGAAGAATGTCATAGGTGGGGGGTCTCACAAAGAAGCCATCTCCTTCAGCAACAGGGTGAAGGTCTGGACCACTGGTGGTCTTGGATGTAGTGGAGATGCTGTTTCATGGGGTTCTGTGTTGAAGTCAAAGTTTGTCCCCAGATGTTGTCTGGTATTCCCTGGTGCAGGAAGTTCTGCAATGTTAGATGGAGATCCAAAAAGAACAGTAGCTGGAGGGGTCCCACATGGGAGACATTTGTCCACAGGAGGAACTGCTAAGGGTCCTGCATGGTTGGGTGGGTGCTGGAGCCAGGTACCCCATGTAGAAGAAGTTCCTGCCCACCTGGGGCAAATCGTGGGCTCCAGGGATGGGCTGGAGCCTCGTGCCACAGCTGTGTTCCGCTGCTCGCCACTGAAGTCACGCTGCTTGTGGCAATCACTGCTGCCTGGTGGCCCTATATACACATGCACAAGTGAAATTCCTGCAGGGGATGATGAGCCATAGCATGATGTCAAGAAACTGGCTGGGAGATGGTATTTCCACTACTTCAAGCTCAGGTCCTGAAGAGACTAGCACGGAGGAGTCCGTGTAGGCCGCCATCTTGGAGGCTATCCCCTTATTGATGACTTTAAATAAAATGTACAAGATAATTTTTTGGTAATATAATTTGGGAAAGCTAGTGTTATGGAAATAGGTCTATTTTCTTAAATACCAGATATTTGGCATTTTTTATTTTATTGTTAACATAAAATACTAAGATATTTTAAATTATAAATATGGTTAAAATTCCAAATAAAAATTAATTTTGATGCAATATTTAAATAAAGTGTATTCCTAAATATTGATCAGATACCCTAACTCCAATTCATTTTGTTTGACTTGCTCATTCAAATCCAGATGCACATTCTGTTAGAACATAACTTATTTTATAACAATTCTCAGCTTCCACTGATTTTCAATACTAGAAGATTTAATAATCCATAATCATCCAGGACCTGGATTGTTATTAGTCAACCTTAGTTTTTGAGTTTGATATATATAAGCTGATCTATTGATTTCTAAAGGCCAGTATTAGATTATTTATTGCCTATTTATAAAGTTTTAACAAGGAGGAATCCAAATGAAAATGCTATGGTTAAAAACCAGGCAAAGAATTTACTTTAAAAGGCTGAGAAAAATATGAAAGGATAAATCAACAGTTGAAGATTTTTAAAAACTGGAGTAAGCATAGCTGCTGGTATAATGAGGCCTAAGTTTAGTGACACAAACTTTTAGTGGGCTATAATTAACTTCTGTAATTTAATAGTTGGCAGAACAAGAAATGTCAACTGTCTTCTGGGTTTCACACAATTTCTTCTTAAAATGGTCATTGCTTTGATCCAATGCCAATTGTTTAAAAAATATTAATGACTTCAGGAACGACTCTGATACTTTTGCTTCCCAATTCTGTCTTTCAGTTGGGTGTTGGGAGATGATATAGTATGGTATATAAGAAAGCATAGAATTTGGAGAAGGACTACCTGAGTTTGAATTTTACTCTTACTACTTACTACTTATCATCACTCTCCAAATCACTATATTTAACCAGAGTTCAACAATGTACTGTACATTGTAGGTAGGTACCTTTGGGTACTTTGTGAATTATACTGGGATAAGTGATCTGAGCAAGTTATTTAATCTCCATTTTTTCACCTCTCAGATTGGAGATAAAAGCCTTCATAGGTCAGGATTTGTCTGAAAATTAAATGAAATACATAACCATGTAGCTAGGTGGCCAATTAGAAATTTCATTGGAGGAACCAAAAGAGAAAGTAGATGATAAAGTGGTTTTGTAAGATAGAGAATTCCATAGGAATTTCAGGGTGGATTAGATGATGGCACATTGTAGGTATGAAAAAGATTATTGGAAATGAGGAGACTTGTAAGCAACACCCCCTTGAAGAGAACACTATGTCCTAAATCTACTAATACTACTAAGGTATGAAAGTATGGATGTCTTCAAATTTCCCCCAGGTCAGTGTTTCAGTCAAAACACTCAAAGAACTTGATGTATGTCCTCTAACTTGAGGGAGATGGCACACAGGAATATTATTCCTGCTTTAAAAATCCCATGAACTTTGGTGGCAGAATGTGTTGGTCAACTTTCCATCACTATAACAAAATGCCTGAGAAAATTAACTTAAAGGGGAAAAGATTTATTTTGACTCATAGTTTTCAGTCCATGGTCACTTGGCTCTGTTGTTTCCGGGCCTGCAGTGAAGCAGAACATTATGGTGGGAAGCACATGGTAGAGTAAAGCTACTCACCTGTGGCAGACAAGAAACAGTGAGTGCTGGCTTTTATAAGAAGACCCTTGTCCCCAAACCAATTAAGCTATTAACTCATAAATGCATTAATCCATTTATGATGCCAGAGCCCTCATGATCCAACCATTTCCAAAGGCCCCACTTCTGAACACCCTACATTGGAGTCCAAGCCTTTAACACATGAACTTTTTGAGGACATTTAAGATCCAAACCATGACACAGAGCAAAGTCAAATTCAGTACCTTGACTTTGCCCTGCATTTCTGAAGGTTGTTCTAGAAAAAAAGGCATGAATGTTTTCTGTAGACCAAATGTGTTAGATGTGTCTGAGAGAAGATGAATTTGGACTATGGGATTTCCAGGAGCTAAGGAGAGGGAAAGGGACCCTATGAAGTCTATTCTGCTGGAGCCAAGGGAGCTCTGAGTGAGAGATTGCTAGCAACTCCATGGAAAAAGGGTCAGTTGTGGCACCCTTCTAGACACAGAAAGCAGCATGTCATTTTATGAGGTGTCTGTTCACATGACTTTCCTACACTCTTTATCTTTCTATACCATCTCCCTCCCCTATCAAATTGGAGAATTTGATTATTAAATGGACAGGGAGAATTTTCTCTTTACTAAATTGAGAATGTTTATAATGAACACAGATGGCAGGACTTTCTGTTATCAGTGACAGAAAATGCAAAGGGCCTATCAAGTTTTCTTCTAGTAGAGAGAAAGAAGGTCCCCTATTATGTACATTTCATTAAGAAAAAAGATAAAAAAATAAAGTTACATTCTTATCCCAGGAGTCAAGCTTATTCAATGGACATATTATAAATGCAAAGCAGTTGAAATAATGGCTGGCATATAATCAGCATTACAAAAAAGTGAGAGCTTCTTTTTGTAAGCTTATTTTGCTTTAATGATTTTACTTACTTATAGATCTTCGCTTGAACCTCTAAGGTGAACAATGCCTGGGGATTTGTTTCAACTTTTACATAAATAGCATAAAGTTTCCTTTGAAAGTTTTAAAAGTTGTGTCCATTATAAAAGTCTTCATCTTTGGTTTTTTGCCTGCTTTGCCTTACCTGTTAGAGCTTGTGAATATTTTGGCATTGATTATTTTCCTGATACTTTGAAATTTCACTTTGCATAATTTCTTTGGATAACTAGAGTTTCTGATTCATGGTTGACTCCTCGGTTTAGTGTCGATTTCTGGACCTCTTCTTAATTTTTCCTCATATTTTATCAAGTCACACATGTAGGGCATCTGGCCACCAGACTCACACTAGTGGCCTTATGCTCCCACATTGTCCCAGCTGCTCACGACTGCAGCCATTCTGAGTCACCATTTTAATCATCCAACTGTATGGCATTTCTTTTCCCTTCAGAATATTTCAACTACTTAATGAAGTGACACCTTTTAAGAACCTTTTTCTGTTACAGGAGTCCAATTCTTCCACAGGTGAATATAAACAATATTCCTAGGTACTTTTCTAACATCTGTATCATTCAACATTATCACTATGCTTATCTTTATGTATATATATATACATATATATCCCCCCAGAAAAAAACTAGGAGAAGAAAATTTCTTGTGTTACTAGTAGAAATTCAGCTCTAACTTTTTTTCCAGCTATTTTGGAGAAGTTTATGTGCCAACAAGGAGGGAGAGAGCACAAGAATCGGAGGCATAAAGCATATAAAGTGTAATCTTGACATCCAATGGAAACACACAGCATAATAAAACTCCTCTTCTTCCATCAGAAATAAGAGAAGATGGTTGTACTTTCCCCTGAGTGTGTTGCTGTCGAGTGATTATACTGGAAACAGAGTTTAGAGCACACACACACTAATAAAGTGTACATATTTCTTGCTCCAGAAGAGCTTCTTTAATAAAAAAGAAATGTGGAAGGCATGGCACTAAGGATAGAGGATGATGTAATTATTGTTGACTTGATTTGCACATATTTATATTGTGACTGCTGGTGGCTTTCTTTGGGTCAGTTGTTTCCTGAGCCTGTTTATTTTATTCATGCTGACAGGACTACTGCTGACAAACTACACGCAGATCATCAAATATTTACTCATGATTGAATTGATACAGCACCTCTCTTCTTTGGAGCTTACTGTTCTCCACATGCAATTTTTAAATTGTACAACTAATTTTTTGATGAGTACTTATGTGTAGAAACAGTAAAGCAGAGCAATATGGAGCCTGGGGAAAAAGACATGGGCAATGTTAAGACAGGGCCAGTACTTGATTATCTATGACCCTAGACAAGTTCTATAAGAAATAATAAAAGGGATGTTCAGGCCAAATGCACACTTTAGTTCCATGAACAGGACCACAGTCTGGCCCAGAATTCTATTAAAATTGCCCAGGGAATGGGGCAAAGGAGTTAGAAATCTGTTTACTTACTGACTACCCTTTACCTTGCAGAGCAAGCTTTGAGGACTTACCTCTCAATTCTTTCTTCATTGGTCCCTCTTAAACCAAATGTGAAACTAATGGCCAAATCTTCAGCCCACATATGACTTCTTCAGTCTTATTATAAGAATAGCACTAAATAGTGGGGATACAGAAGGGAGACTAAATTTTAATTTTAATTGTAATTTTAAATTTTCAAAGAAAAAAGCCATAAACAATAGAGTTCACCGGTTATAGTCTCAGCTGTGGTGGTGGCTATAAGGAAGAGGTTCTTCTGATGCCCAAGGAATGGATGTTCTTTCAATTCTGTTTGATGATACTCTTGAAGTTTCATCTTTAGAGGAATAGCAGTTCTCTAAGACTTAGGTAGGTCCAACTGCTTCCAGGCTAATGGAGGGGATGAACTTGAAATAAAGTGAAGACAGGGGCACCAAGAACAGTGTTACCTACAGCATATGAATCATAGGTATTTGGCTGAAAACTTCAGTTTTTAACATGGTGCCTGGCATATAATAGATGCCTAATAAATATTTGTTGAGTGACTAAATGAATACATGCATGAATATCAATTTTTCTTTTTCATTATGTCTCTTCTACATAAAGTTAATTTCTACAATGCTTTTGTTACATTTTTATTCATATAATAATATGAACTTTATGAAGAAGAAAATCCAGGACACCATCTGGCTCTAATGTCTGTCCTCTGATGGATCACTACAGGTTTTTTTGATAATTACATTAACTATGTGGACTCTACCTACTGTCCCAGCATATAGTAATCTTTAACTGTATTTTGTCAAGTTAAACAATGAACAAAATAAAGATGTTTTGGTTTTGGGGTTGTGGCTCAGTGATAGAGTGCCTGCCTTGCACATGTGATGTACTGGGTTCGACCCTCAGCACCACATACACATAAATAAAATAAAGATATTGTGCCCATCTACAACTAAAAAAATATTTTAAAAAAGTAAATAAAGATGTTTTACCCTCAGTATATGGATGTTAAATGAAGCTTATGGCAATTCTTAATCACCTAGATATAATCACCTAGATATCTTTTTCTAAGAAAAAGATGAAAATTTGGTATCAATACCTCCATATATTTTTTTAAATTTAAATTTTTTCATAATTAAGAAAAAATCATTCCCCATTTACTGTTGGACATTGTCTACTCTCCTAAACCTGGTACTTAGCATTCTCTCTCTCAATTCCTAGAAAATGTATTATGATTGTTTTAAAAAGCTCATTCTAATACAAGCATGGTAAGGTGTATTTTATCAATTAACACATGAATTTTGTAATATGAAAAATAATTTTATTTCCTGTTCTATTAAACATAAAGAGTTATTAATACTTATAACTATTAATATCTCATACTTATGATACCACATTTTTAGGGGAAAGGTTGAAAAAAGTAGAAACGTATGATAAGTATTATTGCCTTGAACAAATATGCTGTGGTCTTAAATTGCAGGTGTCGTTAATGCTGCCTTTGTGGTAAAGGAGAAAAATAGTGCTTGAAGGTGATCTTTAAAGACAAATAGAATTTCAACAGGTAATGAAAGTAGAAAAGACATTTCAGGAGACTTATGCAGTTGATCAGAAGCTGGAAAATGCACAATTTCCTGGTAGAGTAATATGAGATTTGGTAGAAAGATGTAGTTTAAATTAAAAAGAACAAAAGGCTTGGGAAGTTAATAATGACTTAATGTACTTAGAGGAAAAAAATTATGCCTGTATAATTTACATTAAATTTACTTTTATATATTATTAAACTGGCCCTAGAACAAAAATCCTCTCACTGTGTTTCTGCTACATTAGTAGTAAACTACCAAGATATATTTTTGTACATTTTTTTTATGTTTTTCTTTATTAAAAAATAATTCCTGGAGAGATTCTATGTTAGCAATCATAAACTAAATTCCTAGAATTAGAATTTTCAGGATCAAATTTGAAATTTGTTAAATTGGCAAACTGTGCTCCAAGAATTTATCAGTTACACTCTGTTATGGTTTAGATGGAGTGTCCCCAAAAAGCTCATGTGTGAGGTAATGCAAGAAGGTTTGGAGGAGAAATGAATGGACTATAGTTTTAACCTGATCAGTGGATTAATCCCTGATAGGATTAACTGGGTGGTAAGTGGAGGCAAGTGGGATGTGGCTGGAGGAAGTGTTTCACTGGGGGCGTGGCTATGGGGTATGTATTTGTATCTGGTGAGTGGAATCTCTCTCTGCTTTCTGATAATCATGTAAGCTGCTTTCCTCTGCCACACTTTTCTGCCATGATGTTCTGCCTCACTTCAAGCCCAGAGGAATGAGGCTGGTCTTTTATAGACTAAGACCTCTGAAACCGTGAGCCCTCAAATAAACTTTTCTTCTCTAAAGTTGTTCTGGTCTGATCGTTTAGTCACAGTGGTAAAAAGTCTGACTAAAACACATTCCTAATTATACTCTCATCAACACGACATACTATGAGCTTTCTGATTATTACTGATTTACAGTCTTATACTTTTATATTAAGAATTGAGTTGAGCAAATGTTCACTTATTTGACATTCATATTTATTTCTTATTCTTTTAGCAAGATGTTTACATATTTTGTCCAGTTTCCATTGTCTTTTTATTATTAATGTATAATAGTTTTTACATATTAATTAAATTTAACCATGATTTTGATATGTTTTAAACATTAGTTTGAAATTTGAAGTTTCTCTGTCTTTACTTATGATAGTTTTTTCCTAAGATCATTTTTTATCTTTATGTACCTAAAAACTACATAAATATGTTTAAAACATGTTTTTTTCACAGATTTATTGAGGTATAATTAAAATCTTTAATACAAAATTTTGGCTTTTTAAAGATGCCTTTATTTGGGGGATATAATTTTGAGGTATAATTAGCATAAATAAACTGTACATAGTTCTAACACACATAGCTTAGTAAACTGGTAAACCCATGACATCACACATATTCATTAGTCTCCACATTTTCTATGTTTCTTTTCAGTTCCTCAAAGTACTTCTTTAGCAACCTCCCACAAACTCTCATATATTGTATTTCTATTTTCATTCAGTTAAAAATATCTTCTAGATTCTTCAAACTAGAAAATAACTACTTTGTTATTCTTGAATTTTCAGAATTTATTTAAGCTTCTCTTTGTATTTGTCACTGTAGAATTTGAAATATTTTGTCTCTAAGCAACTCAGGGAGACCTTGTCTCTAAATAAAATCTAGAAAAACAGCTGGGGGTGTGGCTTGGTGGTTAAGCGTCCCTGGTTCAATCCCTGGTGCCAAAGAGAGAGAGAGAGAGAGAGAGAGAGAGAGAGAGAGAAACTACCAAAAGTAAATCTTATTAGAATCATATTAAATTCATAGAAGCTTTTTGAAAGAATTAGTGTCTGTAAGATGTCGAATCATTCTATCTGAATTACAATGCAACTTTTCTTTGGTTGTGTTGTATCATATTCTTTAGTAGTGTTTTAAACTATTTCATTTCTACATATTTTTTCTTAGGTTTATTCCTAGATGATCAGAGTTGCATTGCTTTTGTAAATAAAGTTTCTTTCTTTCATTGATCTTCTTACTAATTTTTCTTAAAATAGTTATTCGGTTTACTAGCACAAACACCGTGGATTGGTGCCCCTAGCACCTACTACTCCATCCAAACCTCCTTCTTCCTTGACTGCTTCTGCTATGAATGTGGTGCAAAATGAATACTTGAGTCTCAATCCCAACTGGAGAAATGAACATGTATTCCTAGTAGCCATCTCATGACCACGAGGAAAAGGCCCAAAGAATGTGAGACGCATTAGCAATGCTATTTCTGTAGATTTACTGTTCTAACACCATAAACTGAACTCCCCTCCCTGAACTCAGACTTGATATTGAAAACAAAAAAACTACTTAGAAGATTTCAAAACATTATATATGATTGACAATGAACATTTTCGTAAATCATGTATTTATAGATTTCTTTTACAAAAGTATTTCCTTAAAAACAGAATATACTATGCAGATTAACAATATTAAAATCTGAAATTTACTAACTGAAATGTTCTTTATATAATATTTGTTTTATAGTGAATAAAAGAGTATAGAAGACTTATTCTTATAGTAAAGTATCTATTATTAGCATTTTTGAGTAACTACTCTGCGTCAGCAAAAATACTACATTCTTTGTTTTTATAATCCTAACATGGGAGTTGTAAAAATCTTATTCAAGGAACAGGAATATTCCTCTCCAAATTTTTAATTTACTGACAATTTCACAAAAGTTAAACTTGACAGCAAATTAGTATAAAACAATAGCAAGACATTTGAGAACTACTTATAAGAAAATTCTCTCTTCATTAATCAAGCTTCACTCTGATTATTTTATTGAGCAAATATGTATTCTGACCTTTGAATCAAAAAGAAATTTTAAATCACAAGGGTCAAATATAACTGGATGTCTGGGAGAAAGGCTGCATGTAAAGTGTTCTCAGCTGGGCTAAAGCAACCAGAACAGAAGACACAGGGGTGAAGGGATAAAGGGGTGGAGAGTGGCAGGATTGGGTCACAAGGGGAACAGTTTATCTTTATAGCTTATTAATGACACATTGCATCAACATTTTGTCAAATGTTTGTGGTATTAGTTGCTCATTTTCACTTAAGAATTCAGAGTGGTCATTCTGAGAAATGGCACAGTAGTCAAAAATATGAGTGTGAGGGATTTAAGTGACAATTACATGTCATGATTGTATTTGGAATTGAAAAGACAATGTGGCCATAAAGTCCTTGACTTTTATAGAATGAATGTGGTGAGTTTCTGGTTTATTAGGTCAGCTGCTTATATCTCTGCAGCAGTAAAACTTTCAGTCAGATAAAGCGTTCCAGATATCATTGACTTTGCATTCTACAGTTCGTCTAAAAGTACTTTTATCTGCCAGTAAAATTTGCCTTATAAAAACCAAATTGGAATCATCAAATAAGAAGTGTGGCTGCTCCATTGCATCTGTGTCATAGTTGTAGTGTTAAGATATTTTTAAGGTGATAAAATTATCTTTTACAGATTTGTCGGTAATAAAGTGATTATAGTCAGATGCTTGGACAATGAAACTCTCCTCGCCAATTAAATAAGGAGATCCAATTTGTTGAGGGCAATGAGAAGAGGATTTTCTTTTTCTTTCCTCATTGTCCTCTTTAGCACTTAACGAGCACTTTCCATTTGCCTCTAACACCTTATACTTTCCATGGGATTAACATGTTACTGGTAATTTCCTCTCTCAGCCCAGGAGGAAGGTCGGTAATAGTTTTATCCCTATTTAAACAAGCTTGCAGTGTGACAGCTTGTCACAAAATATTAGTTTTAGTCATCCCCAAAAGCAGAAAAAGAAGGAGGTGGGCTGCCAACGCTAAGTTTATATGCAGATAAGGACAAGTGTCTGGTCTGGAAAAGTACAAGCACAGGTTTAGGATTAGCAATACTTTTAGACCTTCTTTATTGATATAAATCTCTGTCCTTCCTTTTGAGGCTCTTAAATCTGTGCCCAGCTCGATTCTACTCATGGAACTCTGACTTCAGCTCAACTCCACATTGGTTATGAAGGGGGACAGACTATATGGATTCCATGTTTTGAAATGTCAGTGCCTTCTAATGCAAATTGTTGATAACCAGATTAAGACTATTAGTAAATGTATGTGAGATACTGGGGATTCAAAGCAAATTTTTTTCTTATACAGGCTTCCAAAAGACCCAAACAAAAGCCTCAGCTTGAAACTCAAAAACTGAACTCCCACTCCCATTTTCTAACCAGCCCCACAATCTCTCTGTTCCAGTCAAGCTGTTGGACATGTCCTTTCCACATTTTCTTTTCTTTTCTCCACACCTTGTGCTATGTATTGTAACCTCAAAATGGGATGTATACCTTTACTTGCTTTCTGTGGTGTGGTGGTTTAATTCACTTATGAGGAACCTCAGTATAATCTAAGAAACTTTTCTGTTTTAATTTATCTTGTTCTGTGTTTCTGATCTCAGTAACTAAAATTTTTAATTAAATTTTTTTTAATTTGTAGAGCCAAATATGTAACATAGCAAAAAATAGCAAAATTAATGTCAAATTTGAAAATAAAAATGTTCAGGACAAGCAGTAAAAACAAAACAAAAACTATAAAAATTAATATATGAAAGCATATAATGAAATATATATATAATCATGAAATTATAAGGAATAATTAATAGAAATATAATTGACTTTTGAATTTGAAAACATCTGTCTTATGACAGCTCAGCTAATCCAATACAGATACATTGAAATGTTAAATCTGCCTGACATTGAGAAGGCTGATTAAAGGGATATGTGGAAAGATTTGCATTTAAGAATCAAAAAGAATTGATATTATTTAAATTTCCATAGGACATTTCAAATATCCATGGATCTATAAAAATAGTCTATCCTTTAAAACTGAAAAGAAAAATTAGAAATTATAGCAACAACATTTTCCAATTCTAAATTTATTGACATGAATAACAACTATATATATATATATATATATATATATGTGTGTGTGTGTGTGTATGAAATGTCCCCAAATTTAGAGATTTACAAAAGGAATCTTTATTTTTCTAGAGACAATATTACAACTTATAAAAGAAAAAAAAAGTGAAATACTTATAGAATCAGTAACACATTCGTGATCTTAAAAGCTTTTTATTTTGAAAGAAAAAGTCAAAATAATGAATGAAAATAAATCAGCTAGTCATTCAGCTTAAAGGATTATACAAAAGTAACAGAGTCAATGTAAGAAGAGTATAAAGAGGGGGAAAGAAGCATTAAAAACAGACGGTAATAATTCATAAGGAACAGTGTAGTAAGATTGATAAATCTATAAGATTTTTGTTTTAGAAACAAAATATTCTTTAAAAATCTAGAGAAAGAGAAGAAGGCAGAGTAAATCTAGGCAGCAACCTTTGCTTGATTCCTTCACAGTCCATAAAAGAAACAGTGAAAGAACAGTTGACCAGAGAGATGAGTGACAGAGTACGTATTCTACACCTCAACCTCGGACAACTTGAGATTTAGAGGGATTTGGAATTTTGTTACCAGAACAAAAAATAAGGACATAATTCCGTGACCCTGATCCCTGCTCAGGGTGGAATCAGAGGGGAGAGTAGCAAAGAGAGAAGTAGGGAAAGGAAAAATCCTCGGAGTTACTTAATACCAGTTGACAAGAAAAGCAGACCAAGTTAACATGGATGAGAGCAGCAAACAGTGAAGGACATCACACAGGTTAGCCCAAATTGCGGGCTTAAAGCTTGCCAGGCAGGATACAGTAATACAACTTCTACCAACTTACACATAGTAACATATAAAACCAGAGAGAATGCCTCTAAATGGGTTCTCAGTAATACATCTAGAAGGAACTCATAGAGGGATTCCTACCAGCTAAAGTCTACCCAAAACCCCTCTATCTCATCACAGACAAGGAGCAGGGGATGGAGTTGACCTGAGAGCTAATCACTTCTTGGGAGCCGTCAATCCAGCATTCCCCGCTACCTCCCCAGGCTCTCAGAAGACAGACCAACTGACACCCTGCCCCCATCATGGCAACGGGGTAAAACCCTAGTGATATACAGGAGCTAGGGTGGAGACGTCTGTGCCACAAACTGTCCACAAGAGAGCCTACACTCACAGACCCCACAGCTGCAAATACCCACCAAGCATTTAGAAATCCCTTCTACAATGAAGCCCCAGTGGAAGGGAGCAGGCACTCTTATTCACAACTGCCATCTGTAGGAGCTCAGATGAAAGTATATGAAGTGACAATCTATCCCAGTCACAATATGGTACTGCAGTGATCTGCATAAGCCAGGCTAAAGGATTCTGTGCCACTAACCACCCACAGAGAATCTACATTCATAGGACCCACAGTTGGAGATAGTAACCAAGCTCTGTGCCACTGTAAAGAAGCCTTTGCAGTGGGGAGCAAGCCCTCAGTGTCCCATAGCAATCAGCAACAGCCCTTTGCTTTAAACTCTGAACCTCCACACCTAGCAGAAACAGTACCTTCCAAGCACACAGACTCAAGCCTCTAGGCTGAGCAATAGGCACTGATTGGCAAGAAAATAACAGAAACCAGGCAAGTCAGACCTGTGCCCCAGCACTTTTAGGAGGGTTTGCAACTCTGAGTCCTGGAGTTAACGTAATTCTCATTTAGACTCATGGACCTAGAGAAGGAAATTCCTGAGGATATCTCCAAGGAGCTAGTGGAAAACGTTATGCACATGCAATAGCAGTACACCCCCAAAAAGGTCTTTTTGAAGAACACCCACAGCCACCAGCCACCACCCAGCGTTCTCAAATACAAGCCCACCAAACTGTGACTTGCGCACTTCAAAGGGGGAAGCACCCACACTCCCTCATTCACCACCCAGTATCACATCAAATAGACTAAAATAACTCTACTGCAGTTTATGTTACCCCACGCACTCTGAAATATACATGGGGCAGCACACACTGGATTTGGCAGTGCTGGATACAGGGAGCTTTTCTTCATGAGGCATACAAGACTGTACCTCCTAACAGGGAATAACCTGGCTGCTAAGTCACAGATGATTAGAAACCATCTCCTCTGAACCAACAAAAAGTCTGTAGGTACCTATACACATCAAAGATCAGAGGGAGGCTCCTAGCATTTTATCATAGGTGCACTGGTGTGATCACCACCTCCACACCCAGGAAAGCTTAGAGGTGAATCTGAGTGGTGGTAGGTGTCTTTTAAAGGTTCCAAATTCTGATGAAATTCAATTCAGGAAGACTCAATAAGAAATCTCTCCACTTTGGCATGGATTATCAAACATAGCTCTAGTGTCAGTTTTGATCTTACAGATATTACTTTTCATAGTGAATTGATAGATTTTCCCTTATTATTCAATATTGCAACCCTCAACTCATTTAATTATATTTCTTCCAAGGTTTTAAAGCATTAACTGTAATCATTCTTTCTCTTTGTTTTCCTAGTTCAGGTTTATACTTGCTCCTCAGTCTTTTCTTTCTCACTTGCATTACCTGCTTCTGGACCAAATTCCCCACTCCATTTTTTTGTCTTCGTTTTATCTTAGTTTATATTATTTTTCTTTTCTCTTTTTTTCCTTTGTCCATTTTTTTCTCTTTTCCCCTCTCAATCTCTATATATTGCGATAGTAATTTTACTATTTTAATAAATAATTTCTCAACCTATTCAAGAATATTACTACAATTTTATACCCAGATTAGAGAAAACTATGGAGAATACTTTTATTAAATTTTTCCCTATAAGGTTTATTTGTGTGTGGCTTTGTTCTGAAGTTATTTCATTTAATTGGGTTTAGTAACTGGGCACAGCAGAGAATACACACTAACTATGATTATCAATACTTATATATTCACCTAACCTGGGGCAGTTTAAAAAAAGAAGCTCACTAAATAGCTCCTTGCATAAAAGTAGAAGTGATGATCCTCCTAGGTAATGGGTAGACATAAACAATATGAAAAAGCAAGGGAGCACACCACACCAAAGAGCTCACAATACCTCAACAACTGATCCCATTGACATAACAGAGAAGAAAATATCAGATAAAATATTTAGATATTTTATAGTTAAAATATTGGTTAAGCTAAAAAAAAGATGTAAGGAAGGAAATGATCATTCTAATAGAGATTCTGAACAAAATAAATTCTGAATAAAAAAGTAAAATGATTCTGAATCATTTAAAGAAATAGATTCTGAAATAGAACCAAACAGAAATCCTGAAAATGAACATCCCAATAAATCAAATTAAAAATACAGTTGAAGGCATAATCAATAGAATAGACTACATAGAAAACAGATCCTCAGGCCTCAAGACAAAATATATAATCTTGAAAATTAAGTCAAAAATAAAGAAAAGATGTTAAGATGCCATGACCAGAATACTCAACAAATCTGATTAACATTATTAGAGACCACATTAAGAATCATTGGTGTAGAAGAAGACACTAAAAATAAACTAAAGGAATACACAACTCTTTCGATTAAATAATATTAGAAAAATTTCCAAGCCTATAATAATATTGAATATAAATGGTCTAAACTCTCTAATCCAAAGAAATAGATTTGCAGAATGGATTAAAAAAATAAGAATCAACCATATATTGTTTACAAGAGATTAACCTTACAGGAAAAGATATCTATAGGCTGAATGTGAAAGGACAGAAAAAGATACAGCATGCAAATGGAGATCAAAAGCAAGCAGAAACAGCTACTATGATATCAAGTCAAAAACAATCAGAAGAGATAAAGAAGGTCACTTCATACTGGTTAAAGAAATCATGCAATCACAAGATACAATGATATAAAATGTTTGTGGCCCAAACAATGGTTTACCTCCATTCATAAACCCTACTAAACATATAAAATCAAATATATTGTAATACTATAGTATTGAGTAATTTCAAAACACCTCTCTCACCAATAAATGGATTATCTAGAAATAAACTAAGTGAGACTTTTAGAATTAAAAGTACTATTAATCAAGTATGTTAGGTGACCTAACTAATGCCTACAGAGTATTTCATTCATAACAAGTGAATTCATGTTTTTCTCAGAAGTATATAAACCTTCTCTAAAACAAACCATATTTTAGGACACAAAACAAGTCTTAGAAAATACAAAAAAAAAAGTAGAGATAATCCCTTGCATTCTATCAAATTATACTGGCATAAAATTAGAAATCAATAACAAGATAAAACAAAAACAGAAGCCATTTTACTCTAGAGATTGAATAATACACTTTTGAATGAGGAAAGGATCATAGAAGAAATTAGGGGAGAAATTTAAAACAATTCTTAGATATAAATAAGAATAGAGATAAAACATATCAAAATCTCTGGCCCAGTATGTAGGTGGTTCTAAGAGGAAATTTTATAAAACCGAGTGCCTACATTAGAAAATAGGAAGATCCTCAAAAAATAATCCTATGTTACACCTCGAGGCCATAGAAAATGAAGAACATACTAATTCCAGTACAAGATAGGAAATAACTAAGATCAGAGTCAAAATCAATGAAATTGAGAATTTTAAAAAAATGCAAAAGATCTCTGGGCATGGTAATGCACACCTGTAATCCCAGGACTCCCAGCTTGGGAGTCTGAGACAGGAAGATCATGAGTTCAAAGCTAGCCTCAGCAAAAGTAGGACACTAAGCAATTCAGTGAGACCCTGTCTCTAAATAAAATACAAAATAGGGCTGAGAATGTGGCTCAGTGATCAAGTACCCCCGAGATCAATCCCTGGTACCCACCCCCTAAATGCAAAAGACCAATGCAGTAACATTAGTTCTTTGAAAAGAAACAAGATTGATAAACACTTGTCAAACTAACCAAAAGAAATGGAAAGAAGATCCAAATAACGAAATTAGAGATTAAAAAAGAAATATCACTATGGATACTTTTATGGATCATTAGAAACTATTTTGAGAATTTATACTCTAATAAACTGGAAAATATAGAAGATACTGACAAATTTCTAGACATATTCAGCCTATCTAAATTGAGGCATGAAGATATAGAAAACAAAACAATATCAAGCAATGAAATTAAAGCAACTATTGAAAGCTTTCTTCTATGGTTTGGTGTTACGTGTTCCCCAAAAGCTCATGTGTGAGACTGCAGAAACATTCAGAGGTGAAATGATTGGCCCATGACAGCCTTAATCCAATCAGTGAATTAATCCTCTGATGGGATTAACTGGGTGATCACTTTAGGTGGGTAGGCTGTGTTTGGAATAGTTGTCATTGGTGGCATGCCTTTGGGGTATATATTTTTGTATCTGTCAAGTAGAGTCTCTCTCTCTATCTCTCTCTGCCTTCTGATCATCATGCGAGCTGCTTCCCTCTGCCATACTCTTCCATATTGCTTCACCTCAAGCCCAGAGGAATGGAGCCCACTGTCTAAGGACTGAGACCACTAAAACCGTGAGGCTCCAAATAAAATTTTTCTCCTCTATAGTTGTTCTTGTTGGGTCTTTAAGTCACAGCAGTGAAAAAGCTGACTAAAACATCTTCCAATAAAGAAAAGCTCAGAACCAAATGGTTTACCAGAACTTTAAAAAAGAACTAACTTCAATCCTCCTCAAATTATTCCATAAAATAGAAATGCAAGGAACAGCCCCAAACATTCTAAGAAATAAGTATTATCCTGATACCAAAACTGAGCAAAGACACATCATGGAAAGAAAACTTCAGAAGAATATCCTTGATGAACATAGACTCAAAAATTCTTAAGAAAATATTGGCTCTCTGTTCACTTCATTGATTATTTCTTTTTCTGAGAAGAAGCTTTTTAATTTGAATCCATCCCATTTATTGATTCTTGATTTTCCTTCTTGTGCTATAGGAGTCTTGTTAAGGAAGTAAGGTCCTAATCCGACATGATGAAGATTTGGGCCTATTTTTTCTTCTATTAGGCATTGGGTCTCTGGTCTGATTCCCAGGTCCTTGATCCACTTTGAGTTCAATTTTGTGCATGGTGAGAGATAGAGGTTTAGTTTCATTTTGCTGCATATAGATTTCCAGTTTTCCCAGCACCATTTGTTGAAGAGGCTATATTTTCTCCAGTGTACGTGTTTGGCTCCTTTGTCTAGTATAAGGTAACTGTATGTAAGTGGGTTTGTCTCTGTGTCTTCTATTCTATACCATTGGTCTCCATGTCTATTTTGGTGCCAGTACCATGCCGTTTTTGTTACTATAGCTTTGTAGTATAATTTAAGGTTATTCTGGGTCTCTTATTCTTCCAAATGAATTTCATGATTGCCTTTTCTATTTCTATAAGGAATGACATTGGGATTTTAATTGAAATTGCATTGAATCTATATAGCGTTTTGGGTAGTATGGCCATTTTGACAATATTGATTCTGCCTATCCAGGAGCATGGGAGATTATTCCATCTTCTAAGGTCTTCTTCAATTTCTTTCTTTAGTGTCTTGTAGTTTGCATTGTAGAAGTTTTTCACCTCTTTTGTTAAATTGATTCCCAAGCTTTTTTTTTTTTGAGGCTATTGTGAATGGGATAGTTTTCCTAATTTATTTCTCTTTCAGAAGGTTTATCACTGATGTATAGAAATGCAATTGATTTGTGGGTGTTGATTTTATATCTGCTAGTTTGCTGAAATCATTTATTAATTCTAGAAGTTTTCTGGTAGAATTTTTTGAATTCTCTAAGTATAGAATCATGTCATCTGCAAATAATGATAGTTTGAGGTCTTCTTTTCCTATTTGTATCCCTTTAATTTCTTTCATCTGTCTAATTGCTCTGGCTAGTGTTTCAAGGACTATATTGAATAAAAAAGAAAAAAAAGAAAAAGTATTGGCAAACTTCATTCAAAAATACATTAAGAGGGAAAGATGGCAGATTTGCAGGAAGTGACACTTCTCACAACTCTGTGACTTGTGATAAACAGCAAGGAATCTACTTCTCTGGGACATGAGTGAAAGAAATAAAAAACTCCACTGATACTGAATATCAGACAGAGAGCCTTGAACACTGGAAAAGTTGGAGTACATCAGACAAGATTTAAGAGACAAAATTGAAGCTGAGCTCCAGGTGGTAACTAGAGATGGGGAAAACACACACACACACACACACAAACACACACACACACACAAGATCTGAAAAAATCTATAAGCACTGGAATATCTTGGCATGTCGATTGCAGGAGCAGCCTGCACTGGGTGAACCCAGAGGTTACTCAACCCAGTAAACTGGTACATGAAAGCCATGGTCTGCCAGCCCTGCACAGGGAACCTAAGCTTAAATATATCCATGAGAAAGTGGCATCAACTCAGACTGGGACCTAAGATCCATGAATTCTGAGCTAAAACCAACACATGAATCCAAAAGACACCAACTGTGAGATATAAGTGAGCCTAGAAAATCAGGAGAATATCTGGCATGGAGATTTTCTGGCACAGAGAACATTTTGCCTGGGGGCAATACAGATCAGAGAAGCCAAAGAAAGCATACATCCACCCACCCCCATTGAACCAGCAGCCAACAGCACACAGAACCAGTGGCAGGGAGAAATTGAATGGGGCAGAGTGACTGAGCTCAGTGCCTGAAAATCCCCCCTGAGAAGCCAAAAAAAACCTGCAGTATCCAGGAAAAACAGAACCAGTAAAGTAGGACTCCCTCTTCCCATGGGTGGTGCCCTGCAGAGAGTAGTGAGATACAGTCCTAGAAGCACTTTGATTCATTAATGCCTATAAACTCCTCTCACAAAAAACACTTGGGGAAATAACAGATCAAATTTCTGCTCCTGGGAGCTTCACTTGCAGCAACTCTTCATGCAGATCCCAAAGACAATAACCAGGAAGTCAAGCTGCCAACATCTTCCACAGCTCCTCATACCATCCCATTGAGAAGGGAAGCTGAGAAATGGAAAGCAGTTTGGCACAGACAGTGGACAAAAACTTTCACTGACTATTTTGTTATTTTACTTTTGTTTTTGTTATGTTTTTAATTTGTTTAGTATTGATTGACAAATGATGGACATTTATGCATTTGTACACGTACATATTTGTTTCTGTTGTTATAATGGTTGTTGTTTTTAGCTTTGGGCATTTCCTTAAGGTAGCGTGTGTGCGAGCGCGCTCTGTAGTTTTTAAATTTTTTTTTTTTTTTGGCAGATTAGGTCTTTGATTAGTGTATTTTGGATTGACTTCTAATGACTCTTTCATGACTGTTTCTCTTTGTTTCTACTTTTTTCTTTTGCCAACAGCTAAACTCTACCTCTCTCTCTCTCCCCCTCTCACTCTTCCTTTAACTCTTTTACTTCTATTTTTTTAATTATTGTTTTTTGTTTTCCTCTCTTAAAACCACATCCTATGTCTCCTCTGCATATACCCCACTCACCTCTTGAACCTACAATTTTCTACCATTCCATCTCTTCTTATTTTCCTCTTAAAGAGCTCTACCTTTAATTGGATGCTTATGCATATTCATAGGTCCTCATTTTTAATTTTTTCTCATTTCTACCATTTTATTGTGGCTCAGTGGTAAAGCACTTGCCTGGCACTTGTGTGGCACTGGGTTTGATTCTCAGCACCAAATAAAAATAAATAAAATAAAGATATATCCATCGAAAACAAAAAGAAAAAGAAAAAGAAGCTATTTCAAATTAAAAACCAAAAATGTTTATAGCAGATAAATTCACAATAACCAAGCCATGGAAGCAACCTAAATGTCCATGGATGAATGGATAAAGAAAATATGATATGTATACACAATGGAATATTACTCAGCCATAAAGGAGAATGAAATAATGGCATTTGCCAATAAATGGATGTAACTGAAGAATATCATGCTAAGTGAAATAAGCCAGTCCCTCAAAACCAAAGGCTGAATGTTCTATCATATGTGGATGCTAACCCCCCAAAAACAGGGTGTGAAGGAGAGGAAGAGTAGAACTCCATTGGATTAGATAAAGGAGAATAAAGAGAAGGGAGGGAGGAAGGGAATAGGAAGGGCAGTATAATTAATTGGACATAATTTCCATAGCCTTGTATTTGAATATAGGACCAGGATACCTCTGCAGCATGTACAACCACAAGAATGGGATCCTAAATAGACTAAGTTATACTCTATGTGCGTATAATTTACCAAACACATTCTACTATCACATATAACTAAAAAGAACAAATTTAAAAAACACATTAAGAAGATAGTACATTAGCAAATGGATTTCATCCAAGGGATGTAAGGTTAATTTGACATATGCAAATTAATAAATGTGATTCAGCCCCTAAATAGAATTAAAAATAAGAATCACATTATCATCTTAATAGATGAAGAAAAAGCCTTCAACAAAATCCAGTACCCATTTATGTTAAATAGGCTGGAGAAACTAGCAATAGGAGGAACTAACCTCAACATTACCAAGGTCAAATCACACTGAGGAGAAAAACTGAAAGCATTTTCTCTAATATTAGGAGAAAGAAAGGGATGTCAACTATTCCCACTCCTATTCAACATAGTACCTAAAACTCCAGCCAGTGCAATCAGGCAACAGAAGGAAATGAAAGCATTGTAATTAGTAAAAGAAGAAGTCAAATTGTCTTTGCTGATGACATGATTCTATATTTAGTCTTCCAACCAAAGTCTTCTAGAGCTGATAAACAAATTCAGCAAAGTAGAAGGATACAATATCAACATTTATAGATCAATAGTTTTCATATATTCCAATAATGAATCTTCTGAGAGGAAAATCAGGAAAACTCTCTTAATGACAGTAATCTCATAAAAAGTAAAATTAAATATTTGAGAATAAATATAACCAAGCAGATAAAATATTTTTATAAAGAAAACTGTTGTACACTGAATAAATTTTAAAAAGTCCTAAGAAGATGGAAAGAGTTCTTATGTTCCTGGATAAGCAGAATTCATATTTTCAAATTGACTGATTAGGTTAAGGCTCTCATAACACAATTATTTCACCTCTATACTTTCTTGAATTGCCTGACACATGAGCTTTTGGGGACATCTAATATCTAAATCATAACACTCTGCTCCTGTCCCCCTACAGCTCATGTTCACCTTACAATGCAAAATACATTTAGTCCATTTTCAAGAATCCACATAGTCTTAACAGTTTTAACATTTCCCAAAAGTTTCCAAAAAACAGAAAGAAGTATACAATAGTGATATGGCACTGTAATGTTTATTGCAGCAAAATTCACAATAGCCAAGTTATGGAAACATCCCAGGTATCTGTCAACAGATGAATGGATAAAGAAATGTTTAATTATTTCACAATTAATCACAATGGATTATTGATATAATTCACTAATTTAAAATAATTTAAAAATCAAATCAGGAAGACCAATATAGAAGAGAATTTAAAACAATGATATACAAATTGATATAACAGACATTAAAATTAAATACTTCTAGAAAACTTTAAATGACTTAAATTTACTTAGAATAATGCTTGAATAGAGCAAAAATAGTTAACTGAAATAGGGTTCAAAGTATCATTAATATAATGATTCACAGAAGGTGTAGTTTTTAGTAGGTTTATTTTCAAATGTGAAAGAATAAAATATACAAAATTTTATGGAACTTAAAAGAGGAAAGAGTGGTTTATTTTTGTTTTAAAAATTTCTAAAGCTAGTATAATGCTTATAATCTGAAAAGGGTAAATTATTCACATTCTTCATGATAATTATTATGTAACCTGTTTTTGTACTGGTCTTTTAAGAAATACAAAGATAAATTTACAACTTAAACTCAAGCCAGGCATAGTGGTGCACGCTTGTAATTCTAGCACTTTGGGAGGCTGAGACAGGAGAATCATGAGTTTAAACAAAGCCTCAGCAACGAGGAGGCGCTAAGTAACTCAGTGAGATTCTGTATCTAAATTAAAAAAATAAGGCTGGTGATGTTGCTCAGTGGTCAAGTACCCCTGAGTTCCATCCCCAGTACAGAAAAAAAAAAAAAGATAGTGTATAGTTGTATGGAAATACCACAGTGAAACAATTAGTATGTTAATAAATACAATAGTAAAAAGCTAAAACTTATATATATGGTTGCATATTTGTAATCATATCTTATTGGTCTTGATTTTTGTTAGACTTTATTTTATGTATTAATTTATTATTTATTTTATAAATTCTTACTATACATTTATAATTTTACATATAATTTTGATCTGCATTTTTTCAAATTCTTTGTAGAATTATAACTGGACAAAATTAATTACTTTAGTTAAAAATTCTTTATGTTCAAAATAAATTTCAAGCCTATAGAAAAGTTAAGAGAATAGGAAATGAACTTCTTAGACCCTTTTTAATATTTACTTAATGCTAATATTTTGCCACATTTACATTCTCAGTCTCATGATAGTGGTAAAATATCAATAATCAGAAAATTTCCATCATTATTTACGTCACTTTTCAATGAATGCCCATCTCTTTCTTGTAGAGAACCATCCATGGGCTGTGTGTGGACTGTCACACATTGTAGCTTATTGAATAGGAGAATCTGGTGTCTGGGAATGACCAGTGGACATTTCCTCTTGTTGACTACCCTGACTCATTGTGAGCCCTATACAAGCTCTGTCAAAGGTCAGACACAGCACCAGAGATGGGCTGACTTGCTGTAATCAAAATACAGCAGGTATTTTGCACAGCCCCTCTGGGATGGGAGTGACATGCCAAGATGCCAATCAACATGTTGACTGCAAGACATAATGAAGCAAGGCTTTACCCTCGAAACCCTACCCTGCCTTTTATGTACCTCCTTAAATAAACCATAGGAGCCATTTTTTGTTGTCTAGTTCCAGCTCCCATGTGGAATGGACCTATCCAGAGGCTCCAACTTCTGAAACTATGTTTTCTGACTTTGTTTTTTGTTCTTTACTAATTATTCTAGACTTTAATTACTCAAGAGGTTTATCCCTCCGAGCAGGCAAGAATTCCTTAGCAAGGTGCTGGCCACCCTGCAATAACCTCTAATCTTATTTTTATCTCCATTTGTATTAGTCAGGGTTCTCTGGAGGAACAGAATCAACAGGAAGTATAATTATAGAAAGGAGATTTTTCAGATTGGCTTATGCTACCAAAAGCTGGATAGGCCACAATGGCTGTCTGCAGTCTGGAGAGCTGGAAGAACCACTAGCTGCACAGTCCAAGTCCAAGAAACTGAATCCCCGGAATGAGAGAGATCAATGGTGCTACCCTAGTCTAAGACAGAAAGTTTCTGGAGAATCACTGTCAGAGTCCACTTTGGAAGAGTGGAGAAGCAAGAGTCCAATATCTTCAGACCATCACAGCAGCAATCAAGAACCCTTTCAGGAAAAATCAAACTTGCATACTGTTGCTTTCTTGTTCTTCCAACTTTTATTCCATCCAAGCCATCATCCTATGCTGGGGCAGCATCCAGTGCTGCCCATGCTTAGGGAGGGTCTCCATTTCAGTTGGCTATCCCACATGCCAATTATTCCTAGACACATCTTCATTGACACACTCTAAGCCTCTTAATCATCAGCATCTCTTAATCTAATCAAGTTGATGATTCAAATTAACAATTACACCACTGTTTATTCTAGAATTTCACTGAACAAAACACTATGCATTTTTGTCCATGTCTAGATTCTTTTATTTAGTAACATGTTTTCTCTTTAGATATAATATTTGTAGCTGGGTGCGGTGGCTCACGCCTGTAATCCCAGCACTTAGGGAGGCTGAGACAGGAGAATCGTGAGTTCAAAGCCAGCCTCAGCAAGGGCGAGGCGCTAAGCAACTCAGTGAGACCCTGTCTCTACATAAAACACAAAATAGGACTGGAGATGTGGCTCGGTGGTTGAGTGCCCCTGAGTTCGATCCCTGGCACCAAAAAAAAAAAAAGATACAATATTTGTAATCTTAATAGGATAGAGTATGGTACTCTTCTAGTTATTTCGAAGTAAACCATAGGTTGCTATGGTAACCAATAGGTATTTTACTGTATTATTGAAAACCAGAATTCATTCCACCCCTCTAGCTGTGTTTTGGTGCCTCCTATCTAATTTCTTTCCATCCCCTCTCCTCTGTCCCCTTTCCTGTCTCTAATGACTGCTATTTCACTCTATGATACTCTATGAGATCAACTTGGTAGTTTCCACAAATAACTGAGAACATATGGTATTTTATTTGTCTGACTTAACTTCACTTAATGACCTCCAACTTCATCCTTGTTGCTACAAATGACAAAATTTCATTTCTTTTATGTTTGAATAATATTCCATGGTGTATATGCACCTCATTTTTCTTATCCATTCACCCATTGATGGGTATTTTGGTTTTTCACATATCTTTGCTACTGTGAATAGTATGGCAAAAATCATGGGAAGGCAGGTACTTCTTTGATACAATTATTTCATTTTATATATACCCAGCTGCAGGATTATAATATATAAGATAGTTCTAGTTTCAGTTTTTAAAGGATTCTCAATAATTTTTTCCATAATGTCCCTTCTACTTTGCATTCTCATCAACAGTGTATAAAATCTCCTTTTTCTCCATATTGTTGCCATCAGAATTTGTCATTTTTTGATTTTTTCATCATAGGTGTTCTAGTTATAGTGAGGTGACACCTAATCAGGGAGATAATTTGCATTTCCCTGATGATTAGTGATATTGAAAATTTTGTTCATATACTTGTGGTCATTTGTATGTCTTTTTTCTTCTTTTGAGAGATGGCTATTCAGATTTTTAGACCATTTTACAATTGTTTTTTTTTTCATTTTGGGGAGAGATGGTGTTAAGCTTTTGGAGTTCCATATGTATTCTAGATATTTATCCCTTGTCAGATGAATCGTTTGCAAACATTTCCTCCCATTCTGTAGGTTGTGTCTGTACTCTGTTTATTGTTTCCTTTGAAGCTTTGTAGTTTAATGTAATCCCATCTGTCTATTTTAGTTCTTGTTCCCTCTGCTTTGGGGTCCTATCCAGAAAATCCTGGCATACATAACTGCCTAGAAGTGTTTTCTTGTAATAGTTTCATAACCTTAGGTCTTGCATTTAGGTCGATTCTGAGTTGACTTTTGTGTATGGTGAGAGAGAGGAATCTAGCTTCATTCATTCATATATATATTCATATATATTTTCATTCATATAAATGTATACATTTATTCATATATATACACATATTTTTCATACATATAGTTATTCATATATATGAATGAATATATATGTATATTAATGAATACATATATAAATATATTTTATACATATAAAAAATATATATATATATATATATAATTTCCAGTTTTCCGGTACCAATTATTGAAGAGCCTGGGTCAGTTGTAGTGGCACAGGACTGTAATCTCAGGAGGCTGAGGCAGGAAGATTACAAATTGGAGACTAGCCTCAGCAATTTAGTCAGACACTGTCTCAAAATAAAAAATAAAAATAAAAAGGGCACAATATAGCTCAGTGGTAAAGTGCTTCTGAGTTCACCTCCCTATACCAGAAAGGAAAGAAACAGAAAAAGGACTGTTCTTTCCTTAATGTCATTAAAATAGTGTTTTTGTTTGTTTTGGTACTGGGGAGTGAACTCAGGGGCTCTCTACAACTGAGCTACAATCCCAGTCCATTTTTAATTTTGATACAGGGTCTCACTAAAAAGTTACTAAAGTTGACCTCAAACTTGTAATCCTCTTGCCTCAGCCTTCCAAACCACTTGGTTTATAGGCATGCAACAAAGCACCTGGCAGAAGATTTTGAGATTCATCTATATTATTGCATGTATAAATTGTTCGTTTTTATTACTGAGTAATATTCTGTTGTGTAAAATATAATTTATCTTTTTTCCTTTGATGAATATCTGGGCTGTATATTTTGACTATTACTATGACTAAAACTTTCATAAATATTATGAATTAAACAAGGTTTTTAAACTACAAATATCATTTGTTTCAATATCATTTAGTTATAAGTTCTTTATTTCCTGCATTGAATCAATTTAACACCCATTGTTGAAAATAATTTGACCATATATCTATAAGTCTGTTTTCTTCCATTTGCTTTTTTACCACACTGAATTGATTACTATGGGTTTATAGGAATTCAAGTAGAATAATTCCTTAAATTTTGTTTTGCTTCTTCTAGATTTGTTATGGTTTGATGTGAGGTGTCCCCCAAAAGCTCACATGTGAGACGGTTCATGAAGGTCCAGAAAATAATTGGTTGGGTTATGAGAGCCTTAACCCATTCAGTGAATTTATCACCTAATGGAACTAATTGAGTGGTAACTGAAGGCAAGTGGAGTGTGGCTGGAGGAGATAGAGCATTGGGGGCATAGCTTTGGGGTACACATTTGTATCGGCAAGTGGAGATCTCTCTTCGCTTTCTGAGTATCATGTGAGATACTTCCCCACCACTCTTCCTCCATGAGTTCAGCCTCATCTCAAGCCCTGTGGAATGGAGTGTGCTGCATATGAATTGAGACCTCTGAAACTGTGAGCCCCCAAATAAACTTTTTTTCTTCTACAATTGTGCTGATTCGGTCTTTTAGTTGCAGTGGTGAAAAAGCTAACTAAAATAAGATTGTATAGGTTATTATAGTTCTTTTGTTTTTTAAAATAAATTTTAAAATCAGCTTCTAATTTCCAGAAAGAATCCTGCAATATTTTAATTGAGATTGAACTGAACACATGGATCAGTTTGTGGAGGATTAACACCTTAATAATTTTGAATCTTTTAACCCATAATCACAATATATTTTGATTAACTTAAATCCTCTTTATTTGGACTCAGAAGTATTTTATGGATTTTAATGAGATGTCTCATATTTATCATTAAATTTATGTACAAGCAAGCATTTAGTGTTTTAAATGCTAATGTGGATGGTATTTTTATTATATCTTCAAATTTTCATTTTTAGTGTATATAAATTGACATTTGTATGTTGATTTTTTACCTTATGACATAGCTAAATATAGTTCCTGCTTTGAGTACTTTTCTCATGGATTCTCTACTTAGGACTTCCTAAGTAATATTATGACATTATCTGCATGACAAAGATGAATGTAGTTTTAGTACTTCTTTTGCAATCTGTATGTCTGTATTACCTTTTCTTATGCAGATGCACTAACTAGTATTATAGCATAATGTTGTATTGAGGTGATGAGAGTAGACATCCTTGTCCCTGATCTTAGGGAGAAAATATTCAATATTTCAGTATTAAGTATTAGATTAGCTCTAAATTTTTCATGGATACCTTTCATGGTTTGAGAAACTTTTCTTCTATCTGTAGTTCCTGTAATGTTTTAAATATAAATGGGTACTCATCAAAAGCATCCATAGAAATAGTTACATGACTTTTCTTTCTCAATCTGCTAATATGATGAATTATATTGACTGATTGACATATTAAACTAACTTTATATTTGTGGGATAAACCCAACCATTTGTGTAGTTTATGATTTTTGCATATTGATAAATTTGGTTTGCTAACATTTTGTTTAGGATTTTTGCATCTGTAATTAAGGGGGGACATTTAAAAGACTGGATAGTTGGACTGGGGTTGTGGCTCAGTGGTAAAGTGTTTGCTTAGTACATGTGAGGCACTGGGTTCTATCCTCAGCATAACATAAAAAAATGAATAAATAAAGTTATTATGTCCATCTACAACTAAAAATATACTAAACGAAAAGAAGACTTGGGCTGGGGTTGTAGCTCAGTGGTGGAAGCACTTGCCTCAAATGTGTGAGGCACTGGGTTTGATCCTCAGCACCATATTTAAAAAAAGGTATTGTGATCTACAACTAAATTTTTTTTTAAAAGAAGACTGGATAGTTTAACAAGCATGCTGTCTACAAAAGATATTTCAGACGATTAGAGTATCTATGTGAATGTATGCTTCTCGTTCGGGTATCTGAAGTAAGATAATTCCTCCTCCAGGCTTGTTTGATGATTCTTTGGGAACAGAATTCAAAATAGAGATTATGAATATGGACTGGCATCAGACCACAATTTAAAAACTTGTTCTGAATTTCAGTTTCATTTCATGAAACCTTTAAAGCCAATTTTATAATCCTATCAAAAAATTCTCTTTTCATATTTATATTTAGAGTTGGGATTTTTTCTCTATTGCAATATCAATTTATACAAAAATTATAAAGTTTTTTTGAAACTATTCCTGTGATCCTTTTATGGGAAAATAAGTAATCTGATGTAGAAATTATAATTCATGTGAGTTTATGGAGCATGTGAAAGAATTGCAGCAAAACAATTCTATTGCAATGTTATTCTACATATAAAACATCATTTTTTGCTAAGAGCTATTGTGAATTTGTTCCTGGGACCATCTTTCATCCAGTGCATAAAATGATGATGAAAAACAAATAATCCAGTAAAGCTGAAAAAAACCTGATAAGACAGACTGTAGTTTGTTAAAAGTCCTCAGAAAACATAAAAGATAGAAAAGTGGTATTCTATCATTTATAAGCCTTCATCTAGTGATGAAAGCATTTTATAGTGTCACAAAACTCATTCAATAATAATTCAGTGGTATTGGCCACCTTCATAATGATGGAAAAGAAAAGCAAGGAAACTGATAAAAATTATAATTGTGGAACACACTATTTATAACTTTGAAGCTGCTATTTCACCTTTGTAAAATATTTTCCTATTCTCAAAGATAGGAGGTTTAGCCTGACATGGTGGCAAACGCCTGTAATCCCTGCACTTTGGAAGGCTGAGACAGGAGAATTGCAAGTTCAAAGTCAGCCTTTGTGAGGTGGTAAGCAATTCAATGAGACCCTGTCTCTAAATAAAACACAAAATAGGGCTGGGGATGTGGCTCAGTGGTCAAGTACCCCTGAGTTCCATCCCCAGTACCAAAAAAAAGATATGAGGCTTAAGAAATACAGTGTGCAAGATTTTTTTAGACTTGATATATACCACCATACCTTTATAACTAGTAATCATCATGATGACTCTGAATCACTGTAAAGTTCTAAAATATTCTTGAGTCATCTAAGAAACTGTGTTTAAAATAATTTTTTTACTGTTTGCCCACTCACAATCTATTCCCTCTTTTCTTTAGAGTAGCACTCAAATATTTGTTTGAATATTCATTCTTCCCTTCTCTTGTCCATTGCTTCATGATTGGCACATGGTACTCAAACTTAAAATGATTGGTATGCTCCCATTCCCCTGATTTTAGTGGTTTGCAGGTTTAGAAAAGAAAACCTGATAGAGTAAGTCAAATTCAACACCAAGTCTCCTATTTAGAAGTTAGAGAAAGATTTATATCTGCAGCAGCCATTTCTGCATCACAAAGGGAATATTGCTGATAATGAAGCCAAAGTGGAGAAAGAGTTGAAAAATGAAGAACCAGAATTAAGGTCATAGATACTTGGGTTGAGTTTTCAAATCAAACCTTACCAGAAAACACAAAAACCTTCAGTGTTTGAGCTGCTTCAATTCCTTTATTCTTTAGCTCATTTGCTTTAAATATTTGAAATTTATAATAAAAAAATCCTGTTGATATTAACTGGGGAAATGCCTCGATTTGAAATACAGACAGGCTTCAGAAAGTGTGTCTCGCTATATGTGTATTTAGCCCCATCTCATACATAGTCCCGCTAGTGGTGATTATTTTCCCCCAACCTCATTTTTCATGAAACAGGTTCATTTACTTTGGGAATAACTTCCATATTTTCCACCTCATTTCTTCTGGAACTAGCTCTCACTTTTCCTGAGGGGAATTCCCCAGCTCTATGTCACCATTCTAACAGCATCTACCATGACAATGTCTCCGACTTCTTGGTTTAGCCTGGGACAATTGAAAACTCTAACATTCCTAGCAAAGCGAATAGTACGAGGCTGGACATGTGACTATAGAGGAATCAGAAGTTTCCTTAGGATTCATCCTTTACATTTGGAAAGAGGAGATTTTCTCTGTTTGGGGTTCCCAATGCTATATCCACAATCAATTGAAGAAAATACATATGCAGTAGGAAGGCATAAAGTTAGCCCACAATAAAAGCAAGAAGGAGGAGAAAAAGTGCCCTGAAGATAGCTTGCAGGACCAATATTCCTGATATGCCTTCAGCCGGTTTCATTTTTGAACTGTTGCTTTGGTCAATAAACTCCCTTTTGAAGTTTAGCTAGCATGAGTCAGGTTTCTACACTTCTCAGTTCCCGACTAATAATGCAAAAAAAAAAACCTGCTCAAATTTCCATGTGCATGAAGATATCTCCTGACTAATTTAGTGGTACACCTGCTCATTTCACTTTCTCCTTGCTATTTTTATTCTATTTCCTTAGCATTTGATGCTTGTATGGTGCTGGGGAAACTTATAGCTCTCCTACCCATCACATGCTCAATGCTACTTATGAGGCTTGTGATGGCCAGCCGCCTAATGAGGAAGAACCACAGCTGGCTTTTTGAATCAATGCCTGGGCCTTGTATCAGCTCGACTTAGCAGATACTTCTTTGGGAGCTGCCAAATCAAACATACTGGCCTGCACATGAATTGATTAACTAAAATCTCAACATCATTTTGCTGACTGAGTGCCCAGTGACAGTCAGCTGGTACTAGGGAGCTATGAAGAAGCAGAATTTTTATCTATTGCTCTGCAAATGAGTTTCTTGGGCATAAGTATTTATAAAAACATGTTCCCAGACAAGCAGAAATACCCATCCCTTGCCCACGATTCCTTGCATAAGTTTAGCTTGATACTGAATTTTGTCCTTATTTTGGTTGCATTACTTTTCATTTTTAGATATTCAGAAATGACCCTGAGGTTGGTATGGATGCCCCCAGCATTCTCAACCTGGAGTCAGTATAATACAGGCCTAGTAACTAATGAACTAAAGTGTAGGCCAAAAGATTGGTATTTTTGACATGACAGGTTGTGGTTCTCTATGGCATGAGAACAATGGGTTGATCAACTCAAAATGTCATTGGTTGCCAGGCGCGGTGGCACATGCCTGTAATCCCAGCACTCTGGGAGGCTAAGACAGGAGAATTGAGAGTTCAAAGCCAGCCTCAGCAATGGCAAGGTGCTACGTAACTCAGTGACACCTTGTCTCAAAATGAAATACAAAACAGAGCTGGGGATGTGGCTCAATGGTCGAGTGCCTCTGAGTTCAATCCCTGGTACAAAAAAAAAAAAAAAAAAAAAGTCATTGGTTACAGTCTGTTACTTTATAAAAAAACCTTCTGTCTTCTTCCTGATGGTACCTCTCTTCCAACTGCCCTTCTACTGTCCCATGTACACACATAATTTTACATTCCCAACCTCTCCTTTCTGGAATTTGGTGTTACTATCTACTGATAGGTACTTAGAAAACTAATTAGAGACATCTTTTTCATTCTTGCATTCAAATCTACACTTAAAAAGCTATAGCTGTGCATAGCAAATGTTTGAAATCCCAAGGTCTTAGCAGGCTGAGGCAGGAGGATCAAAAGTTAGAAGCCAGCCTCAGCAATTTAGCAAGGACCCAAGCAACAGTGAGACACTGTTTCAAAATAAAAAGGGGCTGGTGATGTGGCTCAGTGGTTAAGTACCCCTAGATTTAATCTCTGGTACCAATCAAAACAAAACAAAACTGTATTGTAGGCGATAGACTGCTTCATCCTTTGCCATCTATTTCTAGTTCACTTAATCTACAGATATTTATGAAGTGAATATTCTTAGCCAGACACTGTGGCAAACAAGAAAAGGCCACTCCCTACTGTCATCAAGCTAGCTGATAGAAGATGAGGTCTTTAAATTAAAGACTGAGTCTTTAATTCCATTCTGATTTAGTCAGATATTTATTAGGTCTTTCAATGCATTATCTTAATTATGAACCATATCTTAATTATGAACCATATAATTACTATTGGTGGACCCTTTTTAAATTATAAACTTGTGTGAAAATATAAGTGATTAATTGTGTCAATGCTAGAAGCCCAATAAGATAAAGAAGACATTCATCACAGCTGCTGTTGTTTGCTTTGTACTCCTCTCTCCTTTTCCACTTTCTCCTCTTTTGAATTTGCACAAATTTGGGGGATACTAAAAATTCTTTAACAACCACCATGGTGACTATAATTATTGTTGCATTAGCTAAGAATGCAAAAGTGATTTTTTTATGGATCACTGTTTTAAATTGGAATGTTCCAAAATTATATATGATGTAGTATTTTTTAAAATGGATATTGAGATTTTATACATATCTGGTTACTTTCATGATTGTAGTTGATAATTCAGATAATTCTCAGCTTGAACTTCTAGATTCTGAAAGAGAATTAGACTCACAGGGGAAACCTTTTGGGAGACAGCTTTCCTATCTAGGGCCAAGACCCAAATATACTGCTATATTTATAGAGTCAAAAAGAAGCATGTGTTCCAGTAACTAAGTTCTAGTGTTTTTTTTCTTCTTAATTTTCTCATTAAGCATAACATTTCCTCCCTTCCTCGCTCACTTCCTTCCTTCCTTCCTACAAGTGTCTCAGGATAATGTGACCTGACAGTACTATTATTAACTAGCAACATTACTCAAATATATTCAGAACTGCTCTTTTTACCACTTGGATATAATTTGACAACAGAAAGTTAGGCTGGAAAGACTGAAAGGTACAAAGACTACTAAACTTAGAGTTGGAAGATGTTCTCATCTTGTGTCTTCTTTGAAGAAGATATTTGGTAATGGAAAAGGAGAAATTTATTGCCAAACAGGAAAGTTTGTGGATGTTGGCAAATAATATTTTCAGTTACATTTTGCCTGAAGTTTATTTTCTCCACAGAGGACTATAATTAATCCCTCCCACATTCTCCATGGGGGGTTAGAGTCAGTCCCAACCACAGCAGAAGAAGGAAGCAACCTTATGGTATCCTTTCAAATTCTCAAAAGTTTAGCTGCTCAGAAATAGCCCCACATGGTAACAGAGAAATCTACTGTTGTGCCAGCTTCCTTATGGATGGAACGAAGGCACTGTGTCTGCAAGGAACATCTGCTAACAAACAAAACAGCAGCTGCAACAGAAACAAATATTAGCTAAGGAAACCCAACAGATTAATCTCTCTGTATTTTTTCACAACCCCCCTTTTCATATTCCTGGATTTTTTATCCTAGTCACAAGGCCTGGGAGACAAGAATCTTAAAAAAGATTCATGACATGATTTCTTTCATTGTATTATGATGAAAGAAAATGAGGACTGTTTAAAGGTATAAAGCACCTCTGCAATGCAGAATTTCTTAGTATTGAATGTGCATTCTAGAAAGCTCGTTCATTAGCAGACCTATGAAGATGTCTTAATATTGTCTTTTGAACATACAATAGGCCTGTGGTCTCCAAAAATACCTTCAGGGCAACATTTACCATGATGCATTTCATCTTTTCCCAAAGTCTTATCTGAGGAAATAAATTCTGTGAGCTACAGATATTTTTGGAGTCAAATAAATTATTTCATAAATGATACCCTACTATTATTTCACCTGTGTTTATACATTTATTTTTATTGTTGCATGATAATTATACATAATAGTTGAATTCATTATGCCATATTCACTCATGCACATAAAGACTCACACATTGTGAACATCCATGTTAAGGAATCTGAGAAGTCATAAAATTAACCTGTTCAACTTCATTTCACGTAGTAATACCTCTCTTCTTTGAAAAAAATAATATCCTGTGGGTTTACCTTGGGAAATGGGGCCTTCTATTAATTTTCCTTCTGATGTCCTTTGTCAGCATTTACAAAGTACTCTCTCATAAGGATGCCAAGCTATTTTCTTAGATGAGGAAACTGAGCTAACAAGATGGTATAATTGCCAAGTGGCAGAGTTGAAATTCATACTCAGATACTTTGGTTCCCAAAACTAGACATTTGCTCACCATGCTCTGGAAATTTGACCTTCAACCTTGGCAGAAACTTAAATTTGTTTCTACCACGGAATGCCCCACCTATAGAGCTTACAGGTACATGCAAAAAAATACAGAAACTGAGGTTTCAAGCTAGAAGGTTTACTTTATAATTTGAAATATGAAATTGCCTCTATAGAAATTGGAACATTTAAAGTGTATCATTTATGCATTTTTCCCTTCTAGGAAGATCTATATGAGAAACCATGGGAAGCAAAACATTGCTGGATAAGAATGGAATTGGAACAGGGGGAGTTAATTTGATCACTGTTTCTCATTCTGTGCTTCAAGGACTTGCATTTATTAATTGGAAGTTTTTCATCATTGGTATAGTGAACTTCAATTTTTCCCACAAAAGTTATCAGTAGGAGGGAAACTGCACCCAATTAAATGACTAAGAATATGAGCCTGCCCATCTTTTTTTTCTAAAAGCCAATGAAAACACATAAAACCTAGTTTATTCAATGAATAAATCCAAGCATATAGAAAAGTTATATGGAAGGTCATTAGAAAACCAAAATTATCATGAAATTCCCTAAATCTGAAAAGCAAACATGAATAGATAATTGAAGAGAAAAACTACAGAAAAACAAAATATGATCTGAATACTTCTCCAGTGGAGTGATATTTCCACTGGATGGAAGCTGGGATGTTGGTCAGGATGATTTTATTGGCAACCTATATATCTTTTTTAAAAATCACATATATTTATTTTTTTCAATTAAGATTTTTATTCATATAAAACAAAAGATGCTACATTTATTTTATTTGTATATAACTTGTTTAAAAACTTATTTATTTATTTATTTATTTATCAATTCATTCTACTTAGGTATACATGATAGCAGAATGCATTTTGATTCATTGTACACAGATGGAGCACAACTTTTCATTTCTCTGGTTGTATGTGATGTAGAATCACATCATATATGCAGTCATACATGAAGCTAGGCTATGATGTCCATCTTATTTCACCATCTTTACTGTCTCCATGCCCCCTCTCCACTTCCTCCTCTTTGACCAAAAGTCCTCCATTCTTCCCATGTGTCCTCCCCCATTATGGGTCATCATCCACTTATCAGAGAGAACATTCGACGTTTGGTTTTTGAGATTGGCTTACTTCGCTTAGCATGATATT
>CM053406.1:83840246-83975534 GCA_028644305.1 Xerus rutilus | reverse complement strand
TCTATGCCTTCCTCTATCCCAATAATTCTCAAGTTTGGTCTTTTAATGTTATCCCATAGTTCTTGGATGTTCTGTTCATGGTTTCTTACTGTTTTCACTGTGTGATCAACTCTATTCTCCAGGTTAAATATTTTGTCTTCCGTATCTGAGGTTCTGTCTTCCAAGTGGTCTAATCTGTTGGTGATGTTTTCTATTGAATTTTTAATTTGGTTTATTGTTTCTTTCATTTCAAGGATTTCTGTTTGATTCCTTTTCAGAATCTCTATCTCCTTATTGAAGTGATCTTTTACTTCCTGTATTTGCCTATGTATCTCTTTATCAAAATGATCTTTTGCTGACTGGACTTGCTCTCTTATGTCATTCTTTAAGTCACAGAACATTTTAATTATGTACATCCTGAACTCCTGTTCTATCATTTCTTCTGCTGTACTGACCATGGATTCTAATAATGTAGTATCTTGGTTTGTTTGAGGCACTTTCTTTCCTTGTTTTTTCATGATGTTTGTGTGTCTTTCCTTCTAGCTCTGCTGATTCAAGGTGTTACAGTTTTTACTCCTATAGATTTATAGTTTCCCTGCAGGGTTTGAAAACCTCTCCTTTAAAGGGGAGACCAATATTGATTGTTCTCAATACCAACAGTATATAGTTTCAAACCACGTAGCTCCTAATAGCTCCTAAATACATTTACAGTTTAGTCACAATATACAACAATTATGAGTTCCTTTAATATCTATTATGTAAACAATAGGTTTGCACAAGGGTCTAAAGTTTCTGTTGGTGGGCTAGGGAAACTTGAAGGTGGGGTGTAGGAAAGAATGTTAGGGTAGTAGGAAGTGAGGATATGGTTATTAGATCTTAGAAAGCATGAAAAAGGAATCCAAGAGAAGTTGGCTGTTAGTAAAAAGAGTGAAAGAGTGTTGGGGAAGACCAGTAAGGAGGAAGAAAAGAGGGTACAGCTAGCAAGGAGACATGATAGTAAGAAAAATAAAGCATATGCAAGTGGGAGTTACAAAAGTATATAATACCACTCTAGTATACTGTTCAGAAATTCCAGTCTACCATATCCTACTGTATAACAAATACTTGGTTTCACAACTCTTAGGGATTAGAGAGTGGGAAGAGAACGAGAAAGAAAAGAGGAAAGGAGAAAGAAAGGAAAGAAGAAAAGAGCAGAGAAATAAAACAAAAAGATTAAACAAGAGGAATATTAGGAGAAAAAGATAAAGGATAAAATAAAAAATAAGAATAAAAAATAAAAAAATAATAAAAATCTCAATGTACATAAACAGGATTGCTTCTTTTCACCTCCAGTAGGTGGAGTTGTTTGTTGTTTACTGGAATTTCCCCGCTCCAGTGAAGAATGTCATAGGTGGGGGGTCTCACAAAGAAGCCATCTCCTTCAGCAACAGGGTGAAGGTCTGTTGGTGATGCTTTCTATTGAGTTTTTGATTTGGTTTATTGTTTCTTTCATTTCAAGGATTTCTGTTTCATTCCTTTTCAGAACCTCTATCTCCTTATTGAAGTGATTTTTTACTTCCAGTATTTGCCTGTGTATCTCTTTATCTAAGTGATCTTTTACTTCCTATATTTGCCTACAAATTTCGTTATCAAAGTGATCTATTGCTGACTGGATTTGCTCTCTTATATCATTCTTTAAGTCACCGACCATTTTAACTATGTACGTCCTGAGTTCCTGTTGTGTCATTCCTCCTGCTGTACAGCCCATGGATTCTAGGAGTGTAGTATCTTGGTTTATTTGAGTCACTTTCTTCCCTTGTTTTCTCATGATGTCTGTGTGTCTTTCCTTCTAGCTCTGCTGATCTAAGGTGTTACAGTTTTAACTCCTATATGGTTATAGTTTCCCTGCAGGGTTTCATTACTTCTCTTCCAGTAGGTGGCGTTGTCCGTTGTTTGCTGGACTTTCCTGGCTGGTATCCTTGGTACTGGTCCCACCCAAGGTGAAACTCTGGGCCGCTGGTGGAGTCGCTGTTCCACCGTGGCCAAGGTTTGCTCCCAGATGTTCACCTGCGCCGCCTGGTGTGTATGATGTTCCGCTGTGTTAGAGGGTGGTCCACAAAGAACAATAGCTGGGGTTCCGCTCAGGAGACAGTCAGTCCACAGAGGCAACTGCTAGCGGTCTCTCGTGGTTGGGTGGGCACTGGGGCCAGGCACCCTGTGCGGAAGCAGGCCCGGCACACCCGGGGTAAACTCCGGGCTGGAGCCCTGTGCCGGATCCCCCACCACAACTGCCCTCCACCGGTTGGCGCTTACGTCACGCCTCCTGGCTACCGCTGTCTCCCAGTGGCCCTGTGCTCACTCAAACAAGCGAGACTCTTGCGTGGGGCGGTGAGCTGCAGAGAGCTGCCCAAGAAGCTGGTTGGAAAATGGCACCCCACTAGTTTCAGTCTCGGTCTTGGAGTGTCTGCGCCCTGAGCCGAGTCCCCCGGCTGCAACTGCTTTCTGCCAGTCGGCGCCGAAGTCACGCCTCCTGGCTACCGCTGCGTCCCGGTGGCCCTGCGCCCACACACGCGAGCAAGACTGTTCCATGGGGCGGCAAGGTGCAGAGAGCTGCCAAAAAACTGGTTGGAGAATGGCACCCCACTACTTCCAGTCTCAATCTCGGAGAGCCGGAGCCCTGAGCCGAGGCCCGGGCCGCAACCGCGTTCTCCGGCCGGCACCGATGCCACGCCTCCCGGCTACCGCTGCCTCCCGGTGATCCTGTACTCACACATACACGAGCGAAATTCCTGCGTGGGATGTTGAGCTGCAGAATGATGTCAGGAAGCTGGCTGGAAAACGGCGCCTCCACCACTTCCAGCCTTGATCCCTGAGAGCCTAGCGCAGAGTGGACTGTCTAGGCCGCCATCTTGGAACCTCCGCCATCAGGTAGTCTGTTATAGCAGCATAAAATGGATTAAGACACCAACTCAAATAATTACTAACTTATTTAATTGAATATGCATGTGTCTTATGACCCAATGATCCTATTCCCAGGAATGAATCCTGCAGATAGTCCCCCACTGTACACAAAGGAACGTGTGGAATGTGTTGTCAGTGGTGAAGCAGGCTGGAGGCAGGCTTCTTGGTGTCCATCGGTGGGGGATCGAACTTTTTTTTTTTTTTTTGGTACTAGGGATTGAACTCAGAGGTGCTCAACCACTGAGCCACATCCCCAGCCCTATTTTGTGTTTTATGTAGAGACAAGGTCTCACTGAGTTGCTTAGCACCTCACCATTGCTGAGGCTGGCTTTGAACTCGCAATTCTCCTGTCTCAGTCTCCCTAAGTGCTGGGATTACAGGCTTGAGCCACAGTGCCCGGCTTCGAACATTTTTTCATATGTCTGTTGATCGATTATATATCTTCTTCTGAAAAGTGTCTGATCAGCTCCTTAATCCATTTATTGATTGGGTTGTTTGTTTTTTTTAGCGTTAAGTTTTTTGAGTTCTTTATATATCCTGGAGATGAGTGATCTATCTGATGTGCGTGTGCAAAAATTTGATCCTAGAATGTCGGCTCTCTGTTCACTTCATTGATTGTTTCTTTTGCTGAGAGGAAGCTTTTTAATTTGAATCCATCCCATTTATTGATTCTTGATTTTACTTCTTGTGCTATAAGAGTCTTGTTAAGGAAGGTCCTACTTCGACGTCATAAAGATTTGGGCCTATTTTTTCTTCTATTAGGCACAGGGTCTCTGGTCTAATTCCCAGGTCCTTGATCCACTTTGAGTTGAATTTTGTGTATGCAACCTATATATGCTGTGCTAAATGCTATACATGATATCAAACTTCTTCATCTCTTCTACTAAAGTAAGCTTGATTTGATCACAAGATGAACCAGGAAGTTATGGCACCATCCACAGAACAAAATTATAGAATAAAGACAAGACCAGGGAGGTACTGATCTCTCTACTCCTAAGACAATTCAAGTCACACTCCACATTTGTCATTGCTCTGCTCTCTCTCACCCACAAGCAACAGGGGTGAGCTATAACAATAAACCAGCCAAGGGGTTATCTAATTTAAACATGATCAAATACCCAAGAACTACCAAATATGTATATATATTTTTGGTACCAGGGATTAAACTCAGGGGCACTCGACCACTGAACCACATCCCCAGCCCTATTTTGTGTTTTATGTAGAGACAGGGTCTCACTGAGTTGCTTAGCGCCTCGCCGTTGCTGAGGCTGGCTTTGAACTCGCGATTCTCCTGTCTCAGCCTCCCTAAATGCTGGGATTACAAGCGTGAGCCACCATGCCCGGATAAGAACTACCAAATATGTGAAGGAAATTAAGCCACGAAAGAGACTCACCAAATCAAATATAAATATAAATAGCACTTGACAAAATACAGTAATAGAAAAAATAGGAAGCAAAACACAGCAAAAGAGAAAAACAAATTTGATGATGGAGAAATAGCCCAAAATATTAAGTATAATTAATGTTAAGTATAATTTGGTGGAGAGTTTATAATAAAGAATGAAGACTTTAAACATAGGAAAAACCCCAAAAAGCATATTTAGGATATGATTCAAGATTTTAATCAAAAGTCAAAATACTATTATATATAATGATATAGCATAATTAAATAAACTCATAAGAGAGAATAAATTCATACAAAAAATAAATGTAAAAACTTAATTAAATACACAAGCCTCTAAAAAAAAAGAGGAACTATGGCATTAAACTGTGTTAGACATGGGGAAGAGGACATAAATACAGATTCAGAGGAAACTAAAATGTGTGAGAAATTCTGTACAACTCTATACAAAAACTTTGGAAAATCTAGACAAAGAAAGATGACTTTCTAGAATAATTAAAACAACTGAAAATTTCAAAAAAGCATAACTGGGCCAATAAACATTGAAAAAAATTCAAAATGTAGCTAATGATTTTCTCCAAAGTTGGCTTTTAAATTTGATTCAATCCTACTTAAATTCCACCCATGTGTCCCAATTCAATTGGACATATGGTTCTACAGTCCATGTGGGAGCTAAGAATTTCAAGAATGTCCAGATACTTTTCTTTTAAGACAACAGTGAAGACAGCATGTAACTATGAGTTTTCAAACCATATTTTACTTATAACAATCTAAACAAATTTCCTTTAGCATCATATCAATCTATCAATCATCTATCTATGACTACATTTAAAAAGAGTTGAGAAGTAATTCTGTGGGTATACGAGAATTTTAAGGTAATATCTAACTTAGAGGAAAAAATTACATAAAGACAATAAAGAAATAGGGCTATATTTATAGCCACATGGTAAACTTAAGGTAGATTTAAGAGCTAAAAGAGATTTACAAAAAAAAAAAATGCTGTTATAAATACTAGGAGGCTTTTTAAATAACAATCTTGTGATGAGGTACACTTTCTTAGGTAAGACACAAAATTAGAAGTCATTATGTGTTAGACAGACAACATTGATCTCATAATTTTAAAAAAAATTTATGATAATAAAACTCAAAAACTTGTTTCAAAAACAAATGAAGGACTGAGGAAAATATTCACCCATATCTCAATAGTCAGATGTTTGTCAGCATATTTCTCACACTATCAAAACTTTTTCAGAAGGCAATAATCTCATTAGAAAGAGGCTCTGCCTACACCTCTTTCCTATGTTATTATCTCTGCCATAACTGATATGCTATGAAAAATAGAAGTTTTCATTTTAGTGTCTCTCTCCTCCCTATGTAAAATTCAAGACTGTAATAATTTTTTCTTTGGATCAAATCTGTTCTCCCTAGTTCTTAGAATATCATGAAAGTTCATGGGCTATTTGTAGAACAAATAACCAGTAACAATATGACAGTATTCTTCAAGAATCGGGGGAAAGAAAACTGTAATGAGCTATCAGTTTTTGTCAATTACTTTGGGAAATAGAAAAAAATTTATATGTGATATTGGAAAGGATATAGAGAAATAAGTATCCTTTGTGGAGTTCTGAATGAAAGAGTAAGTTGCAAAACATTTTGGAATTATTTATTGATTTTTACAATGCATAAACACTGACCAACCATGAAATTTTTCTCCTATGAACCATTCCAAGACATACTTGCACAGGCCTACTAGTTATCTGAATAAATATGTGTTACTACAGCATTGTTTTAATAGGCAAAGAATGAAAATAAGTCTCTCAGTCCCTATGAGGTATTAGCTTTGTGTTACTCTGACAAAATACCTGATATAATTAACTTAAAAAGAAGATAGGTTTATTTTATTTTCACTCACTTTATTTTTTGTAGGTGAGAAATAATGCTTTCAGATCTATGGTAGGAGAACTTGAGGAGGAAGCCTCTTGTTTCTTGGTGTCCAGGAAGCAAAAAGAAAGGAATGCCAGGGTCCCAATATACCCTTTTTTTTTTTTTTTTGGTACTGAGGTTTGAACTCAGGGGTACTTGACCACTGAGCCACATCCCCAGCCCTATTTTGTGTTTTATGTAAAGACAGGGTCTCACTGAGTTGCTTAGCACCTCGCCATTGCTGAGGCTGGCTTTGAACTCGGGATTCTCCTGTCTCAGCCTCCCTAAGTGCTGGGATTACAGGCTTGAGCCACCACGCTCAGCTACCCAATATACCCTTCTTGGTCACACACGCCAATGACCTACTTCCTTCCAGTAGGTCTCACTTCCTAAAGTTTCTATTGCTTCCCAAACGGGGACATGTATTCCACACATGGGTCTTTGGGAGACATTTGAAATTCAAACTGTAGTAGGTAGACATATATGTATTAATATTGAAAGATATAAAGGTTATATGGTTAACCTTTAGTTATCAAAGGGTACTTTTAGTATCATCTCTTTTATATAAATATAAAATAAAAAAGACCATAACTACCAGGTATGAAGGCACATACCTATAATTCCACCAACTTAGGAGGCTGAAGCAGGAGGATCAAAAATTCAAAGCCAGCCTCAACAACTTAGCGAGGCTCTAAGCAACTCAGTCAGACCCTGTCTCAAAAGAAAAAATAGAAAGTGTTGAGGAGATGCATTAGTGGCTAAGCACCCCTGGGTTCAATTTCTGGAAAGACACACACACACATACACACACACGATTATAACTATAACTGCAGGAAGCGCAGACCAAAGGATGGATATAAGCAAACTTTTATTATGATTACCTCTGGGCAAAAGATGGGGTTGAAAGAGGATTTTAAACTTCTTCTGTGTCATTTGTTGTTTTATACTTGTCTATACATTAAAACAACAATGATTTTGTTTATAACTGTGTAGTTAAAAAAAATTGGTAGTGGGATACTTTAAGGGATGATGCCAGAATTTTTGCAGTACTCACTGACAAATCTCATTTTTCTTCCAAAGCCGAAATTATTTTTAAAGAATAAAACTTCTATAGAAATATTATATGTATTTTGAAAAGTATAGTAGTAATAATGCATCATCTCTCTACCTACTACTTTTATGTAGCTACTTGTGATGTTACTGAATGAATCCTTTTTTGAGGCTGTTTCTAACACATCATTTTCACATTGTCACAATTATGGATATTTCAATTTCAAGACCTTAATATTTTTGTTACATAGACTGCAGGTTTTATAGCTATAATTTGTTAAAAGCTATTCAAATATTCTCTAAAATCATCTAGTTTTAGGCAAGTTTTGGAGGCTGAGCAATGAAACTAAAAATGGGTTAATGAATATACTTGGTTTTGAGTTAGCTCAGCCTATTGTAGATAAGAGATACATATATAACCCTTAATAGCCAGGAGAAAGCTGATGAATCCTCAAGGAGAGGCAATATGTTTTAACATAGTTTTTCTCAGAATATGTTCTGAGTAATATCAATTTTCCAAGATGTTCCAGTTCCAAACTTTTGAAAAAAAGTTTAAAAAACAATGACTAATATATTTTTCTACCAAGAGTTCAATTTCTATGAAAGTTCTAGAAAATAATAAAAACTACTTAATATGGCTAAAGAGTTTTCTTCATGTATTTAACAGTTGTATTCATTATCATCTATTGCTATAACAAAGTCAAGCTACCTGAAAATTTAGTAATTTAAATCCTTGAAATCCTTATTGTTTCTTTGGGTCAGGAATTTGGGAGCAGCTAAACTTGGTGTCTCTGGGTCAATCTCTTATGAGTTTGTAATCAAGACATTTGGCCGAGTCTCCAGTCACCTAAAGGCTTAACTGGCCCTGGAGGATTCACTTCCATGAAGATTCATCCACTCATTGCCTGAAAGTCTCTCTTCCTCACCACATGGACCTCTGCATAGGGCTGCTTGAGCATCCTCCCGGCATGGCAGCTCTGTGAGAGAGAGAGAGAGAGAGAGAGAGAGAAACCACAACACCACTTTCTTGTTTTCCTTCCTAATGATTGTTATGACTTTGTGGCAGAAGTTAAGTTTTATATTGTTAAAAACAACTAAGTACAACCCACATTCAAAGGGAGAGAATTAGGTCCCATCTCCTGAAAAAAAGAGTATCAAAGAGTCTGTGGACGTGTTTTAAAACCACCAGAGCCACCAAATGCATTCTTATTCCTTAATACCCATTAACATTCCAAGGACCTCTCTAGGAACACTTGGTTACTGGGTCTTCACACCAGTGAAGGAACCTTTCTGCTGGAGAAAATAGGAGGACTGGATGGCTCTGTATTCATACCTAAATGGAGACTTCATTTGCATCTCTTTAGGAAAAATGTGTTTAAAATATTGTACAAATGTATAAATAGGTTACCTATGATACATTTTTGAACAAAGTATAATGAGTACAAATATAATCGACGACATGTAAATCCTATAAAACTCAAGCATTTGGGGGCCTGGGGATGTAGTTCAGTGATGAAGCACCTGCCTAGCAGGTACAAGGCCCTGGGCTTGATCTTCAGCACTGAAAAACAAACAAAAACAAACAAACAATCACAAAATCAAGTAACTGGGGACAAGGTATTTGCTACTGAGGCAGGACAATAGTTTTCCCATAGGCAGACATAGGGCATTGGAAAGGAAAGGAGGAGAAGGGGACATCATGCCAACCTGAAAGGAGACATTTGGGTCTGGAGGACATCCTGTGACTTGTTTCTCCATCACAGCTTCATAGTGTCTTCATCCTAGTTAGAGCATGTTTCTGTTCCTCATAGCTGCAACCACAACAGTGTTTCCTTAGATGCTCTTACCCCTAGCAACCACAAAGCAGATTTCTACCAAAAGTGTTTTCCCTTTCAAAACCACCAGGAGAGACTTGTTCTCTTAATTATGTAAATAGGGGATTGAAATTATGCACTTCAGATTGGTTTATTAAGTCCAAACCTAAAAGAGCCTGATTGGTTCATACAAGCATCCCTCATTAGCATGGACCCCACCGATCACCCATGTTGAGCCAGTAGATTAGCTTTTAAAAATACCTAGGTAAAGATTAGCCAGTGGTACCCTCCCTTGGGGCCCCTCTTGTGCTGGGGGAATCTTTCTCTACTTTAAATAAATCTTGCTACTCTACCCTCAGCTTGTCCATGGATCTCATTCTTTGAATTCACAAGACAAAGAACCCATGTGACTGCCTAATTCCATGTTACACTACTGTAGCTTGATTTCCCCTCTATTATACATGTAGTCTTCCATCCATCCATTTATATTATTTTCACTGGAACTACTCCATATATTTGTATACCATTTGAAGAAATCCCCTACTAACTTTTTGAAGAATATCACAGCCTTGTGAAAGGAGACACTCATGAAAACATTTTCTAAGAAAAGACTGAAGTAAATAGCTTCAATAGAGGTGAATAAGACCTTGGGTTTGAAAAGAAAGGATTGGGATAACTAGTATGCCTGGATAATATCTCCAAAAAAACCTTAAATTTAATTTTTCTCTCTGTCATTACCTTTGCTTTAGCTTGTTAACCCTACTATTGTAAATCATTGTTAGAATAGCAATCCAATGTGTTAATAGTCTGTGTACAGGGTGGCATTCATTTAGTTGGTGAGATCTACATATATTCAATTCTATTTTTGAAAGCATTTTAAATACCATTCTCTATTCAGGAACAATTTATCAAATCAACCATACGGGAGAGAGCATACAGAATAATTTTATATCAAATACATGTTTATCTCTATGTGTGCGTGTACATTTGATACATGAATATACACATCTATTCTGACGTGGTCACATGCAAAGGGTGAAGGACTAGAAAAAAATCTAAAGGATAGTCAGATTTCCTATGTGATTTCTTTTTGAGAAAATTGTTAAGAGGGAAAGCACTTAACATATGCTCAACTATTGACACAAACGCTTTTGCTTGCTCTCTTTTTAGGCTAATGAGGACACTTCTCTGACCCTTAAAATTGCACATTATTTCTCATTTGCTAGCACTGACCACAGAAAGCTCAGATAACAGGTCCTGTAATACGAATGAAGTTGAAAAAAGTACAAGCTTTGTATGGGGGCTTTGGGGGAGGAAATGCAGTGTATTGCAATAAATATGTGCTTTAGAGTAATTTTCTAGCCAACTGAATATTGCTGTCTTTGTGGCACTGTTATTTAAACTCCATATATAAACTCCATAAATACATCAGTTTTCCCAAATGTAAAATAGGCGTGATCATATCTACTTTCAACAGTGGTGAAGAAGGGAAAATAAGATAATGCCTCTAAATTCTTACCATAGTGTCTGGCAAAATATTAGTCAACAAATAATAACAGCATCACCTGTTAGTTTTTTAGCTCCTACTTCATCACAAGTACTATGCCAAGCACATTTTATGCATCATCTAAAAATCCTATTAATTCATAGCATTTAATCCCAGTTACTGACCAATAGTGAAGACCCCCAGCATTCAGGCTAAGATGCATCTCTCATGTAGTTAGCACCCTCTCCAGTACTGTATGTAGAACAGTGTTATACCCATGAAAAGCCTTTTTATATATTTTTTTCTGCCACATTGATTAATTTCCAGATAGGATTAAGAAACACCCTATTTTAAAGTTGTCTTAGATGTAGGGATTGTTTAAATGAGGTTACACTCTATTTCTTAAAGATGTTTAACTAGGATAATTATAAAAAATGATTTATGCACCTATTACTAGCACCCCAACCAGGCTTCAAAGAAAGTTCTAATCATGGAATCAGGAAAAGTGGACCTTTTCCTCCATTTCCTTAGTAGGCTCCTAGAGATCTGTTTTGGTGCTTGCCTCCCAGTAGTCACTAGTCTCTGTACATTTATGTTTCTACCACTGTTTCATGAATATTTTGAGGAATAATGTAGAATATGGAATGATATCTGATACATATTGGGGTTCAATAAGTGTCATTTGTTTGGATAATTGAATGGGTAAGTGAATGGATAGATAAATTTTTAAAAATAGGAGGCAGGATGTGGGGTGGGAAAAGGGTTGAAAGAAGATTCTGACAATGGTCATGAGCTACACAAAATGCACAATATTCTGCTTCACTGGTTATGGGGCTCCCAGGTTTAGATTGTGTTTATTATTATGCTTACTATGGATTCTGGTGCTACCATAAGTAATTGGGTTTGCTCAGCTGTTATTTCACTTGCCTTCATGATTTTCAGAATGAATCTACAATCTGTTATGTTTTTCAAATTCATTAGTAGCTATAACAATACTTCCAAAGATTTCCTAGTGTGACAATCTCAACACACTATAAACTAGTGGACTTTTATTTTCTCTGATTAAGTTTAGTTATTTTGTCTATTGATGGCTACTAGCTTCATCTCAGTGTCTTTTCATTCATTTTTTTCAGAATAGTACCAAAACTGTTATGATCATTAATGATATTCTGTGTTACATCCAGAATGGATAAGTGATGAAGGACCATCCATAGTCTACTAGTATTTTTATTCAAGGTAGAAGCATCATCATTTATTTTAATGAAAATCTCTTTCCCTCTTTATTCTTTTGTCTCGCTTTTTCACTGTCCTCCCTTATCAGTTAGTTTCCACATAACGGAGAAAACAATTAACTTTTAATTTTGGGGGACTGACTTATTTCACTTAGCATTATAATCTCCAGTTCCATTCATGTAGTGGCAAATGCCATGATTTCATTCTTCTTTATGACTGAGTAATACTTCATTGTGTTTATATACCACATTTTCTTTATTCATCTGTTGAAGGGCACCTAGGTTGATTCCACAGCTTGGCTATTGTAAATTGTGCTTCTACAAACATCGATGTGGCTATATCCCTGTAGTATGCTGATTTTAAATCTTTTGAATATATACCAAGGAGTGGGATAGCTGGGTCATATGGTGGTTCCATTCCCAGTTTTTTGAGGAATCTCATTCTGCTTACCAGAATGGTTACACTAATTTGCAGTCACATCAACAATGTCTGATTATACCTATTTTCCAACATTCTCACCAACATTTGTTATTATTTGTATTTTATTTATTTATTCTAATTAGGTATATATTTCAGAAGAATGCATTTTGCTTCGTTGTACACAAATGCAGCACAACTTTTCATTTCTCTGGTTGTACAGGATTAGCGTTGTACCATATGTGCAGTCATATGTGTACTAGGGTAATGCTGTCCATCTCTCATTTCACCATCTTTCCTGCCACCATGGTGCCTTCCTCCTTTCCCTCCCATTTGCCTAAAATTTCTCCATTCTTCCCATTTTGCCCCTTCCCCCCATTATGGATCGCATCCACTTATCAGAGAGAACATTCGGCCTTTGGTTTTTAGAGATTGGCTTAATTCGCTAGCATGATATTCTCCAACTCCATCCATTTTTCTGCAAATTCCATAATTTTATAATCTTTTAATTCTGAGTAATATTCCATTGTGTATATATGCCACATTTCTTTATTCATTCATCTATTGAAGGGCATCTAGGTTGGCTCCACAGTTTAGCTATTGTGAATTGAGCTGCTATGTACATTGATGTGGCTGTGTCACTATAGTATGGTGATTTTAAGTTATTTGGGTATAGACTGAGGAATGGGATAGCTGGGTCAAATGGGGGTTCCATTCCAACTGTTCTAAGGAATCACCATGCTGCTTTCCAGATTATTTTCCCCAATTTGCAGTCACACCAGCAATGTATGAGTGTTCCTTTTCCCCCACACCCTCACCAATACTTATTGTTGTTTGTATTCCTGACAACTGCCATTCTGACTGGTGTGAGATGAAATATTAGAGTAGTTTTGATGTGCATTTCTCTAATTGCTAGAGGTGTTGAACATTTTTCATATATTTGTTAATTAATTGTGTATCTTATTCTGAAAAGTGTCTGTTCAACTCCTTAGCACATTTATTAATTGGGTTGCTTTTTGGTGTTAAGTTTTTTGAGTTCTAAAATCTTAGACCAATATCCCTAATGAACATAGATGTAAAAATTCTCAGTAAAATTTTTCAAATTGCATTATTAAAAATCATATTAATAAAACAGTGCACTATGATCAAGTGGGTTTCATTCCAGGAATGCAAGGTTGGTTCAACATATGGAAACATCAATAAACATAATACATCACATCAATAGACTTAAAGATAAGAATCATATGATTTTACCAATTGATGCAGAGAAAACATTTGGCAAAATAGAACACCATTTCATATTCAAAACACTAGAAAAATTGGGGATAGTAGGCACATACTTCAACATTGTAAAAGCTATCTATGCTAAACTGAAGGCCAACATCATTCTAAATGGAGAAAAATTGGAAATGTTCCTTCTAAAAATGGGAACAAGACAGGGATGCCCTCTTTCACCACTTCTTTTCAACATACTCCTTGAAACTCTAGCCAGAGAAATTAGACAGACCAAAGAAATTAAAAGAATATAAACAGGAAAAGAAGAACTCAAACTATAATTGTTTGCTGACAACATGATGCTATACTTAGAGAATCCAAAAAATTCCACCAGAAAACTTGTAGAATAAAAGAATTCAGCAAAGTAGCAGATATAAAATCAACACTCATAAATCAAATTGATTTCTATATATCAGCAATGACTCCTCTGAAAGAGAAATTAGGAAAACTACCCCATTCCCAGTAGCCTCAAAAAAAATTGGAGAATCAATCTGATAAGAGAGGTGAAAGACCTCTACAATGAAAACTATAGAACACTAAAAAGAGAAATCAAAGAAGACCTTAGAAGATGGAAAGATCTCCCATGCTCTTGGATAGGCAGAATCAATATTGTCAAAATGGCCATACTACCCAAAATGCTATACAGATTCAATGCATTCTAATTAAAATCTCAACATCATTCCTTATAGAAATAGAAAAAGCAATCATGAAATTCATTTGGAAAACTAAGAGTCCCAGAATAGTCAAAGCAATCCTTAGCAAAACGACTGAAGCAGGAGGCATCATAATACCAGACCTCAAACTATACTGCAAAGCTATAGTAACAAAAACAGCATGGTATTGGCATGCAGGCCAATGGTACAGGATAGAAGACACAGAGACAAACCCACATAAATACAATTATGTCATACTAGACAAAGGCGCCAAACACATACATTGGAGAAAAGACAGCATCTTCAACATATGGTGCTGGGAAAACTGGAAATCAATATGCAGCAAAATGAAACTAAACCCCTTTCTCTCACCATGCACAAAACTCAAAGTTGAGAACTCAAAGACCTAGGAATTAGATACCCTATGTCTAACAGAAGAAAAACTAAGCCTAAATCTTCATCATATTGGATTAGGCCCCAAACTCCTAAAGCACAAAAAATAAAAGCAAGAATAAATAAATAGGATGTATTCAAACTAAAAAGCTTCTTCTCAGCAAAAGATACAATCAATGAGGTGAAGAGAGAGCCTACATTTTGGGAGCAAATTTTTGCCACACACACACATCAGATAGTGCACTAATCTCCAGGTTATTTGTATTCTTGATAACTGTCATTCTCAGTGGGGTGAGAAGAAATCACAGTGCAGTTTATATTTGCATTTCCCTAATTGCTAGAGATGCTGAATATTTGTTTTCATATATTGGCCATTTATATTTATTCTTTTGAGAAGTGTCTATTTAGTTGTTTGTCCATTTATTGATTAGGTTATTATTATTTTTTGGCGTTAAGTTTTTTGAGTTATTTTTATATTCTGGATATTAATGCCATATCTGAGGAACAAATGGCAAAGATTGTCTCCCATTTTGTAGGCTCATTTATCTTGCTCTTATTTCCTTTGCTGTGTGGAAGTTTTTAATTTGCTGCCATTCCACTTATTTATTTTTTATTTTATTTCCTGCATATTAGAAGTCTTGTTAAGGAAGTCAGTTCCTGTGATGAGATGCTGGAGTGTTGGGCCTATATATTCATCTTGCAGTTGCGGAGTTTCTGGTCTAAATCTAGGTCTTTGATCCACTTTGAGTTCATTCCCGGGTAGGATGAAAGATTGGGGTCAAACTTCATTCCTCTACACGTGGATTTCCAGTTTTCCCAGTCCTATTTTTAAAAAGGCTATCTTTCTCCAACATATGTTTTTGTCACCTTTGTCTAGTATCAGACAACTATATTTAAGTGGGTTTATCTCTGTGTATTCCATTCTATTCCATTGGTCTTAGTGCCTTTTTTTTTTTGATCCAGTACCTTGTTGTTTTTATTATGATAACTCTGTAGTATAACTTGAAATCTAGTATAAGATGCCTCCAGCATCACTTTTTGCTAAGAATTTTTTTGGCTATCCTGAGTCTCTTATTTTTACTAATGAATTTCAAACTGCTTTTTCTATGAGAATGTCATTTGTATTTCGATGGGGATTGCATTGAATCTGTATAACACTTTTGGTAGTATGGGCGTTTTGACAATATTAATTCTTCCTATCCAAAAATATGGGAGGTCTTTCCATCTTGTAAGATCTTGTTCAATATTCTCCTTTAGTGTTCTGTAATTTTCACTGTAGAGGCCTTTCACCTCTTTTGTTAGATTGGTTCTCATTTTTTTTGAGGTTATTATGCATAGGATAGTTTACCTAATTACTTTCTCAGCAGATTCATTATTAGACCATAGAGACAAGATTAATTTATGTATGCCGATTTTGTTCCTTGTTGAATTCATTTATCAGCTCTAGAAATTTTGTGGTGGAGTTTTTTTGGGTTTTCTAAATATAGAAACATGTCTTCAGCAAACAGAAATAATTTCTATCCCTTTTATTTCCTTCTTTTGTCCAACTAGTCTGGCTCAATTCTCAAGAACTATGTTGAATAAGAGTGGTGAATGTGGGAATTCTTGTTCCTGTCTTTAGAGGCAATGCTTACAGTTTTTCTCCACTCAGGATAATGTTGGCCTTGCATATGTCATATATGGCCTTTACAATATTGGGACAAGTTCCTTTTATCAGTTTTTCTGATGTTTAAACATGAATGGGTGCTGCATTTTGTCAAATATTTTTTCTACATTTATTGAAGTAATTATGTAATTCTTGAACTTGATTTTGCTTACATGGTGAAATGCATTTACTGATTTCTATGTGTTGAACCAACCTTACATCCATGGGATGAAGCCCACTTGATCATGGTGCACTCTCTCTTTAATGTGTTTTTTGTATGCAGTTTGTTAATATTTTATTATGAATATATCCATCAATGTTCATCAAGGTGATTGGCCTGAAGTTTTCTTTCTTTTATATCTCTTTGTTTTTGGTATCAGGATGATACTGGCTTCATAGATTGAATTGGTCAGTATCCTTCCTTTTCTGCTTCATGGAATGATTTGAGAAGGATTGATATTAGTTCTTCCTTTGAGGTTTGGCAGAAGTCAGTTGAGAATCCATCCAGTCCTGGGTGGTTTTTTTGGGAAGGCTTTTGATAGCTCCATCATTTTTTTAACTTGATATCAATCTGTTTATTTTTTTAATATACTTATGGTTCAATTTGAGTCAGTCATGTGTCTCTAGGAATTTGTTCATATCTTCAAGATATTCTAGCTCATTGGAGTATAAATTTCCAAAATAGTTGCTGATGATCCTCTGAATTTCAGTAGTGTCAATGGTGATATTTCCCTTTTTAGTTTGAATGTTGTTAATTTGAGTGTTCTCTCCCTGTCTGTTGGTTAGTTTAGCTAAGGGTTTATCAATATTATTTATCCTTTCAAAAAACCAAATTTTTATTGGTCATTTATATTTTTTAATGCTCAATTTCATTGATTTTGGCTCTGATTTTAATTATTTCCCATTTTCTGCTGAGTTTGGTGTTGATTTGTTCTTTTTCTAGGGTTTGGGTATAATGTTAGATTATTTAGTTGGTATCATTTTACTCTTTTGAGGTATGAATTCAGTGATATAAACTTTCCTCTTAGAACTCCCTTTATACTGTCCCAGAGATTTTGATATGTTCTATCAATATTCTCACTTGTTTCTAAGAATTTTTTTATTTCTCTCCTGATTTCTTCTGCTATCTACTCATCATTCAAAAGTTTGTTACATAATCTCCAGATGTCAGAGTGGTTTCTGTTTTTTGTCTTATCATTGATTCCAAATTTATTTCCATTATAATCTGACAGAATGCAAGGTATTACCTCTATTTTTTTGCATTTACTAAGATTTCCTTTGTGATATAAAACATGGTCTGTTTTAGAAAATGTTCCATGTGCTGTTCAAAAGAAAGTCAATTCAGTCATCAGTGGATGAAATGTTTTATACATGTCTGTAAGGTCCATATTATTAATCATGCTTTTTAGTTGTGAAGAATCTTTACTTAGTTTTTGTTTAAATGAACTGTCTAGTAATAACAGAGAATTGTTAAATTCATCCAGTATTATTGAATTGTGGTCTATTTGATTCTTGAGTAGGGTTTGTTTCATGTAAGTAGATGCATCATAATTTGGGGCATACATATTTACAATCATTATATTTCACTGTTAAGCAGTATGATGTAAATATCTTGGTCTCTTCTGATCAATTTTGGCTTGAAATCCCCTTCCTCTGATATGAGAATAGCAACCTCTGCTTGTTTTCAAGTACCATTTGCATGGTATGTTTTTACCCTCCTCAGTCTGAGAATGTCTTTGCCTGTGAGGCAAGTCTCTTAGAAATAGCATATTGTTCAGTTTTGTTTTGTTAGTCCAATCTATCAACCTATGTCTTTTGATTGAAGAGTTTATGCTGTTTATGTTCATTGTTATTGTAGAGAGATGCTCTTTATATCATGACATTTTGATATATTTCTAATGTTGAAATAAGACTTGATTATACTTTAATTGACTATTCTTCTAGTGTAGTTTATCCCTATGCTGGTTTTCATTTTAATTTTTCATTTCTTCTTCATGAAATATTTCATTTAGTATGTTTTTTTGTGCAGGCTTTCTAGTTATGAATTCTTCAAGCTTCTGTTTATCATAGATGATTTTTACTTCATGCTCAATTCTGAAGTTTAATGTTGCTGAGTATAGTAATCTTTGTTGGTATCCTTTTTTTCTTTTTTCTTTTCAGAATTTGGTATATATTATTCCAAGCCCTCCGGATTTTATAATCTGGGTTGAGAAATCAGTTGAAATCCAAACTGGTTTACCTCTAAATGCATCCAGTCATTGTTTCCTTGCAGATTTTACAATTCTATTCATATTCTCTGTTAGGCATTTTCATTATATTGTGTCTTGGAGTGGATCTGCTTTGATTCTATTTGTAGTTGTATATGCTTCTTGTATTTGAATTTTCCTCTCATTCCTTAGATTTGGAAAATTTTAAAATATTGTTTCATTGAAAAGGTTCTAAATTCCTTTAATTTGTATTTTATTTTCTTCATGTATCTCAATAATTCTTGAATTTTGTATCTTAATGTTATCTCATATTTCTTGAATATTCTGGTTGTGATCTTTTAATATCTTTTCTTTATGGTCAACTTTATTTTCAGGATTATGTGTTGTCTTCAAAGCCTGAAAATCTACCCTCAAAGTGGTCTAATCCATTGGTAATGCTTTTAACTAATTTTTAAATTTAGTTTATTTTTTTTTCCAAGTTTTCTGTTTGTTTCTCTGCCAGAATCTCTCTTTATTAAAGCAATCTTCTGCTTCCTGTATTTTCTCTTTAGTTTCACTCCTTAAATCTTCTTTTAGTTCATTGAACACTTTAACTATGAACTTTCTAAATTCTTTCTCTGGCATTTCCTCCACTGTGGTGTCAATGGAGTCAGTTGTTGAAGCATTTATAAACTGTTTGAGGTGGTTTGGTTATTTGCTTTTTCATATTGTTTGTATGTCTACCCATGTATTGGGATAGTTATCACTTCTTTTTTTAAAAAAGTAAAGAACTACTTTGTGAGTTTCTTTCCCTTAAGAGCCCTGGGTTGAGGGACTCTCCAGATAATGATACTTTAACTCAATATGAGACCTCTGCTGATTTCAATAGCAGCACCACTTTGAGAGATATCATTGAACCCTATTTATTATAATTACTACTGAACCAAGCCTCATACCTTTAACCTTAAGAAAAATAAAAAATTTGTTGATATTGCTTTTTGTGGTCCTCAAATTGAGACTTTTAGTAATGTTCTGTAATAGGTTGAAAAATTAGTTGTTAAATTTTATGAAACTGCTCTAACATTAAATAAGGGCTAAAAGTGAGGAAGAAGAAAGCTTGGGCAAAAAAAGAGAGAACAAATAAAGAGAAAGGAAGGAAGGAAGGAAGGAAGGAAAAAGAAAGAAAGAATGAAAGAAAGAAAGAGAAAAAATAATACACATTTTTCTTTCTACCTTGGTAGAAAGAAAATTCTACCAAGCTAGAAAGGAGAGAAAGCTGGATGGTGGGTATTTGAGGTATTTGAGTAGTGCAAAAGATTGAAGAGGGGTAAGAGGAGCAAGTATAAATTAGAGTCAGGAAAACAAACAATGATTTAAATTCATGCTTTAAACCATTAGAAGAATTACATTCAGATGAGTTGAAGGTAACAACTATCAATCAAGTTAGAGTAATATATATGATCAAAGTTGAGATTATAGTCATTTATAGTAAACCATGCTGAGATGAAGAAAATTCTTGTGAATCTTGGTTTGGATTTTATTGGGGTTGTGGCATTTAGCAGATGTCCATTATTCTTTGGCTGTGGATCCCTCCAGAGTTGTTGGGGCACAGGGTCAATTTCCCTAGTTGCTATGGACCTCCCACCAGCCAATTCTGATTTGTTAGTATAGGGGCCTGTGGCTGAATGTTGCAAGGTGCAATGTTGTGTCTTGATTATTTCTATTGTATGCTGGAGTTCAGGATACAGGGCTCTAGAGTATCCCTGTGCTTGTTGTGGGTCATCATGTATCTGCTATCCTCTACAGGATCTTATTTATGTAGAGCCTGGTGGCTGTCTGTAAGCACAGTTCCTCTCATTGTGGATTTTCCATGGGTATTCTGTGATGCAGAAGTGTTCCCCTAGTTAACACTAATGTCTAGGGTACTGTAGTGAGGGGACTCAGGTGGTTCACCTGGCTTCTACTTTCCACTGCCCCGGGTTCTAAATGGTGGGCACAAATTCCCTGTTGACTATGACTAATGAAGCATCCACCAGTGTCCTCACCATGTCATTTCATTTGCCAGTTTTGACCACAGGTCAGTTTGAGAGCAGGGTCAGTCTGGGAGTAGTTGCTCCCTGTTTCCTGGGATCAGGCAACTTTCTGCCATAACTGACTTCCCTCTGGTTATGTTAGGGATCCAGATGCCTTCCACTTAAGCTTCCTGGGATACCTAGGCAACTTCTCCTAGCAGCTTGCTGCTAGCTGCTGCCACCATCTGAGAACCAGACCTCTGTGTCACTGGATATTCAGGCAGCTTCTCCCTAGTAAGTGATCAAGGGACCAGTCCCTCAAAGCTTCTTAGGACTCAGATAATTTCACACAGTGCCTCATTCCAATGTCAGACGTCAGGGCTTTGTGGTCCTGATGGTTTCACTTTCCTTTGCCTGGGACTGGTGGAGCTGAGCTGAACTTTCTGCCTTTGCCCTGGTCATGAGACTGAGCAGAGCTCTGGGTTAGGTGCACTTCCCTGCACAGGTCTGCTCTACCTCACTCCCCTTGTTCCAGGGGAGGGTAGAGCTCAGCAATATTCAGCAGTAACAAACTCTGTACAAGTTCTTTCTAGCCAGATTCTTAAGAGATCTCATTGCAGGGGACTTCCCTATGGTTTAATTTGCAGCTGTCTGGGTATGAGAAGACACTGTATTGACTTAAGGTGATGACCAGTGAGGGCTCCATGGGATGGCTGTGGACCCCTGGCTCAGCTTTATTTTATAATTTTATTTTAAACAGTTTGATCTGCTTTAAGGACACTTCTGTTTGCATAACACTTTAATTTTGTCTGCCTTTCCAAATGTTTTTAAGGGGATGAGCTTGAGAGTTTTCTGCTCCTCCCTACTCTTTCTTTATCCTTCTGGTGCCCCACCCCTCCCCCTACTGATTCTGGTTCAGGGTAAGGAGACTCTTGTTAATTTTCTATTCTTATGAAGTGGGACTGTTCAACCATGTTAAGAGTTAAGACTCAAAATTTTCTGTAATTTTGGCTTGACTTGTAGCCTTATCACATTAGAACTCTGTGAACTGGAGCTTGATAATCTTAAGTTTTTCTCATTTTCAAATGGAAATGACAACAACAGCAACAATAATGTTATATGTTTTATATCAAGATTAATTGAGTTACTGAAGATAATGATCTTAAGATAGTTTGTGGTTCATAGTATGTATTTGGTTTACTTAGCAAAGACTTCAATATTCTTGCTCATATTATTTGAGATGTTGTGTGTATATATTGTTCACAATTCAAACACATGAGAACTCAAAACTAAAACAAAAGAAGAATAAGCAGTAGTTTTGCTTCTTTTCCATACTCAGTCTACTCCCAGTATTAAAAATCAGATATCTCTTCTTTCTTCCTTGGGAATCACTGAACTCCTGGATGTTATTGATTGATAATATCTTACAAATATTATCTACCAGAGAGAAAAGTCAGAGATATGGCCTGAATCTGTTCAGCTCCTTTGCTCTACCTTTGCAGGCATTTCTAATGCCAGTTGGATAAGTTCAAAGTTGACCAATCCATAAAAGTCTATGAAAAGGACATTAGGACTTTTTCAGGTGTATTATAAAGAATAACAGTCATTTTTCCTTGAAATGTCACTTTTTATTTCTGTTAAGAGACAGAATTCTGAGTTGGATGGATTATAGTACTGTCTCAAAATGGCATTTCTTTCCTGAAAGGAACTGACTATAGACAAATGTTTATGTTCCGGTGTCTCCTAAACTAGCAGCAGAAGCATCATTGATTGTCAATAGGTAGAATGAGAATGAGAGTTCAGGTATAAAAAATTTATGATTTGAAGATGTGAGCAAAATTACTATTTATTTTAAAATATATTAAAGCTTCCCCCTCTTTGATGTCTTTCTGGAAGATCAGGACACCTGATTTATACTATTGTACTATTTATAGTATTTTGTTCTTTTTAATTTATTATTTTAAATTATAAAAAATTATTTTCACTGATAAAAGCAAAAAATAGTAAATGTTTATTGGGTAGCATGTGATATTTGAATATATGTATATATTGTATAAAGTTCAAATCAAGCTAAACATGTTTATGTCCTCCAACATTTATCATTTTTTAAAATATATTTTTAGTTGTTGATGGACCTTTATTTTATTATTTTATTTATATGTGGTGCTGAGAATTGAATCCAATGCCTCACACATATTGGGCAAGTGCTCTACCACTGAACTACAACCCCAGCCCCAACATTTATCATTTTTGATGGCAAAAACACTCAAAATCTTTTCTTCTAACTCTTAAAAATATAGAGTACATTATCATTATCTATACTCATCCTTTGTATAATAGTGTACTAGAACTTCTAAAAAAACATTTGTAGCATAAACTTTTAAAATACTATTTATAAGTGATCAAGGGATTTAATTATTTTGGATGCTTTACTAGAATAAATTCTTGGCATTTTCTAAGGCCAAATATGAATGATAAATTTACACGTACTGAACATGTGGAGTGTTGCTTCTTACCTCACTTCCTTTTGAATGACCTTGACAAAATTGTTGGGAGGCATGTTGATGAGAATACTAAGGCTTCAAGGATTCAAGTGTCTTGCGAAGTTCACTTAGCCAGTTAATACAAGGCATAGAGGAGACCCAGTTCCCTGGATTTTCTAGTAGTGTGCTTCTCCCTGACTTCCCACTTTTAGTAGAGAAAAATTTAAAACCATTCCAGAAAAGCTTCCTTAGTAAGACTATATCTGAACATCCTAAAATTGGCAATGATTGTTTTAGTTCTTAGGGACAACATCTTTTTTTTTTAAATTGAGTTGTTCTTTGTTTTTCTTTTTTATGTATGCAGAAAATTAGAATGAGATCACAACCAAAACTAAGTGCCAGTTGAGACCAATTTCAGAAGAAAAGAAATGTGAGTGCAGATGCAGATGCAAAGCAATTAAGTATCTTCACCAGAAATAACTGGACTATTGGATTTAAAAATACATTTAAAAATATAGCTGACCTAGTTTGATATATGTAACTGTTGGGTTTTCCTTTACATTTAAAAACTATTTTCAAACTGCATCCTCTCTATAGGTTTGTACACTTGGAATTTAAAGATGAAAATACCCATTTTCACTTTCTCAACGAACAGTGTTGCTACCTGCATGTATTCTGGGTATTGATTTGGAAGGATAGCTATGCTTTGATCCAGCTTGCCTGTCTCATTGTCCTACTTATTTTCTTATTTTGGTTATCTTCTTTCTAAACTTCTATGTATTATTAAAGTAATTACCTGTGATTATTTTGTTGCAGCAGTGCTTATAACATTCCAATATCTCATAAGACACATTTATTTTGACATGTTAGGCAGCCAGAGTATGTGATTAGAATTAAATATTAGAAATACAAATTAAAAAGAATGCTAATTTATTTTGTTATGAAAGCTTATTAACTCAACAAGATTCATTTTTTTAATCTATTTTGAGTATCTAGTGTAAGCAATACCATGTTCATAACACACAGCTCATTAGGTAAAGTAATTTAGCAACAACAACAAAAAAATTGTCCAATGAATATTAATAACTTATAAAGGCATGAATAAAATTGAATTTATGTGAAAAAGTATTTGCCCATGTCTAGGTATAGGTGATAATAAATTTCTACATATTCCCTAGAAATAGAGAATTTCATTGTTTTACTTAAGCTTTAACTTTTAAGAATACTATATAACACTAAAATTTTAAAAAACAATGAACCCTGACTTTCGTCATGTTGACATCTTTTCCAAGAAATCAGCACTATTTTAGATCCATTTGCCATTTATTTACTTATTCTCACAAAGTTTTATATACAGCTATTCTCTAGACTGGTACAGATGAATTTTTGAAATCAGGAAGGAATTTGAACCTAAATATATATATACGTATACACACACACACACACATATATTCATATACATGTATGTGTATATATATAATATACACATATATTTAAATATATATACAATTTACAAAGCAAATATGCATATAAATAATATATACAGGCTGGGATTGTAGCTCAGCAGTAGAGCGCTTGCCTTGCATGCGTGAGGCCCTGAGTTCGATCCTCAGCACCACATACAAAGCAATAAAATAAAGACATTGTGTCCATCAACAACTAAAAAAAATTAAAAAAAAAATATATACATATATACTGCATATATACTCATATATACATATATCTGTGTGTATTTTTTGAATATCTGTCTTAAATCTGGTTGTCCACCATTATATATCTTTACATGGTTGTCTTCTAGTTACCTAAAGTTCTAGAATTCAGTCTATATACTATCCATGGAACATTCTTTATGGTATATGCATAACATAACCAATTTTCAGGGAGAAGGATGGTTTTTTAAAAAAATTTGTAAATATTTTTTACTTTTTTCTGTTAGACAAGTGCTGGTCTTAGCATGGATAAGTCTTTTGAGTTGGAGTTCTTTTATTGGGCATCCGCTGATAATCTATGTAATCTTAATTGTTTCCATCCATGGGTAGCTTTTTCAAATGTTTTCACTTATTCATTTTTCTGTTTCTTTGTTTAGAGTTGGTTTCTCCTACTAGGATATAAGTTCTAGGAGGTTTGAGATTTTTTTGCTTTTTTTCTGATATTCCTCAGTGATACATTGAACAACAGCATTTTCCCTGCCCTTGAATAACTCAATTATTTTTCTGTTACAATGCTGAAGAGTAAAATAAGTTTTGTGAAGTTGAGTATAAAAAATATAAATTTTAATCAAACTCAGACTTTTTACATGAACACCTCCAGTCTTCCTAGATTACTTATTCGAGGGTTGTTATGAGGATCAAAGATATAACAGTTATGGATTCCTTAGATAAATTCTTATCACATTATGATCATTCTGTTGCTGTTTCCCATTTCTCTAACAGTTCCATGTGTGATTTTTTTTATTTGCCTGAATTGTCTATAATTTTAAAGAATGTAATTATACTTTTAAAATTCACAGTATAGTTATTTGATTCAAAAGGTAAAGTATAAAAATTTATCAATTGAGAAGCTATTTCAATTGATAACACTCCTGCCTTTTGACTCATTCGTTTTCAGCTACTTTGGTAATAACTTCTTAAAAGTTTCATATTTAATCTGCTAGTGACACTTTAAGCAAATAGACTCAAGAAGCCTATTTCATTAGTATTATTAATGACTCTTTGAATTGATATTTTTATATTTATATCTTAAATATTTAAAATAGTATCCATTCTTTCCAAAGTTCTTTTGCTGAACCAGAGGGTGCATGGTTAGTAATTATACAGTGTTATTGGAAAGGCAGAACGCCTTTAGTTGGGAACAATCTCCACCATTCAGATTCAGTATTCTCCAAATGTGCCAATTTCTCCACCTTACTCCCTGACAATACATGAGCTCAGAAGGGACATCAGAGTAGGACTACGCCTGCCCACATAGAAGTTTACTAACAGGAAATTTGCACTGGTCTTTATTGTGATGGCTGAAACAGCTCTTTGTAGCTTCTGGGTAATCCTCCTTCCTTTTCTTCCTTTCATATGTGTTAGACATGCATTGCACTTAGAGTGTAAGTGCCTCTCCCCTATTCTTGTACTTGTCTTTTGTCCCTGATGTTTATCTCCAATAAATCTATTGCACATTTACAGCTCTCTTGATATGTGCTTCTTGTAGGACTTGAACGGTTTCAGTTGTTTCAGAAGTGGTTTGAGAAAGCATTCAAAAAATGAAGGGCTGGAGCTGTAGCTCAGTGGCAGGGCACTTGCCAAGTGTGTGTGAGGTACTAGGTTCAATCCTCAGTACCACATAAAAATAAACAAATAAAATAAAGGCATTCTGTCCATCTACAACTACAAAAAATTTAGAAAAGAAAAAGAAGAAGTGATTTGAAGACTTCACTGCTTACCTCCCAATTGGCATGGGAACACCAGCCTGAGTATGATGTGGGGCTCAGAAAATCCCTTTCAAACATGTAGGTCTAATTGTTAATGCTTTCTTTATTGATAATCTACTAACCCTCTTCCATGGAGTGGGATGCCCCACCTGCACAATGATCCAGGCATTTGAAATACATGGAAAGAACAATGCCTATAAGGATGGTGGACTTGTCCGTTTACTAAGTTGTTTACCCCTGTAAAGGGAAAATTAGAAATGGAGGGGTAGGGAACAGATGGTTAATAGTCAGGCATGAAGCCAGAGGACCTCTGTGATAACTTGGAAGGAGACCCTCATCCCATTCTGTGAAAGAGAATAGCTGCTAGCTAATAGCTCTCTATTAATGGCTGTAAAAAACATTTAAACACTAGCCTAGGAAAGTCTATTCTAATAAGATCAGGATCCTGGCTTATAAAATCTGGTTCACTGAAGCCTCAGATGGGAACATCTGTGTGCTAATCCCAGGGATTTTTTACACTCGTGAACGTACACACCTTTAAGTGATCCATGTTCTTGTATAATCCCTTACTCTTGACTGTGAGTGGGATCTCTGACTTACTTATAAGCACAATAGAATTTGGCAAAAGGAGATGGTACAGCACTTGCATAGCACTTGCATGAGTCCCTCAGTTCATCCCCAGGCTGGCAGAAACAGAGAGAGGGAGAGGGAGAGGGAGAGGGAGAGAGATAAAGAGAGAAGAGAAGAGAAGAGAAGAGAAGAGAAGAGAAGAGAAGAGAAGAGAAGAGAAGAGAAGAGAAGAGAAGGCAATGGTGATAAGTGATCACTCCTGTGATTATGTTTCATTATGTAAGGCCCCATTTTCACAGATTGGGCAGATTCTCTTTCTGGCCCTTAAAGAAGAAAACAATCAAATCATGGCAGGAAATTCATATATCCTTTAAGACCTGGGAGACAGTAAGAAGCTTTGAACCGGGCTGGGATTGTGGCTCAGTGGTAGAGCACTTGCCTCGCATGCTTGAGGCACTGGGTTCAATCCTCAGCACCACATAAAAATAAATAAAATAAAGATATTGTATCCATCTACAACTAAAAAATAAAATTAAAAAAAAAAGAAGAAGCTTTGAACCTCAATTGTTCAGTTATAAGAATATAATTCTTAAGAACATTGAGTTTGGAAGTAGTTACCCACCTACTCATGGAAACCTCCAAATAAGAGTGACACTTTGATTTTAGCTTTGTATGAACCTTAGCTTAACAACTAAGCTATGCCCGGACTTTTGACCTAAAGAAACTTTGAGAGGATAAATGTGAGTTGTTTTAAATCACTAAGTCTGTGGCAATTGTTATACAGCAATAAAAAAACTAATACAGGTCAGTAGACTCCTTTAAACCTTAATTGCTTGCAAAGGTACACGCCCATTTCCATTAAGGGCTTCCTCCATCAAGGAGGACACTGTAAAGGTCTCTACTCTGCAAGTCAGCAGATGCCCCCTTAGGAGTTACCACACTTCTTCTGCTGGTGGTAAGGTCAATAATTAGGGTTAAATCTCAGTATAACGTGGCTGGAGAAAGCTGATCCTGATAATGGAAGAAAGAGATTACATTCAAAAGAGCTACAAAAATTAGTTAATGTGTACCAGCTGGATTCAAGGGCATGCCCCTAAGATTGGATCTTGAGGTCACTTGGTCAAGGCAGAGTTTAAGTCAGAACAAACGAGAATTCATTGATTTGTGTATCTTTTATTGGAACATAGGATTTACCACTACTGCTGAGACCCCAGGGGATAGGAATAAGTCAGCATTAGAGTGGCAATTAAAAGTGATGGCCCAGGCTAAACAGAATGAAAATGCCTGAGTTTTCCTGATAGATGGTAGAGGAAGGAATAAGATAAGTGAGAGAAGTGGGCATTGTGGAATGTCTTATATTAAATAAGACAATGAGATCAACCAGAAGATTTTGTTGCATGGAAGGACACAACAGTCATTAAGACCTTCAAAAATAGCATGTGATAGAGGCATCAGCATCACTAAGGACTATAGTTTTAGCTTTCTTCTGCAGCCCAGGGCTGATGGCAGGAGAAGTGCTCACAGAATTGAGTTCATTAAAACCAAAGGGAGTAATGGGGTCCAAAGGAATGCATCCCAGGTGGAAGTATTTGATTAACTAACGACAAGGATAACAGTTACTATAACGCCTGCAAAGTTGGGGGGGCAGCCTTGGAAACTTGCAAGCAATTGTGAGGATAGTTATTATATCTCCAGGACAAAATAAATCATTATCCAATGAGGGAACAGCTTCACAGCTACATACAGAACAAAACAACAGTTGGGGAACATGAGTCTGAAGGTAGTCACCTCTATAAAAAAGTCACGATCTCTTGCCCAGTCGTTCATTTGCATAAATATAATTCTATGAAGCCCATTGAGTAAGGATATGTGGGTTCCAAGCAGAAGGATGATATAATAATTCCACAAATGCAAGCTTTAAATACTCCTCTAGTCCTGTGGAAGAACCTTTCAGTAGTTGGTAATGATGCACTGTGGCGTGTATAAGCCCTAGTGGGAAAATTACAACACAGGTCATTAGCTATTCAGAAGGGAATTATTTGGCTTCTGAAAAACAGCTCTTGCTATGTAACTGAGTCCTGGTAGGCATAGACTGTTGTCCATGGAGTAACAAGTGGCCATGCATTCAGAATTATCCATCATAATGTAGATTCTGATGGACCCACCAAGTCCTGAAGTTAAATGATCTCATCAGTATTTCTTTTATTCTAAGATGAAAGGAAATGATATATCCTGAGCAGAACACAAGGGCATGAGTATGACATATAATCAGGTAGCTCATTGTTGGATGTCACCAACAATGGCACCAGTTCCTCTCCCCCACTTTACCCCTTCTTAATGCCTAATGAGGGCTCCCCTATGACCAGTTGAAAAGGGAATAAAAGCTATAGTCTTTTGGGTGGATCCATTTGACATGAGGGTGAGTTTTGAAAATTGATAGTGGCTGTATTACACTCATTATCAGGAGTGACTCTTGTTTTATGTCATGCCTTGCGTGGGTCTCCCAATGAGTTGGGGTCCTGTGGGATGAAAGTAAGGGGTCCTTAGGAAGGACAAAATGGGGTCACGTGGGACGAGGTATGGGGTGGTCGGTCGCAGAGTCACTTCACCCAGGTTCTGGGGACTGGTAAGACTGCTCTACCAGAGCAAGATGCAGAACCTGTTTATTTCAGAAAGTACAACAGCTTATGTACGGTCCTTGGATCAATCATGGCCCCGAGGTTACAACCAATGGGGTACCGCTCTGTGTCAGGTGTGCAGTCCATCAGCATAGAATGGGGAAAGAGGGAGGGGAGGGGTTGAAGGTATGGAGAGTACTCCTACAAGTGACTGAAACACAGTGGAGATGGAAATCCTTCCTAACAGGTGGAGTTTCAAGCAAAGCACTTAGTTATCTACTTTGCAAGAAAGAAAAAGTGGCCTCAAGTAAAAACATACAAATTCTTGGGCTAAGATCAATTGTCTAAGGTTGGAAAAGAAAATGATTATAGAGTACCAATGTCAGGGAGATAAGGAGTGGAAATATGTGGGAAAACATGGGTGAGAAGACACAAAATTGCAGATGTCAGTGCTGACAAGAAATCATCCACTATTGCTGAGTTACTGAATAATCCAGTGGACAAAATGATTTAGCCAGTGACTTTAGATAGTTTTTGTCATTGATCTCCCCACAACTGGCATGATAAGTATATGAACAGATGGGTCACAAAGGAAGAGATGGGAGCTGCACATTAGCTCTGTGACATGTATTGCCACTTAACCAAGCCTGATTGAGCCACTGCCACTTCTGAATGTTCGACCTTGTAGCAACAGACACCAAGTGGACACTTGTTGACAATTCAATCACAGTGATGTTGTTCTATTCTGGAAGGACAAGAAGTTACCTCAGAGGGACATATTATGATTATGGGTAATGATTATGGCTTTAACTTTTTTTCCCACAAAGCTTTAGTATACACCACTATCTAAAGGCTTACAACAAGTCAGATCTACAGATTATGAAATCTTATAACATCCAACAAGGGGAACTACATCATTACAAGTGTGAAATGAGCCACTCATTGAATCATATGCCACATCATCCAGAGGCAGCTAGTGTCATAGAATGTTCGAGTAGACCTCTAAGGGCATAGCTGGAGCCACTTAGATGGCAATATTGTGCAAGAACAGATTGCTATACCTCGGGACATAACATATACCCTGTATCAAAGGTCTAATTAGAAAGAATAAATGAACTCAACAACCAGAGGTAGGAAAGGAGCGGCACCACTACCCATCTTCCATTACTCCCAGTTACCAACTTGGGATTTTGTGCTTTTCATTAGAGGTCCTAGTCTGTAAAAGGGACAAACTTGGTCAAGGGAACAGGAGAGGTCCCATTATACTACAAATACAGCTGTAATCTGAGCATTTTGCTGTTTGTATCTAGAAACCAGCAGGTGAGAAGAGGTGTCACCATCTTGGCAGGAGTAATTGACCCTGATCTCCAGAATGAAGTATAGCTGCTTTTATTATGAAGGTCCAGAGAAGAATATGTGTGGAATTCACATGATACAGTTGGATGCCTTTTCAGTTTGTTGTTCAGTTTTAATGGTGACTGGACATGTGCAGCAATCCTCCTCTGTTATGATCACCTAGAGTTCAGGTCTATTAAGAATGGGCATTGGGGGGCTGGGATTGTGGCACAGTGGTAGCGTGCTCGCCTAGCACGCGTGAGGCACTGGGTTTGATCCTCAGCACCACATAAAAAAACAAAGATATTCTGTCCACCTAAAACTAATAAATAAATAAATAAATAAATAAATAAATAAATATTAAAAAAAAAAAAGAATGGGCATTTGGGTCACATCATTGGGTAAGCCAGTTACAGGGCTGTAATTTATTCTTCCAACTTTCCTATTTAAAAAAATAGAAGATTTTTCAGGACAAGAGGCCCACAAGAATGAGGAACTGCTTCTTGAAATGTGTGGAGAGACTCAATAAGATACATAAGGGTGAGGTGTGGTGGTCATGGAAGTGCACCACTTAGATATCCCTGCAAAAAAAACCTGCTGCAAAAAAGGCAATTAGCCTCCTGTTGCTACATTTTTGAGATCCACCACAGTGTTCACATAAATCCATGTTCTTCCTGGGCTACCTCTAGCTCATAACTGAGCACATCAGAGCTACTAAAGATGGGCAGTTTCTACCTGACACAGACTCTGATGATGGTCAAACCTCACTTCGGGGCTATATTTTTCTCCCTACCCAGGCTTCCTTTCTTCCTTCACTTCTTTCAGATATGCCAGACTTACATCAGAAGCTGAAAGATTTCTTGCTCCTTCTCTCCCTCATAATCCTCTTCAGGCTTTCCTTCCAGTAAATCATTTGCATATCTAATTATGCCTTGGAATCTGCTTCTCACAGGATTTGAACTGACAAGTCAGATAATGCCTATGGAAGCTCTCATCATTGTGACTAAAACTAAGCATTCTAATGTGCTATAGAAATTATCCACATCTTAAGCCACTTTCTCATACTTCTTAACCATAGAGCCATGAATATTTTTGCATGCATGTAGGTCTGATTATGTAAACAAAAGGAAATAATTATCTCATTAAATATTTATACTATTTGTTATAGAAGTAAAGAGAAGCCAAGTTCAAATATAATGTTTTATATTTTATAATATATCCTTTTTCTGCTTAAAGAAAAAAAAAAGTGAGACCATTTGGTAGTGCACTCCTGTAATCCCAGAGACTCCGAAGGCTGATGCAGGAGGATTGCAAGTTCAAGACTAACTTCAGCAATTTAATGAGGCCCTAAGGACTTAGCAAGACCCTGCTGGGAGCATGGCTCAGTGGGTAAGCATCCGTGGGTTCAATCTCTGGTACCAAAAAGCAAAAAAAAACCAGGGAGAGAGGAACAGAGAGAGAGAGAGAGAGAGAGAGAGAGAGAGAGAGAGAGAGAAAGAACTGTTTAAATCATCTTCAAAAGCAAATACTTGTAGGTATATAAGTTGTAGGTATCATTGCAGGTACAAAGGTTGGGTTGGTGGGACTTCCTCTGTTTCTTATCTGACAGCTGCAGTAATCTGTGATAATAAATTGAAATGAATTGTGATACCGAGAATTACAGCTACGTTTATACCTGTAGCAACAAATACAAAGAGTTTTAATAATGCCGATCTCATCACTTTTGCATTCACCTAAAAATAATAAAGCAGTTAAGTCACTGCTATGTTAACTTTGGATTTACACACACACACACACACACACACATATCTAAATCACAATTTCTTTAGGGATCATTTTATCTGCTTGTGAAGGATATATATTTTAGACATCTGGTTAAGAAAGAAAATGCAAGAAGAGTTATTTCTATTCGATATAATGTTTATATCATGCTGAGTTGATTTCTTTAGAAAAATGTGTTGTGTGTTCGGGGGCCTTTCCTATGCACACCCTCTAGTGAAGTACTATGCCTGTAACTTCAGCCCCAGCTGAGTAGACATGAACACTGAACTATACTACCTGACCTTTCACTATAGTCAAAGCTGCATCTCTAGTCCTCATTTCTCTTTATTCAGCTTTTTTTGGAGTTCCAAATGACTACCTAGAGTTACCTCAGTGCATTCTGTTGTATAATAAAGAATATGGCTATTCTTTGTTCGTCACTCTTGGGAGAGACACTCTAAATCCTTGGATTTCTCAAATGATAGTAGTATCTTTGATATTTATGGTAGTTACAGTGGCTCACAACAGAGTTCATGCTAATGAGATAATTCATGAAAATCCTCTAATTGTTTATGTTAATGAGATGAGTTAGGATGAGGGTTGGCCAAGTCACAAAGACCGTCCCGGTGATTAGAGGGTTGAGGTTTGAGCCACGTAGTACCAGCCTGAGAAAGGGGCTGGAGATTGTATTAACCTTTGTGACAGATGATTCAAGCAATCATGCCTATATAATGAAAACCCAGTATAAATAAAACTCATAAAAATATCTATATAATGAAGCTCGGTACAGGCTTTTGGTTGGTGATAGGCAGATATGCCAAGAGGATGATCCATTCTCAAGATGTAGAAGCTTCATGTGTGGAATCTTATAGATCTCATTCTGTCTTTCTTTATTTGTCTGGTCACCTGATTTTTATCTTTTGTCACAAAACTAAAATATAAATATAGTGCTTTTCTGAGTTCTGAGTTATTCTGGTGAATTCTAAATCTGAAGGATGGGCCCTTAACCCAACTTTGACATACGGTGAAGTTTGACCTATTAGCATCAGGAAAGCACTGTATACTCTTTACATTCTAAAGCATAATCATTCATTCCTAAAACCAACCATTTTATTGGCTGAACTTCCTATTTCTCACATTATCAGCCATTCAATACAACTTCTTTCTATGTGAACCTCTCAGGCAAATCCCTCATTCATGTCCACCATGATGTGTGTAAGCATTTTGCCTCTACTGTTTCAATAGTTTCAGCTGTTTTTTCATTGAATCTATTCTGTATTTCTGAGTCAAATTAATCTCTTACCTTCCCTGCATACTCAAATATCTTTTTCAGAGATGTCTGTTTATAGTCCAAATAATCTCTCTGAAGTAGTAGATACTCATTTATTTGTTAAATAAGTGTCTTCCTCATGTCCAAATTCCATATTCCTGAGGAACCCCACAAGTTGGCCCCACACTTCTTTAACCCTACATTGTCTTACTTACATACAGATTTTGCTCCAAACCAATTACTTTACTCAGCAGCAGCAGCATCATTATTATTATATGACAAACAATAAGAATCCATCCCTATTCCATTGAACAAAATGTGCATTTCTAAAATTCTGTTTTCTGCTTCATTTGCCTGTACTCCAGATCTTCTGTGAGTCATTTTGGATTTCCCATTTTCTCAGAAATTCTCTCACTAGAGATTTTGTAGAATATATTGTATGCATGTTATATGTCTTGCATACAGTTCTCATTTAACTACTAGTCTAAACTACCTTCAGTTTTAATTTACTTTTTATTCTTCCTTTTGAGAACTATACCACGGACTTTTGAAAACAAGTCAATAAAATTTTTTAGAATCTCAAGGACTAACATACGTAAAAGGTGTATACACCTTTCAGTTGTGTTGTAGGTTTTCTTTTATTCTATCTAATTAGCAAGAGCAGTCAACTGAGCTCTAAAAACAATGAAGGTGGGAAAAATACTATAACTACTAATTTGAAGGGGTTCAAATCAATCAGATAAGTTCAATGTCTTTAAAATTTTAAAGATAGTATTGTCCATATTAACCTGCTTATTACCACAATGATAACAAAACTGTTATTAATTTGCTATTCCTCAATAACTCATGTGTGATTTTTTCACTTAATTCTTCTAATTCAAACTTTTCCCACTTATATTTTCAAAGATAATTATTTCCACCATAGAAACAAGAAAAAACACACATCAGGATTATGGGGTAGCCTTCACTGTTTCCAAGTGGGAAAGGAGTTGTGTCCCAAATATTATTTAAGAAATATGACACTGTCTGGCAACTTTGTAATCATTAATTTGGCATATCTTCTTACACTACTAATATACTCATAAGTAAATGAAGACTGACTATTGGTATTAAGTTTACCATTTTATGGCAAAGAAAGAAAATAGGACTCTGGTCCCACTGACAAAGAAGGACATTCAATTCAATAATTATTTAATAGACACATACCTTGGGCATAAATGTCCTTTGTAAGAAAAAACACAACCTTTTCTAGTGATCAAATCCTGGAAATAGCAGCAAGGAAATTGCTAAGTCTTTTGGGCAAATGGTTCTGGAGCATTACATCTACATTTGTTTTAAAGATGTTTATATGTTCTGGACCTGACCAATCAATAATAATACTGAAAGAGTATAATGTTATAAAGATGAATTTTAAAGTGCAGAGCATCTAACTGTGAATAGAGATAAATGTGTTTGAAAATAAAGATGAAGTGAATAGTGAAAATTTACTTCTCTGAAAAGCTTTATCTGATAAATTTCAAATTTCCTTCTGAGAGACCACATTATTTTTACTTACTGTCAATGGAAATACACTTTTACAGATCTTGCTTTGTCAAATATAATCTTGTAGTTGTTCTATATTCCTACACCAGAGTTAGTGGTTTCTCTCAAATAGTACTTTCAATCATTTACAGGTTTGTAGGTCAATACATATTTTAAAATGCTCAGTAGAAAAAATTTAAATTAACTCCCATATATTCAAAGGGATAGCAAAACTATGTACTGATGTAAGTCTATAAAAGGACACAGTGACTGTAAATGTAATGATTTTTATTTCCTTAATCCTGCCTCTTATATTAGTTATTATACTGAATTTATAAGAAATAAGAATAATAGAAAGAAAAGCAGACATGTACATATTTTAAATGCTATTTATTTTAAAATTTTACAGGTGTATGATAGGGCCCAATCATTGAAGACCATGGGTGAATTGAAGTTGACTTCTGTTTGAACCAATGAATACTTTTTGCAGGTGGAGTAAAGACAGGTGAATGATCGCCTTTTTGTTGAAGAACCTACTCCAACCATTGGAGGTTCCAATATCTTCCATGGTGAGCAGGATTGTTTTTGGAGAAAAGACCCTGAAACCAAATGAGATGTACACAGATTGAGAATGGCTTCTTGGGAAATACCACACATGAAATGAAGCCTATGTTAGTACAACAGTGTGGATGTCTTGATGCCTGGACTGAGGAAGCACAGAGTAGCTGCAAATGGAGTAGTGAGGTTCCCATTTCTTAAGACCCCTGAGTGACCAGGTGACAAAAGCAAGGGTGGTGAGCAGGGAATAGATTTCATCTTGTCACCAAGGGGGAAAAGCTTGAGCTCAAATATGGGGCATGTAAACTGTCCCAAAGATGGTATCTTAGAGTTTGGTATATGTTTCTAGGACTGAGTGGAGTAATAAACCCTCGTGTGAGGATTCTGCATACAATTCTCATTTCTCTCTTGATTCTGTGCCTTTTGAGGTTCATTAGAGAGAGAGAAGATTGCTTTTGAAACAAATTGTTTTAAAACTTAGGTTGGAATTCTAGAGTTACATCTCTGTATTTCATTTATAAACATCTGACCACTTCCATGGAAGTTCAAATTTTATTCGAGTTTTGGAAGTAGGAAGAAAGATAATAAGATAAAGGAAGAGCAGCATATTACCTACAAGAAACAGATCATTGTTAACATCAGACATACCTTACTTGAGCCAGATGTGGTGGCACATGTCTTTAATCCTGGTGACTTGGGAGGCCGAGGTTAGAGGACCACAGATTCAAGGACAGCCAGGGCAAATTAACGAGACCCTGTCTCAAAATAATATAAAGGACTGGCAATATGGCTCAATAAAAAAGCACACTGAGTCCAATCCCCAGTAACAAAAAAAAAAAAAAAAAAAGGAGAAAGAAATAAAAGAAATACCTTACTTAATTCAGGAGGAAATGTCATTACTTTAATAATCATTTTATGAACATTTCTTACCTCAAAAACAATGTTAGGTATCAGAGTGACAAGGACAAACAGGACTAGTTTCTGCCTCAAAGAAACTTACATTCTAATGGGAGTCATAGGCAAATAATGAAAAATAATAATCCAGTATGTTACATTCTCCAATGTGTTTGCTGGACGTACTATGAGAGGGGAAGGACAAGGAAGAAGGGTCAGAAAATAGTTTCAAAATAGTAGCATCTAAGTCTAAATATCATATACATATATATGATTGTTTGAATGTATCACTGGCTAGCTGTTGAATGACAAGTAGTTGTATCTGTGGTATTAAAAGCTAGGTTAGTACTGAGTTTAAATGTCAAACTAGGAATTCTGGTTTGATTGACAGGGGAGATGGTTTAAGTTTTTAAGCTAGGAGCAACAATACAGCAGATTTTATTTTAGACTTTTTAGCAGCAGTGCAGTTAGGAGAAAGGAGATTGAAATATGTAGTTTGTTATGTTCAATAACTGAAGTGTGTGGCAATGGAGACCTGAATCTAGGAAGGTGATCTTGGTAAGAGCTCAGTGTTTCACAATGTGAATGTGGACTCAAAGTTTGTCTCAAATGGTTTTTCCTCAGAATGGTCTTCTGAATGAAACTGGAATTGAAAAGAAGGCCCTAAATCAATAGCAAGAGCACCCAACAGATAACTGGTTCCAATTATGATTGAAACTTTCTTGAGGTGTAAATATAATTGTGAAAGTGACATAGAAATAGGTATAAACAGGGAAGAAGGTAAAAGCTGATTCTCAGATGAAGGTATTAGTGTTCACCTACATGCCCAGGTATGTCTTCACTACTACTGCTGCTGCTGCTGTTTTAATCAGCATTATTCATGTGCTAAAAGAAGACAGGAATGACTGTGAGAAAGAACTGGCACCAAATCTGAGCATAGCCAATATAAATTAGTATGTTAAAATAAATTTTATTATACATAAATACTATTTTAATACCAAAAAATCTTTAGAGGAAAGTGACATTTAGCATGTAGAACTGTCCTGGTCATGAGGCAAAGGAGAAAGAAAATGATGAGCAAACTGCATTCCAGGCATTGTGCTAGGCAGTTTATTAGAATAAAAATACTTCTTAAATTAGAATGTATATATATCATAGTTTCTCATTTTAGTTGAGAAGATTAACAGAATGGCATTAGTTCATCCTAACAATAAAGATATAAGCAATTTTGAAAAAATAATTTCAAGTTCATAAAGTAAAAGTTCAGATAGAATTAAAAACTTATAGGAAGTTTGTTGTAAATAGCATATTCTTGAGTATTTATATTTTCTACCTTTGATAAATATATCTCTGTTAATGCCTGTGCTTTAGGTTTAGTCCTAGGGAGATTGTCACTTTTGATCTCCTTGTTGTTCTAAAGTGCTTCCTTGACAGGGACATTGGAATATTTTTCTCAAGGATAAATCACCTCAAATTCATCACTGCCACAGAAAATTAACAAAGCTGATATCCTGTAGATCTCAGGTCACAATAATTGTTTCCATACTTGGAGGGCAGTGTGCAATTACACAAATATAAATGAAAAACCAATATTCTCCTTTCTTAAACATCCTAATTTATCTCTCAGTTATCTTTTCTGAAGTATTCATGATTTGAGTAAAAAAAAAAAAAGCAGTAACAGCCTACTTATACCAAAATAAATTACCCTTTGATATCCAGTACAGCAACCTAGCATTTGAGAAAAACAGAATTTCACGAAGGCTTAATATATTCAGGATTTGACAAAGTGTGGCCTATTTATTGAAGCAGAAAATGCACCACAGGTTTTTCAGTGTTTCTTTTTTTTAATTCTAAAAGCAGATAAATCATATTTACCAATGAAAGAAAAGAACTGCTTTTAGACTTACTCATCCAGGGAAAAATAGGAAGAGAAATAGAGGGGGAACACACAGAAATTTTGACTCAGAAAGTTACTTCCTTAGATATAAAATATGGTAGATTTTAAAAGATTTCCTACCAATGTCAAAATATGAGAACCTCTTGATGAGTTCATATAAAGGAAAATAGTAATTACTGCAGATCTGTTTTATATACTATGCGACAGTTTATGGAAGGCACATGTCCATGTTGCAATTTTTCATAGGAAACATATTATTTTTGTCAGAATAAAAGTCAGAATAACACTATTATACAAACCCCTTGCTCTGGCTTAGATGGTCTTCTGAGTGCTCATTTGTAGAGTAGCGCTCTTTACACATACCAATTTAATTTTCTCTCCTTTACTAGACTAAATACAAGAAAGAGGAAAAAAACACTGGCAAACATGACCAATTCCTTATAAAATGAGTATATAATAAAACAACAATAGCCAGGCACAATGGTACACTCCTGTAATCCCAGTGGCTTGAGAGGCTGAGGAAGGAGGATTGCAAGTTCAAAGCCAGCCTTAGCAACTTACATAGGTCCTAAGCAACAGATTGAGACCCTGTCTTTAAATGAGATATAAAAAGGGCTGGGAATATGGTTCAGTGGTTAAGCATACCAGGGTTCAATCCCTGGTACCAAACAAACAAATAAACAATAAAACAATATACTGCCAATTTCAGAAAGGTAGAATAAGGAATTTGAAAGTTTTCATCAAGAAGTAATAATAATTTTTTGTGGAGATAAAACTGTTTAACATGATGTAAATATTACACAATGTATACATGTATCAAAATGTCATATGACCCCATTGTTTTTATGTATTAATTAAAAATAAATTTAACTTAAATGAAAAAAAGTAAATTAAGATTTAAAAAGATATTTTTTAAAATGTCAATGCCCTATTGCCTATTGTAATGAAGGACTTTTATGTCTCAATGCAAAACAATGGAGTATACATGAATGCATGGATGAGATACCTTTATAGTAATTGTGTTTGAAACAGACCAATATTTTTACTATGTTTAAATCTTCATAAAGTTGTTCCATTAAAGGACTTAAATAAAAGAAAACTCATTCATATCATTTAACAATTTTGGAAAGTACCAAAATAGCATGAAATTGTAATTAATATAATTAATCTTACTTTTAAAATTCCATATGGTGACCATTATACTGATAAAGTGGAACAAGATTTCATTGTTCAACCACATTTTTAGATTTTATACCACTCTGTGCTTTAAGTCAAATTGGGGCTGGAATTGAGTTTTCTAATAATCTAAGTATTTTATCCTTTTATTTAGTTCAATATATATTTAAAACTATGTAGAAGCATTAAAAAAGTCTTTCACATGAACTCCCTGTATTCATCAACTACTTTTCCAATGGCATAGATCAGATGTGGCTAAAATGACTTGTGTCCATAATGCTGCAGATCAAATTAAGGGGAAAAAAATTGGTAATAGCTTTTGGGACCCTTGAAAACCACTTCCAGTCTAAAGCCACAAGGGCAAAAATGATCAATAATAGTAGCCATTTGGTTTCATTCATTTCTTTTAATGAACACTCTTACAGCTCACTAAAAGCATTCTTGCAGGACTGGGATGGATTTCAATTCTCTGGTGACTGACAAAAATAGAGCCTTTGATAGAACCTGGAGGGAGCAGCATTGTTCTCTCCTGTATTTCCTCTGCCCTCATCTTTAGACCTTGGTGCTGTTTAATTCAGAAACATATGGCATTTGGTACAGACTGACAAGTAGTTGATCGGCAACTAATAGCTAAATTCTACACATGGTTCTTGATGTAATTTATTTTAGGAAAGCATTCAAATACTGTGGATAGGTTTCAAGTATGTAAAATCTGGTAAATGTAGGCATAAAGGACTCAAAAAACCAAAACCAAACCAAAAACAAAACAAAACTGGTCCTGAGCTGCTTTAATAATTTTATTCATATTCAATAGAATCATTTTAATTTCTATAGACACTGCCCTAGTTCAAGTAATAATAATTATTTGTATCTAATAAAGTGTCATTAATACTGTGGATACTTAAAAATTGCTTTTGATAAATGAAAAACATCTAGATTATTATAGCAGCCTCGTCTCATTTATTCGAGTTTCCAATTATTATCTATTTTATATCTAACTGCTAGAAAAACTCTTGATTTTCTACCATATTTAATTCCCTGTTTATGAAACTAGAGTTTTCAATTTAACAAAATCAAAATTTTTCCCCATTAGTGTCCCTAGGTTCTCATTTCTTACTCTCCAGCTGATCTTTTATTACTTCATTTCTTCTATATAGTTCAAAAAGTGCATTTCAATTATGATATCTTCCAAATTCAGCCATGATCTCCAAATGCAAGTTTTTAAACTTCTAAAATAAATATACTAGCTCATTTATAAACAGAATAAAAGGCCTCCATGATTCAAAAAATATTCCTATCTTATATTTAAGTCAGTGGCGACTTAGGCAAGAATGGAACAAGATGTGGGGATAAAGAGAACATGATAATTACCTGGGCCTCTCTCTTTGAGAGTGGCTTCTTTTTGTCCCTATTTTTAATATGTCATCTCTACAGGAGAGGTTTTAGTGTTCAAAGAAATAGTAAATTTTTTCAGAGCAAATTAACAGTATAGTTACTGACATAAGTAAATTTACTTGACTGTATGTTTTAGTCCTCTCTTGTCTTCATTCTGAGACATACATATCCCCAAATATCAGCTTCTGCCAAAGTGTGTCCTCAACTGAATCCCGTATCTCAAATTGACTTCCTCTTATTGATCAATCATTCTACCCAGAAATAACACATTAACATTTCCAAAATGATGCTTTATTCATTTCTCTATGAAACTAAAAAAATACTCCTTGTTTTATATTCAGACTTCAATAATTTGATTGTTTTTACCATATCAAGCAATTTTTAAACTAACCACTTCCCAAACATTAAATGCTATATGACTCCTGAGCATAATTTATATTTATCCATTGCCTTATTATCTTGAGTTTAGCCACTTTCTCATTATATTATTTCCTCCTGAATGCTTTTCTCTTCTCCCCTTAGTCACAATAGACCCCTCCCCCCCATTAACTGTCCTTGATTCTCTCACCTGAAAGTTGTCTTCATTAGTGAAGTGCATACAGGACTTTCCATCTAATCCAGTGGTTCAAAACAGCAGGCAATTTGTACTCAATCCCCAGGGAACATTTGGAAATATCTGGAGACATTTTTGGTTCTCAGAGTTGAGAAAGTGTGTCTCCTTACCACCAAGAAGTATCAAGAAATAACTGATTGACTACCCTACATGTATGTAGACATGAATGGTGTGCTCTATCTTGTTCACAACTAGAGAAATGGAAAATGTGCTCCATATGTGTACTATGACTTGAAATACATTCTTTTGTTTTAAAAAATAAAAATAAATTAAAAAAAGAAATATCTGATTGAAAATGTCCGTAATACTGCCATTGAGAAACTCTAAACTAATCCACTTTCTTTATTTCAATTCTCCCCATAATTTTACTTCTATACATATGTGTTTAATAATCTATATTAGAATACAGGCCTCTGGAATACTACCACCACATCTTATATACAAATTTATCCTAGGTTTTAGAAAACCTAGCACAAATTCTGGTACATGCGGGTACCCAATAACATGAAAATGTCTATAATGATGTACAATACCCTGTCCACCAATTATTAAAGAATGAACATACAGAAAGAAGATACTTACCAATGAAGCAACTAAGTTCAACGTATGCTTGCTTTGATGACTTTGTTGATTTAGTTGTCATGTGAGAATATTTTAATAATGAAACTCAATTAGCATTATTCTGGTAAAGAGAATTTATGGGTTAATACATATTTACAAATGGTAGTAAACAGACATATTACAAACTCTACTGCATTTTCATAATAGATGAAAAGTTTAGAGTTTAAGGTTTCAATAACTAGTATTCTTATCTTTACTAGAGTCAGTTCCTATCTCTCATATGTTGAATTTATTGAGTTGTTGTTTTTTACTTTGTTACAATTCATTCTTGCTTTATGAAGGTTTCTAAGCTGCTGTGTAGTAGGTGTTAGTTAAATAAGTTCCAATTTGTTTGCACTTCTCTAAATGGAGAATCTTGGCTGTTGGGCAAAATAAAACATCAAATTATCTTGCCAATTTGATATAAATATTTGAAAATGATGCTATTGGAGTACATCAACAGTTTTTTTTAAGTTCCCTTATGAAATGAGCTGATATATTTTGCTTGCTAATAAAATCTCTGTTTATATAATGAGCAAAAGTCTCCCATATACAGAAAAATGAATGGAGTTAGTTATTTTCCGTTCTAGGGGACAGTGTTCAAGCTATTTAGCCTGTCATTTAATATCCCTACAAACCTGCCCCCTACTTATCTTTTAGGCATATGGTTCACAAATGTTCTTTCACTGAATTATTTTAATAATGAAAATCTTATTATTTTATTTGTATTTTATTATTAAAATATTTTAATAATTAAAAATATCTCTTTTCCCACCACTCAGATTTATGTCTTTTTTTTTTACCTCCAAGTTTTTCAATCATAGGATGAACTTTGTCTTTTTCTCCCCTCCCAAATAAACTTCTTGAACTGCTGGTCACTCCAACACATCTATCTGACCTGCTGACTTTCACAACAAAGACTGCCCTCATTTTCTAAAGCATACCTCTGCCTTTAAAACTATAGTATGGAATACTACTTAAGTTATATTGCCACTATTTGTCACTATAGATGTGCATTTTTAGTTTTCCTTTTCCTCCAGATTGTAAAATCTTAGAGATAGAGACCATAAATTACAGTCATCTTTGAATCACACTTTGAAACTGGTACAATGTCCTATTCATAGTAATTACTCACGATGCAATAGCTGAATAATGTTGAGTGAGTTATAATTTTGTTTTAAAAGTAGAAAAGTGTGACAACCTGTGAAATAAAATTTGTTTTTCCAATAAATAAATGTTGAGACAAATTAGGAGAGGATTACAGCAGACATAACAACCAAATAACAAAACCATTATATATTAAAGACAAGGTAGTCAAAAAAAGATGTGTGAATCTTGTTTGTATCCTGATTTGAGCAAACTAACCATGAAGCAACATCTCTGACACAATTGGCAATATGTGTGGATGCGATGTATAATAAATAATATTAAAGATTTGTGCTATAACAAAAGAATGCTTGTTATGACAAAAATAGTTCTTATCAGAGATGCATACAAAATTATTTTCAAATAACACATTTGGTGTTTATAAAAATATAAAGGCTAATAAAAAGTTGGAAACAATAATTACTGAAGAAGAATGAAGAGTGTGTGTTCTTATATTGCTCATAATATCAGTGTAGGTCTAAATATTTCTGTGAAAGTTTAAAATACATAACCTGCTATAGGAGAATAATCTTTAAGTCATTCTTACAGTGAGAGGATAAACATTCAGTCATTTAAGATATTAAGGTCAAAGACTCCAATGACTTGAATAGATTTTCAATTTACAGTGTATAACCCAATACTCAGAATCAATTCACCACTCGAAAATATTCCATTGGTTGCATAATGTCCTTTGTATATCACAGAAGACTACTGAGTGCTTAGCCAGTCTGACTTCTTACTCATCATTTTTATTCATAGATGTCTAACTTGAAGGAGGTTAGAATCAACACAATAGAGGATCATTCACTCATAATGATATACTCTCTTGAGAGTGACTAACAGCCATGTTTAAAAAAAATATGAGTGTGTGTGTGTGTGTGTGTGAATACTAGCTGAATTGTATCTACTCATCCTCAGCATCATGGAAGAGAAATAATGTGAAGAAAACTTTCCTTTAATAGACATGCCAAGGATCAGGTAAGTTGTGACAGAAATTGTGGACATGATCAAGAAAGAAAACACTAAAGAAAGATGGCAGGCAAAGAACACAGATGCACTGATGATTTGAACTTTAGACTTGGTTACTGCCAAGCGTTTCTTGCATATTTGTTCCTCTCTTCCCATATTTGTTGCCACTTTCCTAGACAAATTCTTCTTTGTGACTCCTTCAGTTGAAAGCCTCTTACCTTGGATAACTCCATTAACAAGCTCAAAATCACAACACAAAAGAATAAAATCTAAGTTATACTATTGTGCCCAATATGTCAATATGAACATATAACCTCCAAAGACGACTCTCCCAGATTCTTCTTCTTTTTTATTATTATTTTTAAAGTACCAGTTACTGAATCTAGGGACACTAAACCACGGAGCCACATTCCCAGCTCTTTTCATTTTTATTTGGAGACAGGATCTCACTAAGTTACTTAGGGCCTGACTAAATTGCTGAGGCTGGCCTGGAACTTGTGATCCACCACCTCAGCCTCCCAAGTTGCTGGGATTACAGGCATGCGCCACAATACCCACCCCCTCCCAGTGTTCAATCACCATCATGCCTTTCCTTCCATCATCAGAGGTAGACCTCCATTTTCCTGTGGATTACTTCAATAACTTCTTTATTGGTCTTCTTGCTTTGAATTTTTTTCTCTCAACATACACTATGGAAAGTTTCTAGGTTAAGGCTTCCTAAAATATTGCACTCATCACAGCACTCCCACCTTCAAAAACTTTCACTAGCTCATCATTGTCTAACAGATAAAGTCCATTCTTATTCCCTCAGTATTCCAGAGCTCACAAATCTGTCCAGAGTCTACATTCTAATTGTAACTTCATTTAAACACTGTAAATCAGCTTAACCACTTGCACTTTCCTGAAAATACTCTATACTTTGGGGTCTTCATTCTTTGATTTATGATCTTCCTATTAATTAAGCTATCATTATCAAACATTTCTATTTGAGGTATCCTCCAGTTCTTTCTTTCATTGTCCCTTAGCAAGAAGGCCTTGGTCAGAACTAGCCTTTTTGTGACTTTCTATAGTACTTCATGGATGTCTTTTTTCAATATTTTTCTAACTGGTATTATAATGTGCTATGAGTCTTCATTTCTCCAATCAACCATAAGCTACTTGAGAACACAACTTTTGTTTCATCTTTGTAGCTCTGTTCTCTAGCATAGTAGTTTGTGCTTTGAATATGTTTAGTAAATATTGTTTGAAGGACTGAAAGAATACCAAAAGTTCTAAGCAAAGACAGTTTGAGATCCAGGCAAAGAAGTACTTTCACAAGTTAAAAAAAATATATATCTGACTTAAAAATTTCAATTTTGAAATAAATTATTATCATTAATCAGGCTAATTATCATTTAATTGGTCCAAGTATATTCTTTGCATTGTCACATTTAATCCCCTCAATTATATAATTTTTAGATGAGGAAACTGAAACTTATAAATAATAGGTAATTTATCCATATGTGGTCTGAGATTCAAATCCATGTCTGCCTGAAGATAACCATCATCACTTATTTTATTATTTAATGTGTCTGAGAAGTCCCAAATTTTCAAGGACGTGCCTGAAGGGACACATCAGGATATCAAAAAATTCCAACAGATGATATTCCCTTTCTTGATTCCCTACTTCAAGAACAAGTTTCTTTTCTGTTTTCTTTTTAATGCAGTGAAAGCATTTATTTATTTATAGTTTGAATATCTAAAAGTCAGAACATTGACTTTCTTTTTTGTCATTCTTTATTACCTATTGTATTTTACTCAAGGATTTCATACAAATTATTTGCTTGAATGCATTGAAATACATACCCTTCAATTAATCTAACAAGAATAAATTTTAAATAAAAATTAGAAGTTGCATCTATTCACCCAATGTAGGCATGACAATTAGTCTACGTGCCTATTTCAAAAATATCATTATTTTCTAACGTACATATTCTAACTTGCTTCTGTGAATGCTCTCAGAACCCATTTGTAACTCTCTTAAAAAAATCAGCTTCATTACTTGATCGGCTCATTTCCTACTTGTCTCCAATAATTTTGGTTCATTACAGAAAATTTTCCCCTTTGAACAAATGAGTTAGTCATGAGAATATTTAAAATGTAATTCTTTAAAGCTAACACAAAATTGTATTTTAAATTTTATTTGGGAAATGCATGGCTTCCCAAGGTAGCCACTTAGGATGACTCATTTGAATATGAAAATTCTGATATGTGTGCATATATACACATATGTGTATTTTCTGATATGTGTGCATATACATGTTCTATTTTCCTAGTTAATGCTTATGTCATAAATATCATATAGCTACTATATATCAGAAATTTTAAAAAGATTTTAAAGGAAAAATTTCTTCTGGAGATGAAAGAGATAGCAATATTTATATGAAGGAAATGTGATATTTGAGTAGTCCATGGAGTTTTTGCATAGGCAGCTGAATAATCTCAGGATATTCAAGGTTAGTCATTTCAAAGTGTTTCCTAGACCTCTATCCCTATAAGATGCTACCGCGTGCAGAGGCAGGTGAAGTGGGATTGGTGATTAAATGCTTTGGTAGCGTGATAGAACATTAAAGGCTCAGAAACATTTGTAAGGGACACATTTTCACTTTGTTTCCAACACATTTTAAAACAGATCACCCTTGTATTCTTTAAATAACCTTTACTAACACTCCTCTATCATAGTTTAAGTAGAACCATGATATTTAGGCTGATGATTGTGATGGTGGTATGTGTGGTGGTACAGTAGCATCTCTCATATTCTTTCTAATAAGCACTTTTTAAAGCCTTAAACAATAGTTTTCTGATGTATTTATTCAGTTTATCATTTACAAGTTGTATACCTGGCAATGTTTTAAATCTCTTAGCGTCATGTCAGCCTCCTTGTTTATAAAATCAAGATAACCTAATATGTATTCATAAGGTTGTTGAAAAGATTAATAATCAGTCCACGCAAAAGTGTTCACCGTGATCACCTTATGGTGTGATCTTGGGCAATTCCCATAACTCAGCTAGAAAACATTAATATTTCTATACACTGATAATCTTTGCTTGGGTAGTTTTGATTTACAGGAATGTTATGTAAATGAGCACACAATGCTGTAAATGAGTATTTTTTTCCTACAATGAACACTAAATAAGTGCCTGCAGCATCAAGTGTCTAAAACAGTTTGTGTCCAGAGCCTGTGGCTCTCAGATCCAGAGGAGTAGGCAGATGCCTCCAAGGCCATATTGCACAGTATGGGTCTGTCCCTCTGAGGATCATTACTTTTTCCCTCCTGTATTGATTTTTGTAAATATAACGAAAATACACGAACACCTTCTCATTTCTAGAGGATCATTTATTATATAAGAAAACAGTTACATGGAAATGATTCTGGGGATGCATAACAGAATAGCATCTGTGAGCTGGCTATGTAGCTTAGAGGTGGAATGTGTCCTTCCCATGAGGCTCTGGGTTCAATCTCCAGCATCAAATTGAAAAAGAAAAGAAAAAAATAGAGAGAGAGAGAGAGAATAGTATTTAGTAATTATGGAGAAATGCTACAATGCATGTTTTCATTAAAGATGATTATTCTGGCTTACTGAACTTATAAAATCATGACAAATATAGCCTTTGGAATTTGGCCTTTGTGTATGTTAAAAATGTCCCCAAGTTCCTTGCATCCACATCATCATTTTCACTTGCCAAAAAAACACACTTCACTCCCTGTGCAACCAGAAGAGCTTTTTAGTTACTTGGATTTTTCTGTATCTATTTTTTTCCCATTTTTATGGCTGCATTATAATTATACATAATAGTGGGATTTGTTAGTATATATCATACATACACTATAACAATTTTTATAATTTGGTCTCTATCATTCCCCAGTACTTCCTCTTCCCTGTATGCATTTTTTTAACAGAAAATAATGGGTAAAAGATGAATACATATGCTTTGTATTTAAATATGCAGTCTATCATTTTTAACCTTTATTTTTATAATTCTAAGAATAAGATTTAAAATTATTATGCAACTGTTCAATAAATGATAAATCATAATGAAAATATGTTTACTGACAGCAGTGACAATAAATTGATGTGTAAGATTTTTCATATTTAGGTTTATAATTTTACTTGTTTTATATCTCAAATGAGAGACCAGCTTCAGTCAGCATTTTCACTAACATATCAATAAGTCAATTAGGCATAATGTTTATGTAAGGTAATATGTAATTATCTACAATTATATGTAATTATAGGTATTATATAACTTAAATACAGAACTCTAAAATTTGTTAACCATTCATTTCTGCCACAGAAATGAATTCTATTCAGTTTCTAGTTGTAACCCAGGATTTTAAAATATGAATTCTAAGATGCACTTATTAAATTTTTAAAAAATTTGGAATCAGGATAAGTCTCCTAATCAATACCCCAAAATTGCCTATTATTTATCTTTTAAACCAAAAAGATTTTCATTTAATATGTGACATATCTTAAACCAATTTTATGTCACAGTTAAATGATGTGGAAAGTATTGTGCTACCATGTGTCTGGAGCACTTTTGTGGATAGAAGTTTATATTACTCAGTTAGCTTCTTTGATCTTATATGCATCTCATTCACTTGTTTTGCTATTAAGTATTTATGAATTTTTTCTACCTTAGTCATTAGATGCTGTGATTGAGGTAACAGATGTTCTAATATTAGTTGTTGTGAATTACTTCTAATATTAGTTTTTGTGAAAGGCAAAGTTGTGAATTATGAATAAAGTAGCTAAGTTAAAAACAGGAAAGCAGTGACCTAACTCACAATATACTTGGACCAATATTGTTTCCATAAAAGAAAATTTTAAGATAATAGTACTGAAATCACATACACAACAAGATTCTAATTAAGGAAAAAATATCTCAGAAGTGACTCAAATTCAGATCTTATACAACTTGACCTAAAGTTTTTTCTTTATTTTAAATTTTTTCTAAACTAATGTGATAACGTTATAAGATAAACTTTAAACTCACTATTGGTATTAAGCCATCCTGAATTTTTGTGAAACTAGCTGCCTTCCTAATTGCTTAAAATATTTCTGTATTAATCCATTATCTCTCTATATAGGTTCTATAATACACATGAGCCCAATGTCCCAGGGTTTTTACCAGAGTCAGAGTATGCTTCAACTTCAGATGGAGAAAGAGGAATGGAAAATAATCATCATGATAGCAAAAGATGTCCTGACCATCCCCAGCCACCAGAGTTCTCTCAACACATTATCACTATCCTTTCCTATATCCATCCTAATATGATCAGATGGTCTATTCATTCATGCAGTCAGTCAGCCAGAATATATTTATTTAGTATTCTGACCAGGTGTTGTGCTAGAGAGATCTCTGGAACTTAGAGGTGAACACATGCTTTACCTTCAAGGAGAGCCTCATGTGGAAAGAAATAACCAGATACTGCAACAATATGGTAAAGCAATAACATTGAAAGACCACAGGGGCAGAGAGAGGCAGTTAGCAGAGCATGACTGGGGAAGGAAAGAGACTGGAGTGTGGTCTGAATGATGGCACATGCATAAGTAATTGCCCCAGTGGTTATAATTATGTTTTTGTTTTTTTCAGATCTTGAATTTTTTAACTCTTCATATTCAGTCCTGGGACACCCTGACTTCCACACTCTCTGAAATAATCTCATTGAATCTCATGGCCTTCATGCCATCTCTATGCTTATTGTTTCCAGAGAGACATCTCTAGGGCAGATTATTTTCTTTGAGATCCTAAGGGGGTTTGAGGGCTTTTGGAGCCTGATCAAGAAAAAAGATATGACCACAAGGTGGAGCAAATACACAGAACCTTTATCGGAAGGCAACTTTGACAGGTGGAGGCCAGGTTAGAGAGTGGTTTAGGTCTTGACTTGAGATTTATCTGTTCTAGCAGATGTGGGGTAAAGTTTTGCAGGGTATGCAAAACAGGCATATTTTAAATAGCTAAAAACTGCTTGTATAGCCCATTTAAGAAATAAATAAATGCATGCATAAAAATTTGATTTTTTTTCCCCCTGGTTGACTTTTGAGTTAATGGGTTTCAGCCTGCAGTGAAGAAATGGCCTAGGGACTGATGCACAGAGGCCATCTTTGGCTCATTTATATAACGGCTCCCCATCAGCGTAATTAAATGCCTGTTTAACATTTCCATCAGCTATCACATAAGTATCATAAAATTAACATGATCAAGACAGAATTCTTGGTACTTCTCCAGTTTTCCTTTTTAGTGAGTAGAACTATCATCTAATGCTTGAGGCAGAAACTCAGGGGTCACACATCGTTTCTTTCCAATCCAAACGTTTCCTAAGCATTTGTCCTATCCAGTTCTCCAAGTCTAAACTATAAAACTTTCTTATTTGGATTGATCTGATATTCTCCCAGGTTGTATTATTTTACTCAGCTCCTCCTTTCACAAGTTTCCTTACAGCAGCCACGGTTGTCTTTCAAAGCCTGTATCAGATCATGCCAGTTTCTATGCCTGTCCCTCCAAGTTCGTTTTATGCCATCCTCCCAGTGCTCACCGGGGTCCAGCTGCAGACTTGGTGACTTGCTCATGTTCCTTCCCATGCCACAGCATCTGCACTGATGTTCTCTCTGCCTGCAGTTGCTTCTCTTCCCAGTAAGTGGTGTTGCTTAAAGTCACTTTCTCAGGAAGGCCACCTGTAACTGGTCTAACAGCCTGCAGTCTCCCCACTGCCCACTCCCATTTTTCTGTTTTAAGCTATCCATTTATTTCTGACATAATTATTAACTCAATTTGTAGTTGGGATACAGGTTTCATTTATGGCTGCAAACCCTCTTTAGATTCCAGGCTTCGTGAAAGGAGACTTGTTTACTGTTTTTTGGTTCATAGTTTCATTTTTCTTTTTATATCAGGTATCTGGTGCAGTGCCTGGCACATAATAGGATCTATCTAAATATTTGATAAATGAAATCCTGCATACATTAGTAAAGAATGAAAAACATGGAGACAGATGAGGATTTCTTTTTTGTTGTTTTTTAAGGGCTAAAGATGTTATTTATTATGCTTTTTGGTTAAGCAATATAAAAACTGAATAGTGCTTTTTTGATGAAGCAAAGAAATTTGAACATCTATGGGGAATATGAATAGCCTTTGAATGAATATTTTGAAGACCTTTGAGTTAACCAGTTGGGATTCCTTAGCAAGGCTGGGATTGCTTAAAAGTAGATTGTTATCAACAAAGTTCTCCGAATTTTTTAGAACAAAGACAATGATACAAAAGTAGTATTCATTAGGTAATTAAATGACATCTGAAGAAACATTTTCTCTTAGGGGTAAGAATTAAGGGACAAAAACTATTTATCAAGAGGACAACCATATCTGAGAAACCTGAATTTATACCATGCCTTTTTACATTTCTAATGTATACATAGCTATATCCCCATTTTATTCTTATTTATTACTTATATATGTATTATTCCTTTGCTTGCTTTTTCCTCGCTTAGTGGGAATTTATTCATTCAGTAAATCTGTATTAATTTGGAGCTGGTGACAAAAATAATCATGTTAAGAATAAGAATATGACTGATGAACATTTATTATTATCTTTGTGGTAGAAATTATTATGAGGACTTTATACATGTTCTAACTTATTTAATACTAAGAAGAATGCAGATGAGTTAGGTCTTACGATCTCCATTTCGAAACAGAAGCGAAGCATGGTCACATGATTTGCCTGCAGTCTCACAGGCAGTGGGGCCAGGAGTTGCAACTAGACAGTTGGTGTCACTCCACACTCTACTATTCACTCCTGTAACTATGTCCCACTCTTTCCTCTCACCAGGGTTTTTATTCAGGAGAAAGGAGTGCATATGCTCTTGGTATATGCTAAAGGCATCAGGATTTACCAGTAGAGAAGAAATAGGTTGCAGTAGTGAGTGTAGAGATAAATGTTCAGGCAGCTTTTGTGACACACTATTTGGAAATTATTAACTTTTTCACTAAAATATTTATGGTCTTTATTAGTGGATAGCACCAATAGTGAACAGCAGAGATTCCTTGTTTTTCTCCTCCTCTTCCTCAAGTAAGAACAAACTGAGAAATCTGGGAGCCTCTTTCTGGAAGAAGACAGATTCTAAATTTTTGGAGTGAAGAGAAAAAAATAGACTCCTTTTAGTTCGGTGCTCCAAATTCTCTCCTTTCTTTCTATGCTATTTGTTGAATAAAATTTAAGATGTGATATACTTAATGACTGTTAAGAATGATTTGCTTTCATTGATTCACTCATTCACCTGATTATTTATTCAATAAATATTTATGAGTACCTACTATGTGTCAGGATCCCTGTTAGGCTTGGTGTTTAGAGTTGAAGGGAGTTGAAGTAAAGAAAATCTGTGGGAGGGAAAGAAAATCAAAACAAAGTATGCACATACATACACTCATACATATTGGTGTCTTTCATATGTACATATATTTTGTACATTTATATAAATTTTTCTCTACTTTATGTGCTTTTTCTATACACACTTTAATAAGTATGCAATTATAAGTGCTATGAAGAAAATGAACAGGCTCATTTTCAACAAAAAGTAAATGATCAATGATGAAAACTGTTAGAAGGACAATGGCAGTTCCTAGGGAGAGGTATTTGAGGAATATTCCTTGCTTTAAAGAAAAGTAGGCGCTGAGATTGTGGCTCAGTGGTAGAGCACTTGCCTAGCATGTGTGAGGCACTGGGGTCGATCTTCAACACCATGTAAAAATAAGAAATAAAATAAAGGTATTGTGTCCATCTACAACAACAACGAAAAAGATTTTTAAAAAAGAAAGAAAAGAAAGAAAGAAAAGTGGGATGAGGTCTTTAAGTTCCTGTGCTACTTAGCCTAGCCTGCAACGTCTCTGGTCTAGAATAAAGGAACCAGCCAGAACTGTGTCCTGTATAGGTGATCCAGTGCCTGTGGACCCAGTTGCAGGGTGAGTCCACAAGTGTGTTCATTTAACATGGAGCCAAAAATACCAGCACAGATACTGGGGAAATGTACAAGACATTTAGCTCCCAAGCCTATGCTGTGAACATGCTGTGAGGAGATATAAAAGAAAAAGTACCTCTGACCGCAGAGCTCTGAGTCTAATTGGGTAGAATAAACAGATGCATGAGAAACGACACCGGAGGCAATGACCAAAGTGTGCAGAGAGAGCCATTGTAAATGGGATAAACAGAGCACGGCTGAGCTCATCCTTTTTAAAGGAAATGAGTTAGAGACATGACATTTACTTAATTGATGGTGGAGGCAGTGAGAATATATTCGGATAGACACGAAAAATAAAGGCTTAAATTTAGGAAGACGAACTCAGGAAAAGGATCCAACTTCTGGTAAAAAAGAACAAAAACAAGGTAAATTTGAATTTTATCCTTAACTTGCTAAAATGCTACTGTTCCTCTTATGTGCCTGTTTCCCTTATGTATACATGTTGTTCAACAATGCTCTAAGTACTTATAAAAGCAAAACACAAACACTAGGTCTGTTTTTAATAACTATTTTGTTGGTAAAATATTCTAATACTAAAAATATAAAAAAAATAAAAAACTGTCCTTTTCAAAAACCTAATACTTTTAGGTTTTAAACCTAAATTTTGCCCAGCATAGGAGGGCCCCAGAATTTTCAGAGTGTTGTTCAGAAACAGTTTTAAAAATATGTTTTGAATGATTCCTAAGTGCCAAGGAAGTTACTGGGCACTAGAAGTACAAAGATGAAACATAGTCCTTTCATTATGGAGCTTCAAGTCCAACACAAAACAGAGAGATAAACATATTATTTTACATAACACATGACATGACGGAGACACAAAAAAGGGAACTATAGGAAGTGGAAGAGTTCAGGGAGCACTCCTGGAAAGATGGTTTTTGGACAAGAATTCATAATACAACAAAAGAAAATAAAAAGATCATTTCAGAAAGAGAAGCATTGCAACAGAATAGCATGAATGGAAAAAATATGGAAGACCTCACAAAACATTATTTTTAGAAACTCAGCATTAATGCATGTTTCAATGCTAAATCCAAAATGGGTTGAGCAAATGCACAGGACATACAATTTGAGTTTGACACTTTTGGATTAAGAAAATATTTATAAAACTATCTAAACTTTAAGATATGGAGTTGTTTTGTGGCCCAAATTTCTTTTCTTGAAAATAAAGCATAAGGAATAGAATTCTAGAATGGTAACTAACATATCACATTCCAATTCAATTATTCATGAATGGGAAATAGGTCTGGAGACCTTGTCATCCTTTGTGACTTATCAGGAAGGCACTAACATTTAACAGCCCAACCTCCTGTAAGCCAGCTCCCTGCAGTGAATTTGAGGAATGCACTGTGAAAAGGGGAGACAGGCTAGGTTAATAATCAAGTGTAAGGCTTGAGTGTCTTCTGATACTAATGTTAGCAGAAACAAAGAAAAATACTTTGTGTTTCCATGTCAGAGACATGGTACAGAGCAAGCTCAAGGTGGAGACATCATTTAACTAAAGGAGAAGAGCTGCAAACAGATTGCAGGAGCTCATGCTCCAGAAGTGTCTCTCAGATCATTATGAAGAGTAACAGAAATGCCTTCTCACAGTGTTATTTGCCCAAGAATTTAGTATGAGCAGGTGGCCTGTGTCAACCTAACTGCAGGGCCCAATTAGGAAAACAGGATTCACTTTGGAATATTTCAGTTGCAGGGAAATGGAAGTAAGACAATTCAGAAACTGGTAACAGCAGTATGCTAGCCCTGGATTAAAGAAACACAGGGAGAAGAGATATGCTACAGCAATTCAGGAGCCTTAATACTGGGGACTGAACAGGGCAAGCTGGGGAGGGAGCAGGGAAGAGAAGTGGCTGAGTGACTGCTGCCTCAAAAATAGAAGGAGACAAAATGCTTGTCAGGAGAAATGCTTGGTCTTCTCCCTTCTTAATCTCTAGTCTCTGCTAGTGTCCCCATGCCAAAGACTGGGGCATGTCAGCAGCACCTGCTGAAAGCTCTCTGGGTCAGGGGTCAGATCCCCTCTCTTTCACTGAGCCAGAGGAAGGGCAAGGGACTGATTCAAGGGCCAACAGGCCTAAAATAGTGCAAAATCCAATTAAGAGAGCTGAATTAAAGAAATCACAGAATTATCTTGTTCAAGAATGGAAGATTAAGCCAGGCGCGGTGGCTCAAGCCTGTAATCCCAGCACTTTGTGAGGCTGAGACAGGAGAATTGCGAGTTCAAAGCCAGCCTCAGCAATGGCGAGGCGCTGAGCAACTCAGTGAGACCCTGTCTCTACATACAACACAAAATAGGGCTGGGGATGTGGCTCAGTGGTTGAGTGCCCCTGAGTTCAATCTCCAGAACGAAAGATTATACTCCAAAGACTGGGTTCTGAGGTTTGAGTATCAGGAAAATACATTTAAAACACATGCACAACCAAACAACTGGCTTTACTTTAGCTAGAAATGCATATAAGAGAAGAAAAACAATCTTTTTTTTCTCTAAAAGAAATCGCATATTAATATTTTGGGAGACAGCTTCCACCTAAGATTCTGCTTGTGCTAGTGCATTTTACACATCAGAAAATCCTTGAATTATCAAGCGAAGGCTTATTTGCCTAAATTACTATGCTGGCCTGACACTAAGATGTGGGGTTTGCTTTCGGTCTTTGTACAATTAGTGACCTGTGGTATTTTGATAAATGCTATTGCCTAAAACTATTCAGTAGGACGTTTGGGCACCATCTGTGTTTGTTTCTGTAGGAGCGGTAACTGCCTAGAGAAAAATCTGATTCTTATTTCAAAGATGCAGTATAAACAAAATCCAAGATGATGCCTTTAACATAATTATTGTACCTTTCATTTACATAGTGCTTTATGCATTTCAAAGTGATTGGATGTGCTTTTATTTAATGGAACCTTACAAAACTTGTGGAAGTTTGGTATTAGCTTCTAAAAGACATAAAAGCTAAAAAAGGAAAATAACACTGAAATTAAGGAGTCTTTTAGAAGACTAAAAAGCCATACAGTCTCATCTTCTGCTGGTATTAATTGAATATCCTCATTGAGCCAGGCACTTTTTAAAGTACATCACATACTTAAGTTATTCCATCATCAAAACAATCCTATAAAATAGGTACTATTATGTTCTCATTTTAAGGATGGGGAGACTAAGTCATGGCTTTTGTTAGCTGTTACCTGAGAGGTAATGAAAGGTTCACACTACAAAGTCTAAGAAAATACTCTCTTAAGCAGTATCTTCTTTAAATATTTACTTAGCAAGCAACATTCCTAATTATAAAGACATTTATGTTGGGTCTCTTCTTTATTTTTAATTTTTTTTTAGTTGTAGATGAACACAATACCCTTATTTTGTTTACTTATTTTTATGTGGTGGTGAGGATCGCACCCAGTGCCTCACACATGCTAGGCAAGTGCTCAACCACTGAGCTATAGTCCCAGCCCTTGTTGGGTCTCTTCTAAATGTGCAAGTAACTCAGTGGTGTGCTGGTACACTGGCTTACTGTCTCTCTACAAAAGAAAAAAAAATCCTGATTTGTGGCATTTGCCAATTTCCATGATAGAGATTCACCAGGATCCACTTTAAGCTACCAAACTGAAGTAACTGGAGCCTTGGAAAGAAGAATACTGGTATTCAGATCTAATAGCTTGTAGCAATAGATCCAAAAAAGACTGCTGATTAGAACCCCTATTGTACTGGTGTTGAGTACAGTAGGAATGTGACAGTCCACCTTAAAATATCATTAATATTTGAATTCATTTTATTTTCAGCTTTTTTGTTGCTTAATGTAAATTAAACTATTTTGGTTTTGTCCTTGTTCAGGTGCTGCTTATAAAGAATTATGTAATCATATTTGTTTTCAGTATGTTTCGCCCTGATGATGATCAGGCTTCTCTGAGATGAGGCAATCATGTAGTACCTAACTGGGGGAAAAGGAGGCAAAAAGTGCCACCCACTCCTAAGATGGCCTGTGGATACATGCCTTGAGCTGGGTACCACACATCTTCCAAACTAGTTCCCTTGGTTACTTTGCAGCCAAAATAATTACTAAGATTCCACTTAGCAATTTGGAAGTTTCATAGTTTGGTCTGAATTCCATGTGCCTATCAGAATATAGTCACCTCAAGAATTCATTGAACAGCCCTTTAAGATGGCATGGTCCTTTAAAGTCCTGCTACCATAGAGTCATATTAACTGAACCAGAAGCAATTGATGGGGACAAATAACCTGGCCTTCCCTTACATGCACCAGGGCTGAACTCACAGGCATCTGTAGTGTGACAATAACTTCTGCTCACATTTTGTCTTCTAGATCTTACCTGTCCTTTCCCCATTACCAAAATAAATGTGTGTCTCACACTGAAAATGTTCTAAAAATGTTTTACAAGTTGTTTTACAACTAAGTGCAGTATGAATAATATCACAGCTTTCTATCCTCAGCTCACTCTACACTTTTCCCATCAGTGCTTTGTTTCCATTCTTTCCTCTTCCTATTATTTTCTCCCTTTAAAACTCTTTCCAAATGTATTATAAAATTCCTCATGGAGAACATGAACATCTCCTGACATTTTTTTCTATTATCACAACAAAACCTAAGGAAACTTGGCTTCACCGATGCTGGGAAGACCTAATGTAGAGTAAGTTGAAGATTCTACGTGATCTGTTTGTGCTTTTAAAGCACCATTAACAGCCCAAACCAAAACAGTGACTGAACAACCTTCTCCTACAGAAAAGCAGGGGTCAGCAGATAGAACTTGGGAGAGCCTCCGAAGACTTGCTCCTGCCTGTGGATAGGTTTGGGGATTCTGCTGCTTCTTGGGGGGGGGGATGGGTCTGAGAATAGGGTTTGCCTGCTGTTCTGGGCATTAATATAGAAGAACTCTCCCCGATACTTTCTTGCTTATAACTCCTTTGCCGTCTCTACATTTATCTTCTTCCCTTAGGCCTTTTTCTGGGAAAGAGAAAACCTAAACCTTTATTCTTAGAAGCTAATTTTCAACTTCTTTGGTAGCCTTCAGTTCCAGACTTTAAAAAAAAAAAAAAAGAAAGAAAGTAGCTGCTGGGCCTGGTGATAACACACCTGTTATCCCAATGACCTGGGAGAATAAGGCAGGACAATTGCAAGTTCAAGGCTAGCTTCAGCAACTTAGCCAGGCCCTGCCTCAAAATAAAAAATACAAAAGGGCTGAGGATGTAGTTCAGTGGAAAAACACCTCCAGGTTCCTTCTGTAACAACACAAAACAAAGAAAGAAAATCGAAAAAACAAAAAAACAACCCTTAATCTTCACAGTTAAAATACTAGATCCTTCAACTGGAGACCATTGTAATTTGCCTCAAAAGCAAGGTAGAATGAATAAACCAAGTAAATTTAAGTTTCTCACTCATTCCACAAATACATATAATGTATATTCTAGATACCAATCCCTATGGTAAAGATCTTATAATCAAAATTTGAATAAAACATGAATCCTGCCTTTTGGTGGTTTGCAATCGAAATTGTATTTACTAGCTGTGATTGCATTTTTTATTATGGATATTAATATTAATCTATATTAATATACAAGCTTATAAGCAAGTTTTTATGCTTGATTTTATGCAGCCTTATCATAAATATATTACAAAATAATATTTCCAGGTATTTATTGGTAAACTTTTTTATTATCTATCTCATACCAATAGATTTAATAGATTGGATCTAATCAAAGTAGGAATATGAAGTACAAAAAATAAAAACCGTAAAGGAAAGATTTCATTTGAAGCTATAAAAGAAAAAGAAAAAAAAAAGTTGTTTCACTTACCTTCTGTCCATTTCAGACCTTCCATTCAAATCTCTCTTCCATGGCACCATCTTTTTAAAATATCAGCCCAAATTAACTTCTTTTTCAATCTGTAATATTAATATATTCCACATATATTTTAGTCCACTGGTTGTTATCCACAGTGCACATCAGAATCACCTGCAGAGTTTTAAAAATACTCATTTCTAGGTTCCGATCTCAGAAATTTATTGAGGTCAATGTAAACAGGGTCCTGGCATCTGTCTTTTTTTATTTTTCCAGTACTGGGGACTGAACCCAGGGACACTCTATATCTGAGCTATATCCCCAGACCTTTTTTAATTTTAATTTTTTATTTTGAGACAGGGTCTCACTAAATTGCTGAAGCTGGTCTTGAACTTTTGCCCTCCTGCCTCATCCTCTGGTGTAGTTGGGGTTACAAGCATCGATCACTGTGTCTGGCCTGGTATCTGTATTTTTAAAACACCACACTTGATGCTGATATGCACATCTAGCCAAGAATCACTGTTCAAATTACACTGGTATTTGATAATAGCTCACCATCCATATCTGTGCATTTATATTCTTGTATCCCTGAGTAGACTGTGATCATCTTGTGTATGTAGGTACAGGCTAATCTTAATTCTCTGCAGCGTGCAGAACTTAATCTGCACTATAGGGCTGGGGATGTGGCTCAGTGGTAAAGCACTTTTCTAGCATGTGTGAGGCCCTGGGCTCTACCCCCACCACTTGAAAACATCATCAAAACAACAACAAAACTTACTCTGCACTAAAAATTTCCATACTTTTTTGGGAAAATATTATTTATTCATCCTTTACAATTGTTTTTCAGAAAGGTTTCTAAATTGGGAAATTTCTAGAGAGATTCAGAGAAGGATAGTCTCTTCAGCATAATGGAGCTAAACTTACAGTGGTTCAAATCCAAATCTCCTCTTATTTGTGCTATTGTGAGGAGAAAGTCAGAAGATTTAAAAAGGTGTACAAACTACTTTCCCTTATTAAGCACTCATTGCATGATAGGTAATACAAATATGTGGTGTTGGAGAAGTCCCTTTTCCTCTAGGGTGAATCTAGATTCCGTGTCTTGAATCCTGGTACTCAGTTACTTCTAGAGCTATGCAGGCATAGAATGGTCAGAGCTGGAGATGCCTGCTGAAACGGTTTCATCCCCCAGTCTTTATTTTTAATCTATGAGCCAATTTAGTGATAAAGCTAAAACAATTCATACATCTTTATAAGGTTCACACATTCTGCCTTGCAGAGCTACTTTAAGCATTAGTGGTATACACAGGGCAAAGCCCAAGTACAGTGCCTGGTATAAACTAGTCACTCAGCAAATTATGGTTATCACTGTAGAGTGATGATAACACCCTAAAATACAACCCCGTTGGATTGTAGTTTCAGTTTGGTGTTTTTGTCCTGCATCTTAAAAGGCATAGTCCTTATCAAGTTCTAATATCTAGGAAGAATAGCAAATTGGAATTAGTGATAATTTTTGAATACATTAAATAGAAGGAAATCAATTACACCAAGCAGCAAATAGGAAGACAGTATACCTTATTCTGTCCTATGTTGTGATACATCAGACTCTGGATTCAGGTTTGCCTACTCTAAGAAGAGGTCATGGTGTTTAACCTCTCTGACCCAACTACAAAGTAAGGACAATAAAATACTTGTTTTATTGTGCTATTGGGAAGAATTCATTGTTCACAAAAGCATTTCCAAGTCTCTAACATATAGCAAGTGTCCAGTGAAGATTTATTATTAATTTATTATTTATACATAAGGCTGCCATAATTTGTCATCCATACTGAAACACTTCTTAAAGTGAAAGGTAGCCATAGCAATGATAACACTGGAGTAATGGGTATAAATCAGACTCATGCTCATTGAATCAACGGTGTATTCTGGCAAATTCCTAAGGGAGTGTAATATCGTGCAGAATAATCTTGGAAATAGTTTGGAAAGATGTTAAGTTTAGGTCAGACTCAAGGTGAGCACAAAAGTAAGGTGCTGCCTTCTTCTGAACTTCTGAGATATAAAATAGGAGGAGATGGTGTTTCTATATTATTTATAACATATTTTCACTTATCTCAAATCTTTCCTAAGGTTTCTATGAAGGTTTGATCCTGGGCCGTGCAATTTAATGTAAGAAAAATTTAAGGACTTTAAGAAACAATTTTCTGAAATATCTTACACAATTTCTTGTCTCATTACACAAATATATACCCCCTTACCTGTATTCTCTAGATGTTATTTTTTAATATAAAGGCACATATAAAAAAAAATAGACACATCCCTTTTGAATTATTGATGTCACTGACCATCTATCTAGCCATATGTTTCTATCTTTTTTTGTTTCAAAACAAATTAAAATTTCAGGAGAGAATGAATAATCATGGTTCTGTGGTATCATGTTCTGCTCCAATCTGTTCCATTTCAACTCTGGTTGTTCCACACACATTTATTGAATGTCCCAATATACCAGCCCTCTCCTACAAAACTGAACTCCCCTCTAATAAGGCAAAACTTGGAAGGTTGACTACAGTATCTCTTTAGGTAAAGGCTCTATAAAGATCCATCATGTATGTGGTGTGACCTTCTTCACAGGAACTTTTTGTCCTCCACTCTCCTTATTACCAGAAATAGTTTGAACATTTATTGCACTTTTTCATTATTGGTTGATTTTTGTTTGAAATTTTACTTATAACCTTCAATTCTGGTGATAATAGACACAAGAATCATATATATATATATGAGAATCAATACATTACTGCTAAGTTCCTACGATGTAAAAGAAAAGCAAAAGACTTTCTCACTTGTTTGACATTAATTTAATATCCTGCTTAGCTTCCATCTGATGCAAAGAGCTGCTTCATCCATTTAAGCATTTCTGTTTGGGCTCCTAATGAAGTTTTTTGTACCTGTCTTGTAAACAGAGTTCATAAATGAAATCACAAATGGATGAAGGAACTCAACTTGCTGTTAAAAATATTGAACCCCCAAATAACCAGTTAAATTTAGTCCAGCTTTTGAGTTTTCTATCATACATCTTTACTTATAGCTTCAGATGAGCACAACAACTTTAAAGCATTATACAATCACACATATAGTCATCTCTATTAGGCATTTCTGAATGGACTGTCAATTCGCTTCATGGCAAATTTAACAATAGTAGCAGTTGTCGGACATACTCAAAACAAAATAAATTATCCATCATACTTTTTGTATTTAAATATTTTTAATATTCTGTGTTTTAGAGAAACAGTTCAAACAGCACTCTAGCTATGATGAGTCTCTCCTGAGGAAGTTTTTGATGAGACTGAATGAAGATAATGACAACCATTAGTCATGGCAGTTAGCATAAGGCATGAGAATCAGGACAATATTCGTAAGCAGCTAAGACACAATAGTGAAAATACAGCTTCCTGTGACTAGGTACAACTGACTGCTATTCTGTAAAGTAAAACTGGTGTTTAATTCTAGTACTAGTACATTTAATGTCATGTGCATCAGAGGACCTAATTGTTTTCCACCACATGGTAGGAAGCTTTATGTTCTCTATCAACCAAAAACAAACAATCATATTGTTTAATGGTTGTTCAATTAATGTTAATGTGCTACTTTTACACCCTGAATTATTTGATGAATAAACTCTAACAAGTCACTTGAGAATTATGTTTAATGGAAACTCAACTATTAGTAAAAATTCCCTGGTTTCTTATAATATTTCATACAATCAGTTCGGGAATATACAGCGTACATCAATATTAAAAAATATTACTCTCCTATGGGAATACAATAAAAATCAAACATTTGAAAGAAAATGAGAGAGCCTTGCTGCTTGGTGTTGAAAATCAAAATAGGAGTAGAATAGAAATGACTAGGTTAGATGAACTCAAAAGTGAACTACTTTTGGTTGAAGTTTTGTAAAACTACTGAATATATATTTTCACTGAAATATTATCATTTTTTAATATATGAGAAAATGATTTCTGGCTTTAGTATTTATTTAGCTATACTAATATTATATTCATCCATGTTTACTCATTCTAATATAAGATCCCTGATGTCTCTTATATTAGGCCAATTGATTAATGGCCTTTATTGTTCCAAGTTAATTGAATGTCATTACACACAGGAGTGAGAAACAGAAGTAAGAAGAACAGAAGAAAAGAGAACACACACTTCTTTTTTTGAAGGTGAAAAATCTATTCATATCAGGCATGGTATTTGCAAATACTGTCATATGTATATTTTAATGGCACCTTGGCTGTCCTGTTCTTCCTGTTCTGCATTTTAACATATCAACATAAGGTTCATAAACAGGGACAAATGAGATGCAAATTTAAGAGATGTCAAACATTCCTGACAACTTCCTACTGAGAACACAATTGAGAAATGACAAACTTATCATCTACCTGGCTGGTTGAAATTCAAAGCTGACTGCTTTTGATTATAAAGCAATAAGCCTTTCATTTTTTAGTTCATTTTGCATTTCTTAAACACTGTTTCACAGAAAAATATGCAGTTGGATTGATTTGAATCTGATTAGAGCTAGTTTTCTTATTTGTAATAAATAAAGGTGTCTCTATAGTGTTGCAGCACATTAAGAAGCATTTTACCTGAGAAATTGACTTACTTTTATAGTAATTTAAAAATATATCACAAATAAATTCAATATTACAACTTCCTTGGATATATTATTTCTAATTCTACATAATTTTAGGTAATAATTCATATTATACTTCATATCTAGTATAGTTTTCAACCCGTTGACCAATTAAAAAGTGACATAAAGATTTGAGTGTGTTCACTGAGCATTTCATTGAAAAACTAATTAGAATTAAATAATAAATTCTCAATTTTAATTCCAACTAAACATCAATGTAGTATGTTATCCAAGATGGATATGTGACTAGGACAGTAGATACTACTTTATTTCTATACTTTATTATTTCAAAGAAGGAAAATTTAAAATTTAAAAGGTTCCTAAGCAATAAAATTGGAGATGGGGTAAATATATCATATGGAAAAACAGAAAATTTATATAATGTTCCATTAAAGTCTAAAATAAGCAACTTATTCATTTAGTTTTGTTCTTATAAGATCTGAATATTTTTGGAGAAACAATTCTATCTAGCATTAGAGATATTATAAATCAATATTTTATGTACTAGAAGTAAGATTTTACTTGGTTTGTACTTCTAATAGTGAATATTATTCATAGATTATTTTTCACTCCAATAATTTAAGTTCAGAATTTTATTTCATCATAATACATAGTCATTGACAAATTAACAGGCTGTGTGTGGTCCTAAAATTTCTATTCTCAAATTGTTTTCTAGTCTCTTTGCATATTGAAGGAAATTAAAAATGAATAATATATATTTAGGAACCCCTATTCTGGTAAGTTGAATAACTATATTTTGATGTTGTGTATGGTCTTATTAAGAATAAAACTATTAGTTATACATAAAATGACTTGAAAACTGAAGTATGTGTCATTTCTACTACTTGATAAACATAAAATTGACTGAATACAGCTGCAACACATTAATATCATCAATCAAGGTTATTTTAAGAATTAAACTATAGTTTTCTAATAAAATAAAGTCTAATTACATAATAAATAAAGCATTTGAGGTCTATATAATGGTATACAAAACATAAAACATTTATAATATATCTTCATATATCTAAAAGCAAATACAGCCTCAGAAGAGAAGGAAATAATGGCTAATTAGGCATTTGCCACATATCATTATAAAATTACTTATCTTTATAAGAAAATACATGCATTAAAACCAGTGTATATGATGTGAAGCATTATACTTATTTGCTGTAGATATTGTAGATATAATTAAAATCTCCTCTCATTTATACTGTTTCAGATCCTTTCTTCCCTGACATTGGAAGATGTGGTTGGTGGAGGGGATCTCATCACCAAATACACATATTTATTTCACCATTTGCAACTCAGGTATCACAAAAATGCGTTTCCTAGTCTCAGCAGTTAACCAGTAATCAGTGGGGCTCTGAGTACACGCTACTTGAAGTGTGCAGCGCAGTCAGCTATCTGACCACAGGAGTAAAATTCAAGAAATCCTGTCAAACTCAGGAATGAGAGCTGACCTGGCAACATTGAGCCTAAGCCTCTCATATATGCTGCTTTTGTATTGGAAAAGGAGCTGCATGTTCTACACAGTGTAATTCAGTGAATTAATTGTAAAACACTAAAACCTATATTGATTTGCTATGTATTTTTTCAGGTTTGTGAAAAGCAGATATTTCTGAGTCCTTTCAATGCACGTCAGCACTAGAATAATGGTGGGCAGAGTCAAACTGGACCAAAAAGCAGAATCCTTACAGATCACTGTTGTCTTATGGAAGATGCCCAAGTCTCTGGAATGATAAATGAAACTGCTTAGTAAATTAAATTAAGTTCAAGTGCTCATCTGTTTAATTTAGATCCTTTGTGGCATCCTTTCCTCAACAATAGAGTTCTTGGTTTAAAATTAGAAAGTATTGTGAAGTTTGTTTTATTTTACCTAATCAAAATCAGACTTCAAAACTCATAGGGCATTTAAGGATTTCAGTTACCTAGTAGTCACAAAGTACTTGTTCTTTTTAAGATGGAAGGGCTAATGGAAGTATAGAAAATAATGGCAAAATTATGCTAATTCTTACTTAGTGGAGAATAAAAGCCCAATTTTCTTTCATTTGAAGTTCTTGTAATTGTAGATGCTAGAGAAATGGAGTCATAATTTTTATATATATGAAATCAAAATTAGAAGATTTCCATTTATTTATTAGGTAGCACTTTATACTTTTAATTTAAATTCCATTCTCTCCTAGCTAGAATCAGAAAAAAATTATTAATTGATACGTACAAATTCAGTATACATTTTTGTAATTGGTAGGCTCTTGGTTTTGAGTAATTTCCCATGCATTTTAAATGAATATGATAATTTTTAAGTTATTCATCATTAAGGCATGACTTTTGTAGGCATGTAAATATCAGTTATTAAGGTTGTGAGTAAATGTTAATATCTATGAAAAAAAATCTCAATACTTTTTATTAACTTTGGAAAGTACTTTATGAAGAGTCACATAGCAATTACTATACATAAAGAATTTTGCCTTTCATTCAACCTTGATTGTTCTCTCTTTTATCATCAGACACTATCATTTTCTAAAATGAGAAAGTTAATTAACTTGGAGAGGATATATTTCAGCCCAAGTCCAACATGTAGAATTCATGTAATTATTTTGGGCGAACCTCTTAATATTGTAAGATCTTGTTTTCTTACCTTTAAAATTAGGATAAGAAAATTTATCCTGCTTTATCATACAGTTGTTGTGATCATTAAATACACTATTATTTTTTAAAGTATCAGGCATATATTTATGTATGTATATATTTGTACATGAAATATCATATAGTATATTAACATTTCATATACACATCAATATAATAATTTATATAAATCATAGTACATAAGAAATATTGTAAGACCAGAAAAAGATGAAGGCAAATTGATAGATATTTCTTCATTTAGTGATATTTGGTAAATGCTTCCCATCAACCTAGATCAATACTAGTTCACACTTAAAATGTTAAGCCTTTTCCTAAAGGGCTATAATTTCTGCTATCAGACAAGTAAAGTTTGTTTTTTTCCCAAAGTATTTCTTGGCAATCTTTAAACCAAGATGCTATGCTTAATTTCCCTTTTTCCTTAAGTGACAAGTGAGCAGACTATTTGGCATCCACTGAATATTTTTTAGCTGTAAATTGTTATGAGGCCACTTTCTTTTGAGTCTATTCATTTGGTAACAGGCTGTCATTATTAGTGTCATTTACATTCATTCCCTTAGGTGATAAGTTGGAAATGTTGAATTAGTGGTAGAAAGTATAGACTCAGTACATCATTTGGATATTACTTCAATTATACCAACATTTTAGAGTTAAATTCTGAGATAATTTAATTAACAGTTCTAACTTCTGAGCAATCAAATCAATTCACCAACAAGTTTTACTTATTACTAATTAACCTTTATAATAGCCTGTTACATATTTCTTCATCTAAGTACAACAAATGAACAATAATTTCTTATTGAGAATCTTTATAGAGTTAATGCCTCAAAGGGGGACTATTTTTTTCCTCGCAGTTTATAGTATACCAAATAGATGACTCTTAAAATATAAGTTGAAGGAGAGCATTTTCTAACATCAATATGATTTTAGAGTGCTGTGGTAAGATTACTTTGGCATACCCTTAGCATTAATAAATTTAGTACTCCCATTTTTAATGTCTCTGAATAATTTGAAAGGTATGTAATGTGCAGTATTTGTGATTTTCTAAGAACATGAATTTTAATTACCATATGCTGTGAAAGGCTGGTGTAATTTTTTTAAAATTCAACACTGGACACAGAAATTTCCAAACTGGTTAAAAAAAAGAAAGAAAAAATCTAAAGGGAAAGTACAATGGTCTAAGAAAGTAATTTTTCTGAACTGGGTGTGATGGCACACATCTGTAGTCCCAGCTATTCAGAAAACTAGACAGAAGGATCACTTGAGTCCAGGAGCTCAAGGCCAGACTGGACCAAAAGGAAGACCCTCTCAAATGAAAAGAAAAAAAAGAAAAGAAAAGGAAAAAGAAAAAAAAAAAAGAATTGTCCTGAGACAGAGAATAAAAGTTCAAGAAGTATTCAATAGTAGAGGTGTTCTGTATTTGCTGTAACAGGAAAGCATATTTTTTCAATAGTTTTGAAAACTATTGCTGTAAGTGATAAATTGCACCTAATAGTGATTTTTAAGGATTTAATTTGCAAATTTATTTGGATAATAGTAATATTTTATGTATTAAAATTTTATTTGCACATTTGATACATACTATGAAGATATCTTATAATTAAAGTTTTTAAACAGGGAAAATAATTTAAAAGAGTTTTTTGTGTGTGTGGTGCTTGGGTTTGAAACTTGAGGTGCTATGCCACTAAATTATATCCTCTTTTATTTTTTGCCCATGCTAGCCTCCAACTTGTGATCCTCCCGCCTCAGCTTCCTGAGTTGTTACAAGTGCAGGCATGTGCCAACTTGTCAGGTTAATTTAAAGTAATTTTGCTCACCCCCTAGAGCATGTCCTATAGGTTAGTTCCATAGTCTATTAATGTAGCATTAATTCTACAAATGCAAATCAACCTTACAGAAGTGAGTATTAGCTTATTTATTCACAATGCAACAAAAACTCTATTCAATTCTGAAAATTAAAATTGTATGTATCAATACAATTAGATAGCATCTTGTTAAAAATAAATAAATGTTACATTAAAAGATTTTGATTTAAATAAATTTAAAATAAATAAAAACAACATCAAATGAAGGAATGGAGAGGAAAATAAAGGAACTATATATCAACTTTGAGAGTAGAATTATAGACTTTTGAGTTTTATATAACACATTCATTTTTTAACTTTGCTATGGATTAAATTATTTTTGCAATCATAAAAAAGAGACAATTGAAAACAAAAATGGAACCTTCCAAAAAATACCAATTTACTTTAAATTCTGCCCTATTATAAGATAATCATTATACCTGAATGCTCACTAGAAAGAGTTTTTAATAAGTTAAACCAATTCATAACTTCTTAGAAGTTATCAGGTCATATAAATAATCCGGAGAAATTTTTCAAATGAATATGATCACATCTATTTTAAAAACTATTGGCCAAATGACTCATAGGTATATCAAAAAATGTTCAACGTCACTGATAATAAAGAAAAAGCAAATCAAAAATACAATGAGATATCATCTTATACCATTAGGAACGGCTATACTCAAAAAGTCTAAGGATAACAAAGGCTGGAGTGGATGTGTGGAAAAGGGAACTCTTGCATACTGCTGGTAAAAGTGTAAATTAGTATACTGTAGGTGAAAGTGTAAATTAGTATAGTCATTATGGAAAACACTATGGAAATTACTCAGAAACCTAAAAATATAACTATCAGGTGATCCAGCAATACTGCTACTGTGTATATATTGAATGGAAAGTATATCAAAGAGACATCCACACTCCCATGTTCACTGTGGCACTATTCACAATGGAAATAACCTAAGTGTCCCATCAGCTGATAAAGGAAATATGATACATATACAAAATGGAGTACTATTCAACCATAAAAAGAATGAGCTCCTGTCATTGTAACAATGTGGATAGAACTAGAGATCATTATGTTAAGTGAAAGATGTAAAGCACAGAATGACAATTGCTGAATGATCTCACTCATGTGGAATCTGAAAATCTTAGATGTTGAGGGTGGAATGGTAGTTATTAGAGGCTAGGAAAAGTAGAAAGGAGGGATGAGGAAAGGTTGATTAATAGATGCTGTGTTACTCAGCTTTTCATCCTATGACCAAAATACCCAACAAGAACTACTGAGAGGGGGAAAAGATTTCTTTGGCTCAGAGTTTCAGTCCACAGTCAGCCAACTCTATTTCTCTGAGGTGAGGCAGAACATTGTGATTGAAAGGCATGGTGAGTGAAAGCTACTCAGCTCAGAGTAGCCAGGGAGTAGAAAGAGAATGAGAGAAGCCCAGGACATGATATATAATTCCCAAAGAATGCCTTCATGTGACTAACTCCCTCAGCCAGGCCCCAGTTGCCTACAGTTAGTACCCAGTAATCCATCCAAGTTAATAACCCATCCAAAGATTCATCTACTGATTAGATCACAGCTCTCATAATTGTTTCACCTCCCATATCAAATAGGAGATTTTGTTGGACACTGAACGTCCAAATTATAAGAGGTACTAATTTGCAATAGGATAGGAGCAAATTCTGGTGTGCTATTATTGCATAGTAGGGTAACTATAGATAACAATAATGTACTCTACATTTCAAAATACTATAAGAAAGGATTTTGAATGTTTCACAATAAATAAATGATAAATGAAGACATAGGTGATTTAACCAATTTAAACATTACACAATGTACACACATATCGAAATAACATAAAACATTTAATATGCATGATTTTGTGTATCAGTTAAAATAAATTTCGATTACAAAAGAAAATAAATAATAATTGGCAAAGGATCTGAGTATACTTTTCTCCCAAGTAGAGAGACTAAGCTTTTCTCTTTGTTCTCTTATCTCCCCATGTGCTGTTGGGAAAATGGCAGGAGGTACAAGGAGTGGGGAGTGGGGAGGGGCATGATAGTATCAGGGAACTTCAAGGTTGTCCTGATGTCAATACAGGCAGGCTATGAGTTCAGAAGTTAGGAAATATGGTGTACCTGCATAAGGTAGACAGACAGAGGAGGAGAGGGACATTATCCTTCCAATAGAACACATCCTAAGAGGCACTAAGGTGATCGGAAACCTGTGTCTAGTGGAGAATTTGCCTCCAGAAAGGTTTTAAGAATAGGATCCAATTGTTTCCAAATTTTTCTTGGAAATAAAATGATTCATGAGATACCACTATGAAGTATGAAACATGGTGGATCAGAAACTTAACTAGATGTCAATTTTAAGGGGCTCATTTTGTTGTTTGTGTGTGTATGTGGGGGGTTCTCAGGGAACTTCTACTTTTCTCTCAATTCCGCTCACAATCAAGTATAAGAGAATAAGGTACAAAATGGCTTTTAGGTAGAGTGACCTGTTTTCTCCCCTGCAAATAATCTCTTGAGTATCAATTAATGTATTCTACATAAAGAAAGTGGGAAATTAATCTTCATGATGGATATGGAATACTGGTACTTGTCCATTGGCATGAACAGCTATTTTGTTATACCTCATATATTTAATAGCAAACTGGAATTTACAGACAAATGTTACGCATTATATTGGCAACAGGGAATAGTTTCTTTTAAAAAAAATTAACATTGGCTGGTACTTTCAGTTGTGTTCCTAACACATTACAGCATGACTTTCTATTTTGAAACTGATCCGTATTCTTTAAAGTTGAGTTCTGATCTATTGATTGAAGCACAGAAGACTGAAATTGCTTTCATGCTTATTTAGTCATGAGAAAATGTTTTTAAAAAAAATCAAAATTGAATTTAGATTACAAATGAATTCATGTGTTCTACAAAAGACTATAGTCATGCTTTGTGACAAATGTGGAAACCTTTATATTTTTTATGCTGGAATAAGAAATTTTGATAGAATGATAAATTTGAAGAGACAGCAAAGTAAAGATGGAGTTCAGGATAAAAAAGTTAATCATCATGTTTTTAAGTGAAAATTCATTACATTGCTATAGAACAGAAAAATTTTTAAGGCTATCTGGAATTTTGATTTTTTAAAACAAATTTACTCAAAGTTGGGAACCTTCATACAATTTGGAAAATATGTGGCCTATCAAACTTTTTTTTATGTCTTGGCTTAGCTACACATTAGCAGTATGACATCCTCTTGTTTAGGATGAGGTTAACTGCATTTCCTTTGCATGCCTGCTTTAAGAATTACAGGTGCTTTGTGTAAGTTCTATGTCAAAATTTTAAGTACCTTGCCTGGAATGTATGCTTAATAATAGAAAGTCCCATGATGATGATGATGATGAAGAAGAAGAAAGCTGTCCCTTCATATCAAACATAAATCATCAATTTTATAAACTACGATACAATTATATATTTCTAATCATTTAACTGCATTTATTTTCCAGTAAAAATTAAACCTTCTCATGTAATCTGCTAAGCAGCACACCAACAGTTTTTCAGTAGCAGGTTCCTTCATGCAGATGCTTGAAACTGGGTACTCAGCCACCTCAGAGTGCCAGCTCAGCCTGCTGATCACTGTTCTGTACTCCCTTTAAAATGAAAGAACTAACTCCTGCCAACTTCTATATTACCTGAACAAGAGACATGGGGATAGAGAATTCTATGGTTAAAGGGTTGCATTTCTTTTTTTTTTTTAATTTTTTAAAATTTTATTTATTTTTTTAGTTGTAGGTGGACAGAATATCTTTATTTTATTTTTATGTGGTGCTGAGGATTGAACCCAGTGCCTCACGCGTGCTAGGCGAGCACGCTACCACTGCACCACAATCCCAGCCCCAAGGGTTGCATTTCTAAAGGGCATATGTAGTTTTCAAAACACCAGCCTATATATATTTTAATTGAACAATCAAAGTAACAAGAATAATATTTTAGTAACATTGTTTAAAAATCATTTACTTTCATTTCCTGAGAATCTTACACATGTCATTCTTTAAAAACTGATTGTTATTAAGCCAAATGGTCTTCCTTCCATTAATAAACTGAAAGTGAAATTTATCTAAATACAAGACCTAACTATACTACCTAGGTTCTTTGTGCAGTGCCCATGCAAGCTACCTTTGGTGTTTTGGTGCATTTCCAGTGGTTACACAGGGCTAAGGACCCAAGGTTACAGCATTTTCTGAAAGAATGTGTGGAGCATGCATACAGAAACCTCAAAATATACTGAAATAGAATGCACCATAATTTAAAAGCTTTCATTCGCCATGCAAGTTTGTATCATTTGCATGTGGTGGATGTCGAACATGAAAATGTTTATTACCTTTGGAAGACTTCACTTTCAAATTTGTGAAAGCAGACATGATGTCATAAAGGGATCTAAGTGGAATGCAGCATTATTTTCTGATATGGACAATCTTCTTAGTGGTGCATATGTTTACCTGTTAGGGCCAGTTGTTGAATGTTTTCCATTCTCATTTAGGAAAACATTCCCTGGTGCAGAAGAACTCATGTATCCATTTCTTTGTTATTTTAAGATTCAGGTAAGCTCTACAGCACATGACTCTGCTACATATACATGATTTAGTTTTTTCTATACCACAGCTTCATTTCAAACTCATGCCAGATAGAACACAGAAAATATAAATGATTTTAGTCAATTCAGATTAATTTAGGTCAGAAGTTCCTCTGTCCACTCAGGGACTTACTTTTCTCCCTGTCTTCTTCCTGAGTGTAATTTATGTTCTGCAAGTGCTGGTGGCACCTTGCTGTGCCCACTGATGTGTCTACATCCTGATCGGCTTTGGTCCATGTCCATGTACTGTACTCTTGCTGCCTTCCTGTGGTTGGGGGTTTGTTGAGGAGGACCATTTCCTGCTTACTCTAGCCAGGACAGGGAAGGATTCTATAGTCACATCTACAGACTAACTGTGGTGAGGGGGAATTCTGTGGGGCTTGTTGCCTCTCCAGGATTCACTTGAGACATAGAACCTCTCTGTGTTCCAAATCTATCTGAGTTTTTTATAGAATAAATGGTATGCTTTATGATCCATATTCAAGGCCATACTAATATCTTAGATACTGTTCCTTTTTTGCAGATGAATGAAGTCAAGTGGATGGGAATTTTTTAAATCTACTGTTTAACACACAAACTTTATGCCCAAAGTCCATCAGGCTTGTGTCCTTCAATATGAAGGTGCTTGAAACTCAAAATCTTTATTTTTTGAGCTTTAAAAACAATGTTCTCTTGTTTTGTTCAGCATTGGTGTTTCTACTGTGATGACCCTACCATGAGTTAATGCATGCAAAGATCTACTCTGAACAATAAGAGAGCTACAGGGTTATAAGACCACAGCAACAATCAAATAATTACAATGAACAACAATGAAAAACATAGACTAATATATATTAAGACGAGTACTAAAACTATGGTAGGGTTTTCTTTCACCTTACTAAATCAAACTACTGGATAAAGAGAATGAAGGAGAATAAATGATAGGCAGGATACCTGAACTAAAGATTATTTTTACCTTTGCTTTATAAAAACAGGAACTTTTTAAAATAGTCAAATTAAATTTAGAATATTACTGATAAATAAAATTTCAAATTTTCTTTCTCTGGAACTTTTGATCTTTAATTCTGCAGATAGCAGGCCTTTAGTTGAAACTCAGATGAGGAAATGGTTAGTATTTATGAAAGTGACTAAATGTGAGTGTGCCTTTTCTGCTTAGGAAACTTTTCCTCTGAATAGCTCTCATTCTTTACTGCAGACTTACAGTAGCTTCCTCTTATTTTTCTCCCAAGGAATCTGAATAATTCAACACTTAGTGCAACCACAACCTGACTTGAACCTATCTTTCCAGGTGTGCCTTCTTGGTGCACATCATGACTGAGACCCTTCATGCTCACTGACTCTCCTTTCCTATCAAATGCTTCTTAAATTTTTCCGCCTCCCCAAATTAAGACAGCCTATTCCCTTCCCAGGAGAGCTCCATTCCTTTGTTGAACTGGGCAAGTTACTCCTTTCATTCCAGTTCCCCTTAATGGCTCTCTCAGTCTCCATCCTTCATTAGGAATCTCCAGGCTCTCCATAGCTAGCTGTCTTTAGCACTTCCTTAAGGCTGACATGGATTAAGGATATTTGTGTAGCAAAAGACCCAGAGGGAGAAAACTGGAGTTTTCAACCTTGTTTCAAAAATTGTATCAGGTCATTTTGGTTCTTTTAGCATCAGGCCAGCCTGAGGACCTCTGAACTGTCTTTGTACTGTTTTCAGCCAGAAGTTGGTTGGTTGAAGTTTTCAGCTCCTGTGTACAGAAATCAAGTCTCAATTTCCAATAGTGCTTGGTACTCAGTAACTATACTCTGAATCAAATAGAATGGCAGATGAGAAATGAGGAGTGTGTTGATCAATCCAATGGAGTTAATGAGGGGATAAGGAAAATGTGTAGATATTTGACTCTCCTAACAGCATGTAGTCGTGGGCACCCTTTTCCCTCCCTTTACCTTAATCAGTGATTGTGATTTCCTTCTCTTATATCTTCAGTGAAAGTTTTAATTCTCTTTTAGCACAATTAAGGAGAAGCACAATATAGGAGAGCAGTTCATAGTAAAGAAAAGGGCTGAGGATTAATCACTAATTCACATTTCATTTGACAAGTTTTGAATAAATTCAGAAAGCTTTGCCAGGTAAAAACCAAATCAGATCTTTATTTCAAAGATAAAAAGAACCCAGGTCGTTGACAGCAGTCTACTCTCTTTTAGTCTTTCAACAAGTGGCATTTAGTGTTTTAACTCACTGCTACAGCTTCAGATTGTATTACGCTGTCATGCTACTAAAGACAATGCACTTCAAAAAAGACAAAAAATGAGCTTACCTCCATCCTTTTTAGCCCCTCACAATTGAATCTGCTATTCATTTATGTGTTCTTTACTTGTGGGTACCTGGAAGAGTGAGAAAGAATAGAAAAAGAAAATTAAATATTACTCAACTGCATTTTGTGAAAGGCAAATATTTACAATTTTAATTGATGACAAACACACACTTCATAAAACTATTAGCATGCAACTCCAGCTGCAAAAACTGAACAGCAATATGCCTAAGCTGGTTAGCAGCAAAAAAGTAAACCAATCACATCGACAAAAAGCCACCATAAACAAAAAAACTATTGAAAAGATCAACGGTTTTGGCATTCATCCCTACCATCAGGTCTTTCGCTTTCTTTTTTTTTCCATCAAAATTTAGCTTACGTTTGATGTTAGCAAGACTTGCATTACTATTATTGTTAATTTTAGTTCTGTTTATTACCTTGAGGGTTATATATTGTAAAATAATTTTGGTGCCTCTAGTTAATGTTAATTAGTTGTTTTAATAGCCTATAGACCTATTTGTTATGTTTTTGTAGGTTTACTTTTTTAACTATCAGGAACTTAATAACTGAGAATATTTAACATTACTGTTGCATAGGCAAAATTACAGAGTTACTATTAGTGTTACCTGTTTAACGTTTAGTCATCCTTTGAGTCCTGCGACATATTTCCTTAATAATCATCAGCCATCAAGTCTGATAGTCTCAAAAGAAATATCAGCCCTCTAAACTGCCTTCAAGGGCGGTGATATTTAGCACTGAAAATTACAAATAAAGTTTTTGAGGTTGAATAGCAACAACTGGCCAGTGACACTGATGATTTGTTTGTCAAAACAAACTGTTATCAACTACGCAAATGAAGTCCACGCACTCCTTTGAGTGAAAACAATAAAGTGAATCTACGCAATGCTTACATGTTGGATGGGATATTTAATGTGCGGGGAAACTCAAAGGTTGAAGAACTAGGCATTTAGACAGTGGTAAGTGGTAATCTTACCTCTTTATACTCCATTACTCTTTCTCACGAGAGACATGCTAATGCAAACAAGTCAATCAGAATTTGTGTTTAGCAAGATAAAGCTTAGAGGATAGTTTAAAATCCATTTATTATTCTAAATCCAGTTTTTTTCCATTAACATGTTATACATTAGTGTTTACTAACCATGATTCATGTAACAGTTTAGTTTGTTAACTTTTAAATTATTTAACAACCATAAGTTATTAATACATTTTTAAGTATTACACAAATATCTTAAAACAGGCTTGGGTTCATTTTTGTAATTTTTAAATAGAAAACATTTTAGGCATCTCTTGAAGAAGAAATAAAGCAGGCATTTAAAGCTAGAAAACAAGTAATTCCAAATTTAGTTTTTACAAAAGTTTTCAGCTTTATTGACAAATTATGGCAAACATATTTGACAAATTGTGGTTTCCTATTTAGAGAAGCTTACACATGGAACTTTATGTGTGTTTTTTTTCTCTTTTTTAACAAATACAGGTTAAAACACTGAACAAATTCAGTTAGCTACATACATACAGTAGCTGCTTGTTTTCAACCCCATTAAAACAGCATTTAAAATTAAATTTACAAACTTAATATCGAACATCTTCATCTAACTAACAGATATTAAAAGACAGGTTAAAACATCTTATCTACAACTTTATTATCAGCTAGTTCAAATATCATATTACAGTCTTTTAGCAACCCTAAACAAAATTTCTGCTAGTTGGTTGAGACTCAAAATCTGTCAACAGATTCATGCTCTTTCTTAAAAAAAGAAAAAAGAAAAAAAAAGATTACACACAACAATGAAAAACAACCAAGAGAATATCATCCTACTGAATGGTTCATAAACTATGCTTGCCAATATCTTTTTCAGTTTGTTTTGTAAAATAATACTAGTGTCATTGCCACGACAACAGTATAGAGGGAAATACAAGAAATATATGGGAGTAATTATGAGCAGTTATCCCTAGAATAGAAAAAACAAAACAAAAAAAGGACTATTACTTGTCTTGTTGCTGTTTATGTGGAGACCACAGGCTATGAATTGTCTTTGAGGTGAGGTCACAGGTGAGGAGGACCTTCAATATCTACCATAGGGGTGTTCCCTGTATCCCCCTCTGGCTGACCTTGGCGGTGGTGCCTTTAAGCTGGAGCGGGTTGTGGCCCATTCTTCTGGTGCTACGAACAAGAGAAAGACAGTAACACACACATGACTTCACATTTAACAAAGAAAGTAATTTAAGGCACAATAGCAAACATAGAAAAAGAGATTAAGAAGTCTGAGCACTGAAAGTTAAAGCAATGCTTTTTCTATATGGTAAGATTTATACATATATATGGAATGGAAATATATATATGTATGTGTATATATATACACACGTTTATATTATTTATTTTTTAATATTATTTATAGTATTTTTTTCCACTTGTAATTAAACGTTCATTGCTTTTTTTAATAGAAGGCAAGCTAAAGTCCTTGGATAACTACACATTTATTATGTGTTAGATTTTAATGCTGCAATATAGAAAGAGGAGTATAAGTGCAATCCGCTCCTCACTTAATCTTCTAATACAGACTTCAAAAAGAAATTGGATATAGTGAAGTAATCGTTTTTAGGTCTTTATTAACTTGAGAATCACCTAAGAATCTTATACAAACAAAATCCAAAATAACTAATGCCTATTCTCTGTCCCATAAACCAACTGATAAGGAAACTCTCCAGGGTGGAATCTACAGTTTGGTATTTTTCAACTGCTCCCCAGGTGATTCTAAGGTGATCCAGGATTGAGATTCATTGTGCTAAAAACTGTACTAGACAAAGTGAGAGATGAGCAGGGCGTGGTGCAGAGAAAATTTTAAGTAGCAAAATAAATTAAGAAAAGAATTCTCACATCAATTCTTCCAAAAACAGAACACAGAAAATACAGAGGTATTGAATACACCAGGAAAACGCGTTTGTCTATTAAAGGTATTTCCATTATCTTCAATGTTATGGAACGTAGCTGAAAACCAAGAAACAAGCAAGATTTTGTGTATAATGGAAGATGGCCGTTGTAAGATCTCTGTCCCTGGAAAAGGATTCTGGTTCTCCTCCAAAGGAGCTTAATATCAAATTCATGATGACATTTATATTATTCCAGAAGGTTGATTTTCTGCATCTTCCATCAGTTCTCCATAGAGAGCAGATTTTATGCACAGATCTTTGAAGTGTGGACATAAAGAAGGAGATTACTAGAAAGACAGGGATACATTGGCACTGATAGCTGGTACAAAGAGTGTAAAGAATGGAAATATCAAATGGAAAATCCCAGAAGATCAAGGACAACTGATGTAGGGTATTTGTCCCTAGAGAGTTCAAGTGTTCCTAAGAGTTTGTTCAAAAAGATTGCTAAAAGGGATGAGAAAAATTTAAATTGCACTCACTATAAGCAAAGGGAAATAAATGCCAATGTAGAAAAATAATGACAAATGTATATCAATATTGGAAAAAATTGTACTTAAATGGATACATATTAGGTTTCTGAGGATATTCTTTATCGAGACATTATGATTATTATAAATGATAACTAATGATAAATGAAGAATTATCTTTTCCACTACTTAAGGTACATAATTATGTTTATTTCAGTATGTGATAGGATATAAAATAGTAGTGAGAAAATAAATAAATAGGAGAAATGTTGTCATTGCCCAAGAGACATGTTTATTTAGTTCAGGGGTTAACCAACTATGGTATCTGAGCCAGATTTGCCCAGATGCTTGATCTTATAAACAATTTTTTACTGGAAAATAGGCATTTTTATTTATATAATATTGTCTGTGGGTGTTTTCATGGTGGAGAGGTAGAGTTGAATCATTGTGACAGAGATTATACTGCCTGATTATACTATATACTGAGAATATAGCTTCCAATATTTATACCATAGGCTTTTAGAGAAAAGGTTTACATACACCTGCTTTAGTCTGTGTTGTCTTTTCTGGAGGCAGAATGTGGACATTGATCTTTCTGATATGCTCTCTTGAGAACAAGAATTTACTGCCAAGCTGCCTGATTTCTCAACATCGCCATTTTAGGGAAGAATTCCATATGTTACTTCACTGGAATTAAATAAAAATGCCTTTGGTGTACTAGAGAGGAAAGTAGACTTTGCTGGTAAGCTTGAAAGTACTTTCTTAGCCTTCTGTGAAATGAGCGCTTATTCCATATCTGTGATATACTTGAGAATATGCTAATGTTCTTATCTTCCATGTTAAAATCCACTCTCCATGTATTATGATTTTTTTTTAACAAAAGTAATGTAACACTTCTTGCTGATTATTGCAGTGTTAGAGATCCAGGAGTTGTACTCTGGGGGTGGGGGTTTTTCAGAGTTGAGATAATAAACATTTCAAGTATTCCTCAGAAACACAAATCCTGAGCCCCTTCTCAGATTCTCAAAATTCCTGGTAAATATTCCTGCACAATAACTGAACACCCATGAGCAGAAGACAGAAATGCCTGCCACATCCCACCCCTAGAATCTTTTAGAATTTTAAACCAGCTTAAACCTGGGGCTGCCTCAGAGGACATATGTGTTTAAGAACTCATTGGCTTGGCTTCACTTGACTTCAGTGAAAGCTCAGGGGCAGCTAATTGATGAGAAGAAACTCTATTTCCTAACTGTAGGAAGTGTGACTGTTCACTGCTGTAGCCATACAGCCTGTAACAAATGTCACATCTAGCAAGAGTTGACTGTGAAGAAAACCTGAATGAATGAAAAGAGGAATAAGTGAATAAATGTGGTAACTGTGAGGCAGAAAGAGCTTCCTCCAGTGAAAAACCTGAAGAAAAGAGCAACAAGCTGAAGGAAGTTGACATTAACTTTAAAAGCAGTATGACTAGAAATCTTTTAGATTTGCTATTCTCGGACTTCTGACTCAAAAGTCTTTTAGCTAAGCACCAGAAGTGCTTTACTACTGAATGCAGTGAAATAATCACAATAGAATCCCACTACAAAAAAGTGCAAAGCGTTACACTTAATTGCACAAAAATGTGCCCTTTTGTAGTTCGCCATTTGTATGTGAACTAATACTATGGTTTTCCCTCCTTTGCTGAAGGCCAGGAAAGTGAGATATTCTGTTAACTTATAAAAATTATAACTAGGAAGACAAACAAAAAGTTAAAATGTACTCCTACCCAGGCAAAGGGGAGTTTTAGATTTTCCAAGATTCCTCACAATGAGCAAGAGAAAACAAGTATTTATTTCTCTTAATTCACATGTTTCTGCTGTTTACATGTTCTCAATAACAGCAGCGAACAAAGATCAGGAAAAGTATTATTTCTTATGTGTCAAATTTTCTCCATGTATGTCTTTGCTAACATCAGAATGTTTACAGATAGGCACTATTTATAATTGCTACACAACATAATCCAGTTTCTCTCAGTGAAGCTGGGCTCTTTAGACTGGGCTTGGAGTGAGCTGGCTCAGTGAATATTTTTCCAATGTCATCAGCCAATCTTCCTTGCTTATTAGCCATGTATAGGCTTCTGGATCTCTTTCATGCAGTTATCAGACATGAAAGTAAAACTTAGGAGCCAGAGGAAGTCTAACCTAAGCAACTGTCAAATCATCATCATGGAAAAGATCCAAATATACAGAGAGACAAATCCTTTTAAGGTCTCTCATGATGAAGTTTCTCTGAAATATAAAGGACCAAGAATGCACTTGTAATTTATCTGTCCTCTTGGGAGTCTACTATTTAGGAGATCAGTATATTTAAAGTATTTTAGGACCTCCTACAAGTTTTGGATTCCTGGACAACTGTTTCTAGTCCCGTGACGTTGTCTAGGATATCATTTTAAAAAATAATTGCACACTGAAGTAAGATCCTTTAGTAAAATGATAAAGGAAGTAAGATGCTCTCAGTATCAAGATCATTGTCATTTGAGAAGTGCTAGCCAGACTATGAATGTAAATCAAGAATATAAATTACTCCTCAGAGAGGGTGCTAAATAACTATCTGCCCAATTGAGATTGTTGGAATGTATTACAGAATTGTGACATGGCAAACTGCAAATTAGAGTGTGAGAAACAAAGCTTTAGAGTGTCTTTCAAATTTCCACCATTTCTTGGCTTCCCAACTCATATTTCAAGATACCATGTAGTATACAAAATATAAAATACCTTCATATTTATTATGTAAATAACAAAACATCATTAAATATTTGTCTTTTTTTTTTCTTTGCTGAAGATCTCTTGTGTGCCAGTCACTTTACTATGCCCTGACTAGAAGGGCAGTTCAGGAAGCCTTAAAGAGATGACAGGGATAAAACAGCAAAATTTTGTCAAATTACAAAATAATTATATTTTAAGAAAATGCTGGGGAAAGCACAGAGGAGGGAGCTTCTAACTTTCATTATTCAGATGAACTTGGATTGAACTCAACATTTAGTCATCTCAAGGAAGGGATTTTCAGAGCAAATATACAATGTCAGTAAGAACACAGGTGCCATTTAAACTATAGAAGAGAATTTACTTTCTTTAAAGGCTTTCGTATATTACCTTGTAGCATGTGGCCTTGTTTCTGAACTGGACTCTAAGATCTATGTGAACAGAGACCTTCTATGGTGGCAGTAAAAGCACCATGAATATTTGTAAGCTACATATAAATAAATGACACTACTAAACAAAAAAGGAATTTGTGAACCAATTATGCCAAATGAGTAAAACAGAATTATTTACAAAGACTCTATGTGCAAATAGGTTGTCATGTTGCATGTACTTAAAATATATCAATATTTATTTAAAGTTAATGTTTTTTTTTAATTTAGTTAAGACTTTTTTTTACCTTGTGAGTCAAGTTTTACAAAATGCCTAGAGTACATCTCTATTACATGCTAATGACCATCACTGAAGAACATTTGACTTTGATAAAGGAGTGTAAATTATCCAGGTAACTCTTCTTGTGCATAGAATGTTACTCTAGAGGCTTCAGAAGCGTCTGCATCTCAAATACTTTGCTCTCAGCAGAATCAGGCCTATTAAGTGGTGTGCATTTCTCAAAGTACTCTCATTTCTGCAGTGGGAACAATCACAGTTGGAAAGAAAAATCTTGATGACTTTTACAGTTGCAAAACTGTGTTCTTTGTTCTAGATATATTAAATAAACATTGAGGTTGCTGAGAAAAACAGGAACCATAGAAAAGTGGGGCCAAATCTTAGGAAAGATGGCATTATTTAAATAGCTGGAAAAGTAAATTTTTAATGTTTATCTTTCAGGAAGTAAGTTTAAAATGTCACCTTCAGAGTAAATCAGTTTTAGAGCTCAGTTCAGAAAGGGTACCAAGGAAATTATTACCATGAGGCCTCAGCTGCCGTGTTCACACTTTGCTAGTCCTAGATAGCTCTTTCTTTGTATTTCTGAAATCTGCAAAAGAGTCTCAAGGAGAAAAAAAAGTTTTTAAAACCGACAACAGAGGAGGGAAGCTCATACTCTTTATTTTTTGTACACTGTAAGTTTAGATGCAAAAACCAGAACTAAAGCAGAAAAGTTAAATTAATCTCTATCATTACAAACTGCCGGAGTCTGGTTTGTGAATCATACGAGAGCATTACAGAATGGTTGATTAAAATTCATACTGGCTCTGAGCCACTCAGATTTTTAGTCTCAGGGATATTTCTGATCTCTTTAAGGAATATCATTATATTTAAAAGCACCTTTCAAATGTATACTATGGATTGTTTTAAGGTATTTATTCCCAAAGAAAGTATGTTAGCTTTAGATGTTTTGCTGTTATTATAACTCAGTATCATTATGCAGTCGAAAGCCCAAGCACAGTGCAAGGTATTTTATGTATATTATTAGTAAAGGCTCCCAATTTTCCACCAGGGTAGGAATTAACATGGCCTTTTTTTAAAGACGAGGAAATGATAGCTCATAAATTTTAGTTGTTAGCAAGATGCGAATTTTTATCTATAATTGTTTCATTATTTTTCCACCAACCCTTTCATATGAAAGAAGTTCTTGACTTCCAGTTTTTCATCTTTTTTCCCCCCTAGAAAGCAGGATTTAATTTATTTTACTCCCCTTGGATTATATAATAATTAGTGATTTCCACAATAATTAATTAGCCTAATGAGTGAGACTATATTTTTGATTTTGTCAACAAACCTGTAGGCTGATACAGCTGAATTTGTTAAGATGCAAATCCAGGCACGTTCATTCACCCAAAGTGAAAGGCAGGGTTATCTGTTGTGCTCTGAACATTTTACCGTATTAAAGGAATTTTGGAATCAAATGGCTCAAGTATTTCATCTGCACAATTTATATTCTCACTATTTATAATTGCATAGTTTACTGTTTTAACATGCAGAGGGTAGCAGAATAGTACTGAAGGAGAAATATGGGTGACCAACATCTGCTTCCACAGATGAACACAGTGAATTACGTTCCAAGAAGAGTCATTAACTCTCAATTCACCATCAGTTATGCTCTCAGGAAGTTCAGTCAGCTTCTGGGAAGCATTTACAACTTTTATCACTCTTACAAATATTTAATGAAATATTCTCTGCTAGAACAAAGTATCCCTTGAGATAATCCATTTAGAGAGTAACAAAGCGCTGGATCTTTCTAAGCATTGTTCTCAATTCTAGGATCTTATGGTGTACATGGAAGGCTATTGGTAACTAATTATTGAATAAAATATTTAAATATTTTACACCTTCATTTTGGATGCATAAAAGAGTCCACAGGCTTCCCTCACATGAATCTCTTCACTTTGAATGGTAGTCTCAGGAGTCTGGTAGCCAGATCTGCACTTGAATTCTGGTTCTGAAAGTCTTTTAATATACTGATAGATAATGCATTTCAATTGTCACACAATTCTGAGCCACTGAAATGTGTATTTAACTTTCCCTAAAACATTAACTAAGTTATCTCAAAGTCAATTTTTTCCAAAATTAAACTTTTCCTCCATACTCCTTCATACTCTTTCCAAGGTTCCCGTACTAGTGAATAAAGCTTGGACCTACCACGTTACCCAACAAACCACAGCATCCTCGTGATCCCATCATCCAGTTTTGTTTTGTTTCTCCCTTAAAATATGTTGAATCCATTTAATCTGTTTCTTTTCATCCTCACTAACCCTTTTCCCCTGCTAGTCTGAGTCTCTGAATAATAGTTGGCTACTTGGTATCTTTTGTTGTTTCCAAGATTTTATGTGTGTGTGTGTGTATATTTGTGTAAATACGTATGTATGTTTATATTCCCTGCATGCATCTTACTCTACTTTTTATCTACCATTTAGCCAGAGAGACTTGGTTCCAAGTATACTCACTGGCCTGTTTACATGATTTTGTAGCACACTCAGGATCAAGTCCGAATTCCTTAGCAAGCCTAGCTAGCCTGATCTGATCCTGACTTCATTTTAGACAGAGTTCATTGAAGAAATTTCTAGAGTCTGGAAATGTAAGAAATACAATTGGTAAAGTTAAGATTTTAAAATATTTTTCTCAAAAGGAAAGGTATGTAATCTTTGCATGGGAAGGGACTCAGACCTAATTGGGGGAAGAAACTAGGAGAACAAGCCAGTTTAAATTTTAAAGCAGAAGGAGACTCAAACTTTAGGTGCCTATTACATTTTGGTAAATAAATGCTTAATATAGTCAATTAAAACTTACATTTCCTTTTAATAATTAGTGAGTTTTTATGGATTAGCTTTGCTTTCTTCATGTTTTTTGATTCATGTTATGAATAATGATGATTTCTGGTAGGGGCCCCACAAACCAGGGACAGGTCTGGGCTTTTGGTACTTTCAAAGAACATATTTTGGCTGCTGGGGAACTTTTCCTAAATACGAAAATTTCCTCAAAAGCGGTCAGATTCAGTTTAGGCTTTGAATAAGTGCTTAGGTGAAATCCCTAAGTGACTAGTAAAGGTACTTGTTTCCACTTGGCTACCTGGACCATGAAACATATACATAATAACTCCTAAATCCAAATTGTAATGAAAACAATAAATAAGAATTTAAAGTATGGATTATTTTGAAGATATAAATGAGTAACTTCAGGAAGACATTTCAAAAATATATGGGTAATTCATAATAAAGTAAGTGCTATAACCGTTTGAGTATATAATCCCAAAATACATCTGTGACCCAACAAATGGGTACATGGTTTGCTTATTAATTTTAATTATACTCATTGGAATGTAGATATGTGGCTATAGCTGCGTTTTGTCACCTAATAATTAAATGCTTTTCTAGTGTTCAATGTAGGTGTGAAAATTTTGGGCCCATTTTTCTTAACATGTTTTTTTTATTTTAATACTTACCCTTGCTTAATACCCCAATTTACTCCACATATATCACTAAATTCCATATCATAAACTGTTTTCACAATTTTATCTTCTGTACCTAAGTTCAGGTGGCTTCATTCATTGCTATCTGTGTGTAAATATCAGGAAGGCAAAACGCCTAAGAAGCTTCAGGCTACCCTAAAACCTTTGTTAACGAGTAACTTTCACAGCCTGCTGAGTGAGGTCATTATGATTTGATATGTTAGCAAAATCACTATAATTCACCCCTTGCTTGGTTGTGGGGGTGTTTTAAAATTATCTGTTGTTTTAGTCTCCACCCTATACATTTTACCTATCGCTGTATTTAATAACAAGTTGACTCTATCTGTAGCATTTCACTTCTAATATGAATATGAATATGCCACAATGAAATCCATCATTTTAAATAAGCAATCTGCATCAATAAAAATTAGCTACTTATTGGCAATATACTTAAGTGGCTAAAATTTAAATATTTTTCCTTGACTCTGGTGGATAGCTGTAGAACAATACAGGCTTGTGATTTTGAATATTATTAAACAAGTATGTGTCTATCTTATTACTTTGGAGTTAAGAGCTCATCTCAATGGAAAGGAGACAAAAAAGCCCACTGAAGAAGGATTTCCAAAATGGAAGGTAGAGAAAAAACTGGTGAATGATAATGAAAACTATGTAGACGCTTGCCTGCCTTGAGTCTACAAGATATATTCATTATCATCAAATAAAATCCTGAATCACTCAAAATCCTGAGGAATTTAGCCAAGGATGTTTTGAAATGTACATAAGGATACAGGAAATAATAAAAGAGAATAAAAATGATGATGTAAAGTAATATGTTATAATTCTCTTCTGGAAGAATTCCAATATTTTCTTCCATTCAGGGAAGAAGGTAGGCTTGGTGACATAATATAGATAAGGAGACTAATCTGTAGTTGCTGATTGTTTCACTCCCTATACATGCCTCATTTCTATAGGGGATCAAATAGCAGCCCAATGTGTGGTCTCAGACCAGCATAAAGTTTGGCAGTTAGAAAAACGTCAGAGTTGAAGCTACACGAAGTGTTCATCCAGCTGCATAACCTGCTCTGACTGCTTATGCTTTTGTTCTAGAGTGCCTTTGCTTGCATCCCTGGTTGATAAGTAGTGGCTTTGACCCCTTGTATTGTCAAGAATTTAGCTAGTTTTTTGTTCCTGGTTACTGAGAGGCAGCCTCTAAACTGTGAAATTTCCCAGGTGATTAGAGTGACTGTTATACATGGCAAGTTCCTGGGACCACATCTGAGAGTTTATGCTTGACAAGATGACTCAATATGCGGGCTGGTCCTGCCAGCAAGACCATCATGAGATTGGAGGGTGTCAGCATTGGTCCTTGTGATATCAGCCCTACTGAGGAGGGGAAGAGGCTAGACACTGAAATGCTTTAGTCTATTATATCCACATAGTAAAACCTTAATGGAACCCTGAACACTGAGGCTTCTGTGAGTTTCCCTGGTGGGCTATATTTAGCTTATTGTTATACAAGGATGTGTGCCAGAAGAATGTAGACCAGATGATGGAAGCTTCAAGTTTGGGACTCCTCCCACCAGACTTTTCTATTGCCCTACGTGTATTCCTCTTTGTCTGGTTCTGATTTGTACCTTTTCAGCATTAAAAAAAGGAGAAGAAGAAGAATGAGAAGAAAAAAAAATAATTGTAAGAGAAATTTGTCAAGAACTGTGCCCTTAACTGTGAAGTATGGCCCAACTTAGGATATCCCTCAGTTTCTTTGTTTGCTTTCTCAAATCTCTTCAGCAACTAGAATCTTAACCCTTTATCTATGACTGAACCATCACTACCAGAAATTCTAGATGCCAGAAACCCAGTGCGATATCTATCTACTGGCTGATGCTGCACTCACCAGAGCAGGAAATGACTTCTGAGTTCTACCTGCAATCACTGAGTCCAGAGGGATTGACCTAACTACTATTCTACTTATTGTTGTTGTTCTTTTAAACGTATTGTTATACACTGGGTTAAAAGTTTAACAAGGTCCCAGTATGGATAAGTCATTTGCTCAATACAAAGAGACAATGGTTACAAATCACCACTAATTATAAGGACTTTCCAAGAGGTGTAATGTTTCTAACTGGGGGAAACGCTGCTGACATTTATTGGGTAGAAGCCATGAATGCTAGCTATCACATTCTCTAAAATAAATAGGACAACCCCACCAAAAAAGAATCATATGGCCCAAATTCTCAATAGCACTGTGACTGAGATTTTGGGCCATATGGATGTGGTTTAGATGGATGTGAAGGAAAAGCTAAAATGCTCATTTCTGACATGTCATTCATTTTTGAAGAACTTTGCCAAATTTAGAAAACAAAAACTCATGGTGCTCTGTTGAATGTGAACCTCAAATATAGTCCTTCTTTTCTTTTCTTTTTTCCTTAAACAAAAAAGGTATAATGTTTCTACAATCCATATTTATGTATGTGTGTGTATAAATGTGCTTGTGTGTGTGCATATACAACCAATTCTCACTGAGTCATTCTTCAATAAATTATGTAATATTTAATAAATAAAATATAGCACATTACTTTATAAAATATATCTTAGTCTTTTTCCTTTAATTCATGCCTTCTTTCAATAAATACAAAAAATTTTCTCAAATGCTGGAAGTATTGAAAAGATCCCCTGAGATGGCATATTCCCTGGGTTATATATTTGCTTAGCTGGTATACTTCCATGGGTACAAGAAAAAATTTTTCCCAGCTTTATATTTTGCATTTTAAAAACAATGATTTTTCTTTATTCTAGATATAAATCTATATTACATTGAATATATTTTATTGTACATTACCTGTTCAACTCAAGATTCTGACAATAAGTCAGTAACTTTCTTTTCCTCCTTAGTTAAAATGATTGTACCATTAACTCAGCAGAAAGAAAGTTATAAAATAACTTTCATGTGGCTTGTTTTATTGTCTCAACAAGAGAGCTGTTAGATGCATGCAGACTATAATTTTTTTTTGGAGTCTATCTGTTGAGTAAATTTTAGAGAAAGTCAAGTTTGAAATTTAACTATTCAATGCACAATTGTTACAAAAAGAAGTAAATTATATTTTCCATTACTTAAACTTACAGCTTTTTAAAAGTACATTGAAAATGCAGGTTCTATAATACAATGTTTGCTTACAAAATACTGTGTTAGAAAAGTGGCCTGTGCATAGATTGTATGTTACCTTCAAGAATGCAAATGCCTAGCACAGATCTTCATCTTTTTCAGTTAGTCATATAAAGAGCTAAAGAAAGGGGAATTGGATTTCAAGAATAATTTGACCTTATAATCATGAGATAAAATATAAAGATAATTATCAAAGGATAGATATTATAATCTTAAGATCATAGGCTACTTTTCATCCACCACCATAAATGATACCCACAACTTATTCTCATCCTTAGCTTACAAGAGAACCATCCAGGAAGCTTTTAAATAATCCTGAAGGCCAGTTTTCATCTCCAAAGATACTGACACAGCTGGTTGGAAGTGAAAACTAGATGTTAGTATTTTTTTCTAAGCTCAGCAGGTGATTTTAAAATGGGTAATCAAGGTTAATAATCTCTAAAATATGTAGATACAGATTCCAGTTTGGCACTAAAACTGTTGATTTAGGAGAGCATGATTCAAAATAAAATTGAAATTGCAAATACAACCAACCTAAAATTAGCAACACAAGCTGCAAAGTAGTGATATATTCCTCTTTTTGATAAACAACATTTTATTATTAAGACTAATTGGATTAGATGTCCACCTAATTGCAACCACCAAAATAGTAACAGAGAAAAATTAGCTAATTTTAAAATTAATTTTACAACTTTATTTCACATAATTTCACTAGATTCTTTCACTTTCAATTAAAAAGAAAGCTTAAAATCTACATTAAAATTAAATAACTCAAAATGATATGTTTTCAGTAACCTATCATGTAACAACATTAATATTAATAAATTCTAGGAAAAAGAAATTGTTTGCATATATTATTTTTAATGACTTGAATTCTTGGCAATATGAAGAAAACTCATCTCCATTTGTAAAATCAATTTTCTCAAATGTATATTTCTATTTACTATTAAAAATAGAAAGCCTTTGTTCTTGAATCACATGAATGCCACTTGGCTCCATTTTCATTAGTATTTTCACAGATTAATCAATGCAGGCCTTATTTTCACACTGGGATAATAATCATTCTAGCTCCTCAACACAAAATGAGTATGTTCGTGTTCTGCAATTGACTTGAAGTGAAGCACTCAAATGCCCGAAAATACGGCACAAAATTTATTTTTGCTTTCATTCATTTGAAGACAGTGTATTAATATTATCCTCCTTGCTTCCACACAGCTGTCATCTAAAATGCCACTGAAGAATGGATGCATAATTAGCTCTTCAGTTCATACATTAAATACATTTTAATAAACAGCTCTTTTCTTTGAGAAGATAATATTGCTGTCCATTCTTAGCTGTCACTCTCAGAATATAGAGGGTATTTCTTATGTGAAGCATTGCTTAGCCAAGCTAATGTATGCACTGGATTTGAAATGCATTCTTATTGAATTATGAGCTATTCAGACTTATCTAAAACAATTTTAGTAACTCTGATAAGTTAGGAAATATTTTAAAATGCAGAAACTGATTGGAATTCCCATGTCAAATATTTACATTTTAAAAGTCAATTTAAATTATCAGAATTATAATATTTGAATTTTAATTTAATAGAAATGTATTTAACATTAATCACATTTAATATATAAGAACACATTAAACATCAAGTGATATTCACAATAGTTATATTATTTTTTAATATTTACTTATATTAAATATTTTATTTAAATTGTTGCATAAAAGTTTAACATTTAATATAACCTGCAGGTATCTTAAATAATTTGTTACAAAGCCAAAAAGAATACATGATTTTTTTGAAGTCAACATATTTGTTACTTCAACAATGAAATATTGGCCCCAAAGAGAAGAATACAATTTCAATCTTTCAATACACAAAATATAATGTAGTATGACTCAAGCCAGGGAAGGTGGCGTACACCTGTAGTCCCAGCTACTTGGGAGTCTGAGGCAAGGGGATCAATGAACTCACAAGTTCAAGACCCTGTCTCAACAAACAAATAAATTTGCAATGTATTAAGATTCAAAATGAAGTATCATCTTGAGGGACCATGAGTTTATTTCTGCTAGTTTATTCAAATCATTTCTGAAGGATGTCTAATGGAGAGATTCTACTTGTGAATCTGTTGACTGCAAGACCCTGCTATTCTTCTGGAGAGTGTTCCTGCTTCCTCTTTCAGTGCCTCCTGTTCTTTCCACCAACTTGAGCAGGAGAAGAAGGAACCAGGAATGACTGACTTGAGTCTGTTCTATAACTGTTCAAATGTGGATGGTTGCCAGGATACTGAGAACTGGGGCTATTCATTTTGCATAAATAGAGATATTCCACTGGAATTTAATATATACCCATGATACAATCAACAATCAGGGAGAAGTTAGTAATTCAGAATGGAAGTAAACATAGAAGTGAAGATACAAGATTTTCATTTAGGAATAAACACTGATGTAAAAAATTGTGTTTATTTAATTAAAGATATAAATGAATACATGTTAAAATAGAAGATGTACACAATTACAGAAAAAACCATAAAAATCTATATTTCACTTGAGTGGGTTCTCAAATCACTGCTCCACATATATGTTTAAATCTTATCATCTGCCCATTTGGATATCATAGGATGAGCAACTTACTTAATACCTAATAACCACTGCATGACATACAACATCAAAACCCTACTGCTCAGAATGCATATAAATTGGGCTTCAAACTTATAATGTTAAACTCTTACTATTTCTTATCATTTAACTTGGTGCTTGCTCTGTCTATATAGGATATGAGAGCATGAGAATTATCAGAATTTAAATATCATAATCATATAGTTTGACAAAAAAGTACTTCAGTTTTTGGTTATGCAATTAGGTGTGTTACCATTCAAACAAACATATTAATGGTTAATTCTGATAATAACGATTCAAAAGTGGAAGTAAATTTTATATATTATATGATAAGACAATCTTTAATTATTTAATAAAATAATCTACACTGTATTATCTTTTTAAATAAAATATGTATATTGATAGAGTAAGACTATTGGCAAAATATATAATAAAAAGTAAAGAAATGATAAATATAGTAGTATAATTCAAGATGATTTAAATTTTCTGCTTTGTGTTTACTTATTTTTCTATAGCATATGTGCATATTTTTAGAGTAAGGAAAAATGGCTTATTTTAGCTTACTCAGACTTACATATCTATTTAGATTTCTAAACCCCTGTGGTAAAAAAGAATTCAGAAGCAATTGCTAAAAAAATCAAAAACAAAAACACACAGATGCTTTTGTTCAGAATGTCAAACCTCTACTATGAGGTGCACTGTGTACTCAGATGGGCCATAGAAAGCCTAAAAGATCACAGGGAAATGGCCTTGGTTGCTGGCATCTTGGCATTTACACAGCCTTCTCCCTCAACTCTGCTGTGCTACTCACATACATACCATCCCCCTCTATGAGAACTACGCCATAATAAAGGTAACACCTTATTGTTTAGATTTCTTTGCCTCACAACCCCTGGAAAAAATCATCCTTCAACTTCAACAATATGAGCCATTAAATTGTCCTGAATGATCATCCTACTAAAATGAAAATCAAAAAACACTTTCCAGATATTTTCCAAAAATATCAACATTTTTGAACACAGAAAAACATCTTGAGTGTGAAGTGTATGCTTGACCTTATGCTTACTCAATAACCATAAAATAGGGTAACAGAATCTAGGCTAAAGAAAAGATAAGGGCATTAAAGTTATTAGGTAAGAATTGCTGCCTAACTAATATTTTTCTTAATCTGCCCTGATAAAACCTTTTCTATATATTCCTCACTGGTTTATTAAAAATAATTTATTGACTAATTTCTTTGTCTAGAGAATTGCTTGTTGGTAATATGACCCAAAGTGAAGTCTAGTATTTATGTAAAGGTATGATTTCTAAATGAAAATGGATTATTTCTCTCCAGATGATACATCAGAAGAACCTGACAATTGCAACTGAAAAATTAAGACCCATAGGGTTACAGAAGTAAGCCTTGCCCCCCTACCATGGCCACTGCATCTCCATTAGAAGGTCTGAGAAACAATAATTTGTATTCACACAATATTGAATGATAAAATTTATATTCACTTCTCCCTATTGCCTTATATAGTGTTAATATTTCAAAATGTAAACAAGGAGCAAAAATTTCATCTTTTATCATGAATTATCAGAAAAGATATGGTCAAATTCATCTCTACCATTGATTTCAGTGCATGTAATTATGTACAGGAAAGCTCATGAGAGTAATTTTCCTCAAACTGATGTAACAAATATGAAAAATAATGACTACGATTCAAAAACTAAAATTTCACTTTTGAAAAGTGATTTTTAAATAATAATGTATCTTATTAGATTGCAAGCTTCAAGAGAGTATTTGCTGTATGTTCAGAATTGAGAACAATGACTTGTACATGCTATCCATTAAATAACAATTTGTTAAATGAATAATGTTCTCTAACCTTGAAGAAACTATACAAGTTTAGAATTCTTGGTTTCTTAACTCCTAGATTCTAAACTCACATAATTTAGAACCTAGTGCAATTTATATGTGACCATATGTTTCTCAACAGCACATAGCAGGAATCAAGAAAGAACAGTGTCTATCTGCACACCATTATATTCCTAGAGCCTAGCAGTATGTGTATGCACAAAGGTGAATGAATTAAAGAAAGGCCCAGATGTGTCTTATTCACCAACCATCCTCAGTAACTAAATAAACAAGGCAAGCAGCCTGATTGTTGCATGATAAGAATATACTTGAAACAATAGAAGGATAGTTATTACTGTGTAGAAATCAGAGAACCCTGCAGTGGGCAGTGTGGATGCCCTGGGACACTATGCAATCTCATACCTCAGCCTGGCTGGTTACTAGTGTGGCTTTGGATAAGGCCTGGGTTTTGAATGCTAGTGTTTTTATGAAATGTCATCTGATGCCTTTGACTCCTTCCTTCCAAAGAGTGAAAAATATATAAAGAACAAAATTAAAGCTATACTTTCTATAGCAGCTCACCAACTGAGCCAGACCTGTTCAAACTTGTCCATCACTTATTTTTCTGTGAAACAGCTTGTGAAAATATGCTTAATATGTTTTAGAGAATATTCCTATGTCCAACAGCAGCAAAAGATTAGGTCAGTTTGATTGGTGCTAATGAAGCTTGGGGGAAAGTAAGCCTGGAACTCATTTTAGATTCTCTCTCTTTGGAATATAGTATAAAACACCTCCTTCCCCTTAGAATAGTGAAATGGCAGCTGACAGGATGTAGAGCTATATCACTAAGTTGAACATTTGTTTTAAAAAAACTCAGTTTTAAAGTACCAGATACTGTTCTTTTCCTCACAATCCACTTTTGTGGTTTTGGACAAAAACAAAATAAATAAAACTCAACAAAACAGAATAAAAAATCAGACACTTTTGAACTCAGTGTCTTGCTTTGTCACTTGCTAATTGTTTAATTGAGGCAAGTTAATTAAGGCTATGATCTTTAGTTCCTCATCGAAAAAATAGAGATGATAATGTGAGTATGTTCCCTACAGGATTAAAACAGAGGATTAGATTATATAAACATACCTATAATCTCTTTTTTTGGTGTGGGGTGTGTTAGGGGCAGTGCTGAACCCAGGGCCTAATGCAGGTTAGGCAAGTACTCTACCACTGAACTATACCCCTAATCCTCTGTATTTTCTAATCCTCACTATAAATTGCTAAATTCAGAGCTATAATGTTCTCCATATGCATTAGCAGCAATGGATAGCATTCCAGCCACTGATAAGGATATAAAGGTTGAGCCTCATAGCTATATTCTCACATTAACTTCATCTCTGTTTTTTAGTTTCCTCATAAAATGAGATAATATTATGACAACTTATCATACATAAGTAAGTGGGAATTATGTGCATGCAGGTGGTGGTCAGCTTGTGATTGGTGATGGTAGTGATGGTTAATGTTTTCTCCTACTTCTGGGCTTGGCCTGATGTGAGTTAGCTTATGACCGTGGTTCCAGGAGGGCACACTTCCTCCTTCCTTCAGAAGGCTGCACTTGCCTTTCTCCATCCTGATGCAGCACTACACCTTCACCATTGGAGCCCCAAACACAGAGGCAACATTTATTGTCATCTTTATTGCTCCCCATGAAGAGGAAAAGATTGGCCTTGGCATAACTTTTATAAAAATCCAAGACTGTAAACATTTAAATGAGTGTCATTTTTCAAGGTGGTCAACTGGTGACACAGAATACATTTTAAAAAACTAGATACTAACTCTCAAAAATGATGTACAATATTGATATATCATAGGCACTCAATAAATCTTTACTGAGTAGGATTATTATTAATTTCAAGTGACATTTTAATTAAAGAATTCATTTTTGAAATTAATTAGTTTTATAGTTCGACAAGCTTATTGATTATTGATTCTTACAAACCAAGCATTGGCACTTTTAAGAGCTATACATGCTAGAAAAATAATTTGAAAGTTATTTTATAGTAATAATTTCTGCCCTTAAAAGTCTCAAATATTTAAATGTATCCTGCTCTGATGATCTTTGTGACAGCAGGAAAAACAAACAACACAATATTGTTGCCAAATCAGTGAGTCAGACAATAGACACATGGAAACACATAAGACACTATTCAGAAGGCTCACGTTGTTGTTGAAAGTGATCTACGATTGTGATTAATTGCTTTTGAAATTTTGATCAAAATTGATCTGTCCAATTTTCTGGCCCTGGCTCTGTAAGTCAAATCTCACCCTGGAATTACATAAATCAATTTAGCTTGGACTTCTGTGAAAATTGGGGGGAGAAAGATATAAGTAATTTCTGGGTTGTCAGTGACTGATGGATGTTCTGATTTCACGGTTTTAGTAAAGAAAAGGTCTTACCGTAGCTGTCATAGGCATCCTCACTTACTCCATGACCGTAGTCATAGTATTCAGGCACACTGCAACAGATTTAGACAGCAATCAATGTTACTATAATAAGGAGGAATCAACCAAGAAACTCCTATGAAATTTGAAGTAAAAATGTGTGCTAAGGTAACACCTCTGGAACCTCTAGGCATAAAACACAATCCTAAAGAAACATTCAGTATGAAAAATACAGTTTATTGACAAGAAGTGCTATGATTTTTTCATGCTACTTCAGAACTTCTTTACCTTTATCATCCAATTTGATAAATCAAATTTCCCCTAAAACACAAGTATAATACTTCAAAATTTGTCAAGAGGAAAGTTATAAAAGGTCTATTTTCAAGAAAAAGTGCTATATAAGTTGACAATCTTGTCAATTGTGCATGGCTTTTCATGCTGTTACCTTAAGAAATATGTCTTCACTTCCAAACATGGAAAATGCTGTATTTATACTCCCCTCCAACTCTTCTGCAGCATCCAAGCACTGCCCAAATATATAAGCTATTCTTTTCAGTAAGTATTTTGCTAAATACTTCTACGTTTCAATAATTATCAAAAAGGTGTTATTCATCTATTTTATACTTGAATGATACTTAATGCCCCTGCTCTATGATTTTCCTTACTTTATCCCATAGCACCAGTTTCCCCTTTTAAAGCCTCATTCCTATTAGTGCCAAATATCTTATGTATTTTCCATCCTTAAAATCTCCCACCCACATATCTCCTTCTAGTGACTAGCCCTTTCTCTGTAGACCTTCATAGAAATTTTCTTGAAAAGAGGTAACTACCCATTCTTTTCACTGACACCCCCTCTACATGTTTTTTAAAACTTTTTTTATTGATGCATGATAATTATACATAATAGTGGGATTCACTGTGATACATTCATGCATGTACACTGCATAAATTGGTCTACTTCCTTCCCTTAGTACCACCCCTTTCCCTCCTCACCTTCCAGCCCTTGCTCCCCTTATTCTACTCTATTGATCTCTTCTATTTTCAAGAGGTCCCTTGTCCTTCCTTTTTTCTCTCTGGTTTCCACATATAAGAGAAAACATTTAACCCTTGATTTTTTGAGTCTGGCTTATCTCACTTAGCAGGATGTTCTCCAGTTTTATCTGATTTCCTACAAATGACATTATTTCATTCTTCTTTAGAGATTGAGTCAAATCTCCATTTTGTACATACACCATATTTTCTTCATCCATTCATCTGTTAATGGATTACTAGGGCTGGTTCCATAATTTGGCTGTTGTGAATTGCACTGCTATTAACCTCTCCATGCACTTTTGAAGATGCCCAGGCAGATGACTGCTCCACTAAAACAGCTCTTGTCAAGATGATGACCTTTTCAAATCCAATGTTCACGACTTGATCCTCCTTTTACTTTAACATCATTTAATACCATCGATATTTCCTGCTCCTTCAAACACTGCACTTGCTTTCAGATCTCTCTTAAGGGTCTCTGAACTCACTTTATTTCACTGGAGATCACTTGGGCTAAGTTATTAGGAAATTTATCTTTTCTATTCATACTACATCCATAGGCAATCTCTTCTGATACTATGGCTTTAATATCTCCTTCTACTCTGAGGACTTCCAAATTATATCTACACTCCTCCACCCATGGCACCTCCCCTATCTCTGGTCTCATATGCTCAACTACCTACTGTACTTTTCCATTTAAATGTCAAACTGAACATATCCAAATACCAAAAAAAAAAAGAAAAAAAGAAATGATATTCTTTCTAACTCAGATCTGCTGTTTTGCAATTTCATCTTTGTTAATGGCAACACTTTAATTAGTGCTACTTATGCCCCAAATCATGGAGTCCTCCACTGAGTCCTCTCTTTTCTCTCACATCTAACATTCAATTCAAATGGCAAATTCTCTCACTTCTACTTGCAAAATATATTCAGAGTACGAACATGTCTAAACATTTCCATATCTATGGCTGTGGTTAAAGCCATCATCATCTCTCACCTCAATGAACACAACAGCCTAGCTGGTCTCTGTGCTCTGCTTGCTCTGTTTCCATAAAAATGACAGAGCTGTCAAAGTTAATTTTGTAGATGTAAGTTAGATCATCAGAGTTTTTCTCTTGAAATCCATCAATGGCTCCCCACAGCCCTTAAGAAAAAAGTTAAAATTCTTACTTTGCCTACATAATTTCCTCCTGCATTATTTTCACATATCACTATCACATCCCCTTGGCTCACTTGACTCAGGGCACACGGGGCTCTGAGATGTCCCTTGAACATGGCAAACACATTATGGTGTCAGAATGTTTCATCTGCTGTTCCCACTTTCGGAAAAATGACTTCCTTGAATGTCCAATTGTCCTTTCGTTCTTTCAGAGCTCACTCAAATGTCACTTGGAAGAGGTTTCCCTGATTGATCTATTTAAACTAGCACTCACTCAGCCACCTCTTGCTTCTCCATCTTAGCATTTATCATTCATCACCATACATATTATGTAAACACATACAAGTACACATTTGTTTATGTACAGGCTTTGTCCTTTGGTAGAATGTAAGCTCCTTGGATTAGGAACTCTTTCACTCATTTATCATTTGTCCCAGGCTGATTTCTAGAATATTGTTTAGCACATGATATTATAATTTTCCCTCCAAAGACTCCTTGGTTTAAAGTTAGACATTATTCCTTGTCCTCTGTCCAAATTTTAACTTATAAAATACCTCAAGATGATTAATTCCTTCTTATTCTTTTTTTTTTCCCCTGTTGTTGCAATGCTGGGGATCTGAACTCAGGGCTTCACATAGAATAGGCAAGCTCTTTATCACTGAGTTCCACTTCCTGTCCCCTAATTCATTTTAAATATAAAAAAGTGTGGCAAGAAAATGGCTTAGTTCCACTGTATAAAGTCTGAAAATGGAAGAGAGATGCCAAAGGGGTAGATTGGAAAAAAAAACACAGAAGGGCCCCAAATTATATGTTCTCCAAATGTGGTTGTTATTATCCTTGAAGGCAATTCTGTTAGTCTCAGTATAGTAAGAACTTCTGATTTCATTGATAATAAAGAAACAGAAGCAAAAAAGTCTATATATCAAAAATGAAGAGTTAGCTTCTTCAACCTTAATTTTAGGATGAAGAAGCTAAAATACAGATTACGTAGCTCAGCCCTCATTTCTCAGAATATTTATATAAAAACTAGTAAAAATGTGTGGCAATATATCTTCTCCCCATTCTTCTTGAGATGGTAGAAGGTTAATGCCATGGACTGGTGTTTATATTTTCTTTATATGTTTATATTTTCTTTTGTATACTTTTCTTAATATATATTATACAACCTAATTCATCTAGATATAGCAAATCCCTGAGTTGTTTCATTAATTCTCTGGGAGGTCAAGAAGTGGCAGTGGTGAGAAAATGGTGTAAAAAGCAGAACTTCCATTGATAGGGGAAAACACTGGCATGAGTAGCAGCTTCCTCCTGCCTTCATCACAATCTATCATTTTTTTTGAGTAAGCCTTGGATTGTATGTGCTCCATGAAGACCAGCAGCACCCGGCACTACCCAGTGGCCTTAGACTGTTTCTCACTGGATTATAATTTTAACTTTAGTTGATGAAGACAAGGAGAGAGATTGAGAGAAACCATAACAAAGAAGCTACAGTACTGTTATCATCAATGATACATACACATCAAGAAATTTAACTTTCAGAACTCCAGAAAGGGAAAATGGAATATACAAGATATTTGTAAAATAATGGATAATGTAAAATAATGGAAAAATTGATGGAAAATAATCATAATAGACTCTAGATTCCACACCTTTGCTTATTCATTATCACTATGCATTTCTTCAAGAGGAAGATTTTTACTTGGACAAATGGTTGTTCATGTAGTGAATGTACTCCTCAGCCACTCTTTCAGCTAGATATGCTCTTTTGACTAGATTAGGAAACAAAGGGATGTGCACAGAGGTAAGTGTGGCAACCAAGGACATTTCCAATTTAAGAGTAATGCCTTAGGACTCACAGACTGCCACAAGGGGGAACCTTTGCCACTAAGTGATCACAAGGAGTGAATTGACTGTACTATTGCTCTATTTCAGACAGAAATAATTAAGAAAAATAAATATTTTAAAAATATTGTTTGATAAAATGAATTTTAATCTCTCTGTTACAATTTAGTTGCCCATAGTAATCAGTTCAGTATGTGGCAGCATAGAACTGCTATTCAAATCCCAAGCTAAATAGTATTAGTATTAACTTGGGAGGAGGATGGAGGATATAAAAAAATATTAAGAGTAAGATAGAAAGCTGATGTCACTTGTTATGTCAATGTCAGTGACAATTTGAAGAGGGGGCTATAGGTCTGCATATCCTTTTACTGCTAGGGAAAAATGTTGGACAAAATCCAGTGGTTAGTCAGGCTTGTTGACTTTAGAAAAGCTCCTGTTTTGTTTTGCAAGAAGAAATGAGAGGGATTATAGCTTAGCTAAGAAAAGCTATCCCTGCCTGATTAGTATTAGTTCTATCATTTAAACTGATATAAGGTCCAGAACTTTGGGACATAACAGGATTGAAAAAGTTAGCTGTTCTGTATCCTAGTAGCACGAGATGATAAATGGTGCTTAAAGATGTCTTCACATCTGGCCTGGTGGCAAACACCTGTAATCCCAGCTACTCACCAGGCTGAGGCAGGAAGATCACAAGTTTGAGACAACTTAGTATAGCCCTGTCTCAAAATAAAATTAAAAAAGGACTGGGGATGTGGCAGAGAGCTCCTGAGTTCAGTTTCTAGTACTACAAACAAAACCAACCAACAAACAAAAATATCTTCACATGTTCGCATTAAACTTTGCTAACACATGAGTCCTAGAACAATTCTTAGGCCTCCAAACATGCACTACAGGAAGCAGGCAACAAAATTTGTGAAGTCTTTTATTTGGACATCCTCTATCACATTTAGATAAGACCATGGATCCATTAAGATATGGAAGAACCTTCCAGGAAATCTGGTACAACTTCTAGAAAAGAGAACCAAGGTTGCCAGATGCAAAATCAAAAAACTTATTTCAGTGTTTAATTTCCACTTGGCAGGATTTTGTAACTGCTCTTGCCACCAAGTCTTCAGTGTTTCCTTCTTTTGTTTTCTTAATGGTAGTTTCAAAAACAGTTACTCTGTTACTTTTTGAACAGTTTATGCTTACAGGATGTTATGTACAGAAAAGAGAGTTAAATAAGGAAGGATAACCTATCATTGTACAGGTTGCCATACTTCAAGTACAAGATCTAATGCTGAAGTCTGAGTATTTCCCAGAGATCCTAGATTTTGAACTGCTTGCAGCAATCAGAATTAAACTTGAATTTTCTCTGTTAGAAAGAAGGTAGGTCTTATTTTTTTTGCTTGTTTTTGTTTTTATTTTATAATGAGAAGAAGGAAATTCACTTATATTTGAATGACTAGAGGGATGAGCTATAGGAGACTTCTAGTTGTTCTCTTCCAAATTCCAGTTGTCTCTGTTCATAAGAGAGACCCTCAACTTATGACTTTATTTCCTAGTCTTCCTCCCATGAGTGTGGTCATGTGCTTAGTGATGGTACAAATTCTTTATGACTTGCATAAAGTTAAGTTCTTCTTCTCCATTTCTATTCAATGGAACTGACTGGAAATATCAGCAAACAGTGCCACTTGGGAAGACTGATGTTAATAAGGGAATCCCAGTAGGCTGAATCCATAAATGGTGAAATGGAGCAGAATATACCCACTGGCCTGAGTCCATTAAGTAAGAAAGTGATAAACTTTTCTCCTGTGTAAGCCACTGAATTGTGGGACTTCCTTGTTATAGAAGTTTAGCCTATACCTCAAATAATATGATTTCAATTTTATAAGGTAATTCCTAAAAGATTAATAGGAATTCTGTAAATATTTGTTGAAATGGATACATAAAGGATTGAATAAAAAGAAGTCAAAGAAGAGATCACTGTATTTGAACATAATAATCCTAGAATATTTTGCTAGCAATGTGTTTATAGAATTTTGTGCATGCGTAAGAAGGGATGTCCACTTACATTGAAAGCAATGGGAATAGTAACACAAATAAACACACCAAACCCCCCACTCACTCATTTCTTTTCTGATATAAATGGAATTCAGATCAAAAGTTTAATAAATTAATCTGATATAATTTCTGCCTTCTTTACTTTAATTATCTATTCATTCTTCTAAATACTTACTAATGTCTAATATGTTTAAGTATAAAAGCAAAATATTGTGAAGAATTTTACTAATAACTAGATATTTTTGAGTCAACACAGCTAATATGCATATCCTGATTTTATGTATGTGTCAGATCCTGGAAAACTTATATCTGCTATAACCACCAGAGTAAGTTCCAAATCACTGATAATTGTCATAATTCTAACTAATACCTCTATAATTGTAATAGTGTGTCGAGAAACCCTCATGCTTATATTTCTCCAAACATGAGATATAATAACAGTGAATTGAAAATTAAATAACCAAGTTGTGTTTATACAGAATTCATTTGTTCACTTTTAGTCATTTCGACATGATTAAACATGATAAATGAAACAAATATAATGAAACAGTAGCTTTCTGAAATAATTTAAAACAAGTATGAAGTCAGTAGGACAGCCTGCTTTTTGTAGCCAATGTCGTGATTTAAAAATGTATCTTATATATTTAAGGCATTCAACATGATATTTGGATGGACTTTATACATAGTGAAACGGTTATTGTAGCCAAGTAAATTAACATGTTAAAATAATATGACAATATAAAAATCACATGTGAAGGATGCATCACTACCCATTTACTCTTAGCACTTAAGAGATCATTCTTAATTTTTTTCTCTTAATCATTTACACTGAAACCTTGTTATATTGTGCATTTACATTGTGTTGACAGAAATTTGTTCAGCAAAGATAAATTTTTATCCTGGACCTCCTCTTCAAATTGCAGATTGGTAGTTCTTCTATTTTTATAGCCATTTATGGGGGTGATCAAATCCTTCTGTTAAGTTTCATCACTCTGGGAAAAGTGGTATTTATGAAGCAGTAATCATTAGTGTGTCGATTAATGAGTGAAACACACAGGTACATAAATCAGTTCTCACCACCAACCACGCCTTTCCTCAGAGCCATTCAGAGTATTAACTGAACAATGTGGGGCCCAGAGAAATGGGAGACTCTCCTACAAATAGCTCAAGGCTTCACAGTTTCCTTCCAGATCTCATCACTGTTGTGTGACCTGCCTATTCTGGTGATTATTACTGAGGCTTCCCTGAAAGGGAGCCTCTGTTATTTCTAGCACTGAAGGTGAGGTTTACCAACACAGGATCAACTTTATGTCTATGTTAGAAAACTTATGCCTATGGAATGCCTATGCTGGGAAAGTGATTTGCAAATAGGTTTTTAAAAATAATTTCATTTGTCTATTCCTTCTAGAGCAAATCTTATCTTTCTACAGAAACTATTTTCTCCTTCCTCTTCTCTCCCAGTGTATTCTTTCACTTCATTATTTCTGGTTATACAAAATAATGGTATAACAACCATAAGAATAACAACAGCAGCAAAATAAAAACATAGAAGCTACATAAAGATACATTATATTTTATAAAATATGAAAAATAGAATAGAAGGGATTGAAAAAGGCCTCATGGAAATTATAGTCCACCAGATAAGCAATTGTTAAGTGTTATTTATTCATTCATTATTTTTTTTAAATTCATCAATACTAAATGTAAGTGATGTAAATGTTACTAAATGTAACCCAAGTTAAAAGGAATGAAGGAGAATTGCAGGCAGGGAATTAACATGAGCCAAAATTCATAGACATAAAAAGGATGTCATTTGCAGTCAGTCCTCCAGAGATAGGGACTTAGGATAAGGTAGAAAGGTATTTACTGTTCAGTCCCAAGAAAGATGCAGAGAACAGAGTTTTAAGCACCTTGTTTTCAGTGTGGTAAGCACTTTGGATTTTATCATAGCCACCAATGAAAATAATGAAGGCATTTAAAAGGGGATCAACAAGATTATATTTTAAACAAATCATTGTTGGTATTGTCTTTCTTTTCACTGCTGTACCCTCAGCACCTGGCACTGTATTGAACACACAGTAGATGCACAACAAAATTCTTGACCAAAAGGATGGATAAGTAAATACTTATGTAATGGACAAGTTTTACAATTGCTCTCCACCTCGTGTTTTTACACCCATATTTCCTTAGTATATATAAACTCCCACTTTTTCATTAAATTAAAATGTGATAAAATTTGCATATTAAGATAAATTATTTGTGACTTTAACTTATAATTATTTGATATCATTAGATGCTACATTCAGGATCCAAAGTCTGAACTGCTAAATGGAGTTTTTTTTCACAACTTGGCAGATATTAAAAGGCAAACAGAAGGGAAAAAGATGATAATTCTGGACTAATTTTAAGCAGAAATTAATTCAAAAGAACACTGTTGGAGATTTGGTAGATATGGAGAACACTATATAAGTTAAGCCTGATATTTTGGAGGCCCAAATTCAAATGGCTAAATAATAAAGAAGCAGTATGTGCTTATTTTTTGGCTAATATTTTAATAACATGTTCAGTAAAGACAAGGAAAGCCACGTTTATTAAATGCTATTTCCTTATTGATATAAAACTTCTTACTTACCCATTTACTGCTTCTACCACCCAGTTCTTAAAATTGAGGGTTTTAAAGTGAAAATGGGGTCTCTCAGCAAGAAATAAGATCATTTATTTCTTTAAAATTCTCCTCCTCCCCTCTCAGAAGCAATAATAATCATAATATGATAGATTAATTCTATATTATAATACATAATTCTCTGGCATTTAGTACACTGTTAAAAGTATTACATACCTTATCTTATTTAAATATCACAACTTTTTATTTGTTAATAATTAGTCTAAGCTCTTCAGTGGTGAAGCTTGGATTGAACTCTGGTGTATCCAATGATAGAGTCCACATAAAAAATTTGCAATTCATCTAGCTCGTCATACATATCTAAAACAGTCATACTCTATTTTATTTGAATAATACTGGATAAAAAGATGGGAGATAATTACTTGAAGTCAGTATGATCTTGGGTGAATGGTGATTAGAAAGGTGGGATAAGCCATGAGGTCCCCTTCACAATTATCTGTCCTTTTTCTCCCCTTTCTCCTTAGGAAAAAAATCCCAGCTACCATCAAGAACAAGGGCTTGTCCCACGCACATATATTTCTCAACACTGTCTGATCCCTACTTCCAGAAAGCTTCCTCAGATCTCCACCAGCTCCACCATGCTGTCTCCATAAATAGCACTTCATTGTGGCAATGTCACCTCTGTATGTTCTGTCATTTACCAATCTGTTTTCCCAGTAAAAGATGATTTCCATGAGGCCAAGGCTATTTGGATATCACTATATGTGCAGGGAGTAACCCAGTGCTTGACAAACAGTAGGTGCTCAAGAAATACTGACCAAATGCTCTTTGGGGCAGCCACTAAAGGAGGAAGATGTTCATTTCATTTTCATTGAAGAATTTTCCATTTTGTAATTAGCCTTTATTCTGAGGAAAACTAGAGAATTAAAACATACAAGTTATCCTTCCTATTTTAGAAACAAGGCTCACATATGATAATTTTTTTTGCTGAAAATTCACTAATCATTATATTTGCACTATTAGTAAATTACAACTTAATATGAAAATAAATACTTCAAATCCCTAAACACTATATATAATTTTATTTAACATATTCCAAGTTCAGAAATAGTTAAAAGAAAAGATACAAGTTAAAGAAAGAAAATATTATTAAAAGTTTTATTCAAAGTTTCAAAAATTGATCATTTTGTGTACTCAAAAATATTAAGTGAAACATACTGTCTTTTTATATTTGTGTTTCAGACAAAATGCAAATACCTTTCCCTGTGCCCAAACAGTATGATTTTCACAGAGCTCTAACAAGGGAAATATCAATGCTCTAGATTCTATATTTCTAAATTGTCTCTGAAATTCCATCAAGATTTCACAAACATTTTTGAAAATTTTGTGGTGTATAATTTATTTATTCATTGCACTCAACTAACAGTGTGATACAGAAAGCGCTGTTGTATAGAGTAGCCTTGTTTGTGAAGAAGTAGAACATAAATTGGTATCTTCTAAAAGTAAGCAGTGAACTAAATATATTAAATATAAATAGGTAGGTAGGTAGGTACATAGGTAGGTTGGTAGGTAGATACGCAGGCAGATAGGTAAACAGATAACACAGTAACCTCCTGCAGTTGTTTTTCTGTCTAGCTTATTTTGAGAAAGTCAAAGATGTACATGTTCCCTTCCAAGAAAACTGATTGAGAGGGAAGAAAAGTCCATAGTCTCAAGGGTGAAGAATAGTGAGTCTCTATTCTTTGATCCATTTGAAGGAAAATCAGCATTTCTTTAAAAGTGATACACAAAATACAGAAAAAAAGGATATTTAGACTTAAAATATAAAGTTGCTACTTTCTATTTTTATACTTGTGACATCTTGGGCAAATCATTTAATATCTCTGAGCTGCAGTGTCCTTACTTTTAATATAGATAATAATTTTATCTACCTCAAGTATTAACGAGATAACCTGTGATCGCTCCATGATAAGTGCCTCGTACATGTCAGGTACTCAATAACTGTTAATAATAGGTGATTCTCCAATCAACGAAGGCATAGACATAACACTCCTCTTTTCATATTCATAAAGGTAGCCATGCTGAGAAAAATTTCATCTTGAAATATTCTGAATTAAATTAAGTAACCATACAAGCCTTCTTAAGTTTCAGCTGATGGTATTTAATGTTCACAGGATGAAATATAGGCTGGTTATTCATGAGGGAAGTGACATATTTGTTCTGCTCATAGATTAAGGATCAAGATAGATGATCTATAGAAGGCATCTAGTGTAGAATTATGATCAGCTCTGCAATGATCCCCCTTAGATAAAATGGATATTTTGAGAGTATAACTTCATGCTCCAAAGGAAAGAGAAATATATTTATTGTATGTTTTTGTTTTCTGGATTAAACATTTTTGTTCATATATTTCTGCAAATAATCTCCCTTTATAGACAGTCCATAATCATGTATTTTCTTAGCTTGTTTTTTGCTTATTTTGACCCTTTATTACATAAATGAAGGGTGAGCAATTCTATAACAAAAACATTAATCTTCTGTTTTATTGTGTAAAATTATCATTAGAACATAGCAATTATTTTCTATAAATAAAAACTTCAACTGACTAATTAGGCTCAGTGGTACATGACATTATTAAATGAACTGTTACTCACTTTTGGTACAAACACATAAAAGCTAGTGAACCCTAGTTTGGTTTGGACACAATTTTAACTGTATATACATATTTCTTTGGTTGAGTCATCATTCATGAGTATCAGTAGGTTTTCAGTGCTGTAAACATCAATATAATTTCTAATTATTTCAATACTTTAATCTTGTTGACATTGAGCCTGAATTCGTTGATGCAATCTGCACTACGGCCATGTGTGATTTATATTTCTCTCCATTCCGTTCACAAATGGAATCTCACCTGTGCAACATAATGTTCAAACCACTTGTTACTGAAACATTTTCATTCATCAGAGTTTAGAAATTTAAAAAATATAATAGAGTCTGGGAAAGAATATGTATGTTGATAACAATGATTCTGTTTTGACAGACTTGCTTTCTTTGAGGAAATAAGGCTACATTCATCTAGGAACTCTTGGCATGTGACTGAAGTCAGGGAAGCTTTAGGTTTTTTATGAGTAAGCTTTATGAAGCCTGCTTGATACTAGGCATTAATAGTGATGCTGAATTTCTGCAAAAAGAAGGGAAACCAGAACTCTTAACTCCTTGTTCTCATGCACCACTACTGTGGCATGCTTTCGCCTCAATTATAACAATTTTTTTTCACATCTCCCCTTTCTCTAGTTCTGAGATGGTAAATGATGAGTCCCTAGCACAGTCCACAGTCCCTTTTCTATATTCTAATCACCCATCCAGCCTAGCCTCTGTCACTCTCCTCTTAACATACACTACACCCAGGCATCATAGACTGCCATCATAGAATGACAGGAATGGCTCCATGCTTCTGACCAGGCTAATCTGTCTAGATGGCACTTCCTCTATTACTTCACACCATTCTCCCAGGATCCAGCTCAATGGTGAGCTTCTCATTAAGGATTTACCCAACCTCTTCTGCAAGGTATTACCCATTCACACTTGTCTTCTGTAGGATTTTGTTCACATCTTCACATAGAACAGGTGTCATTATATCAGGTTTGCAAAATATCTATTATGACTAAATATCACAATAATATTGTGTTAAAAGGTAGACTCTTTAGCCCCTTCCTTCAGGTTCTGATTTATGTGCCCTCAGCAGGGGTCCCAAAATTTTCTTATTTTATTTTCAGTGTTTCTGGTTCAGAAGTCCTAAATTATACTTTAGGGGAAAAAAACACAAAAAATCAAACCAAACCAAAACAAACAAGCAAACAAACACCCACAAAAAAGCCCTACACTAAGTGTTGATAAATCAGAATCTGCTCTACTTGATTTGTTTCTATATATAGGTCCAGAATAGTGGCATTCAGCGTTCAGTGAATATTTGTTGAAAAAGAAATGCGAAGTTTTAAAATACTACATAATTTCTATGTAAATAATTTGTAAACTGCCTAACAGTACAATCATGTAGATTCATAGCTATGTTTACAACTGTTCTTATGGAATTTTAATTAGTAGTCACTGTCAGTTTAAAGGTTGCTACTAAACCTTATCTTTGGTATTCTGTTTTCCCAAAAATTTCCTTGAAAAGTACTTGATCAAAAAAATAAAAATAAGATATGCTAGGGAGTATAACTAATATGCTTATTTTAAGAATTGGTATTCAACCAGGTAGCTCAAAATCAACAATAAGAAGCCTAAACAACAAGGTGAAATGTCATAGAGATAAATGTACATTTCTGAGCTTAGGTTAAAAAAAATCAATTGCAAAGATGCAGGATGGTGTTAGAACTGCCTTGACAGCACTGCGTTTAGAAAACACCTGGTTTTCAATTGAAAACAAGTTCAATAAAACCCAATAATGTGACATAGCCACTTAAGAAAACCGCAGTAGGATTATGTTGCAGGACTTTGAAGCAAGAATCATAGGATGTAATAGTGGCATTTCTTTGCATGTCAACTCTAATCTGATAGAATATATCTCACGATCACAGTGCCAGACTTTAAAATGGACATTTGGACCACTGGAATGTTTTCAGAAGAGAACATCAGGGGACTTGGGGAAATGGGAATAATGATATATTGAGAATGGTTGAAGAAAACCATGTCTAGGTAAGCATTACCCTGGATATCAGGTTGTTACTGGTAAAATACTTAGAAAACAACAACATATCAATATCATAAAAAAATAAGCAATTATTAAGCTCATTATTTTTGGTTTGGCTAGAGGGTGCTGGATTTAGGCTCCGCTTGCTGAGGGCTCTGTTCCAAGCTGTGGATGGAGTAGGCTTGGCCCTCCCTGAGATCTGGGCTCTACATGGCTTCTACTCATGGCAATGGCAAGAGGGTAAGTAGGATCTTCTAAGGCTGAAATTTAGAAGTGGCATTCTTGTTAATTAAAGCAAGATACCTGGTGTTGAGGAGCCAGAAAAACATACTCTGCCTCTTTATTTTAGACTGAAAACTCACAAGCAGTGCAGGAGAGATGAGGACCTGTAGGTGAGAATACTATATCACATTTTCAAATGGATATAGGCAGAGGGACATTATCTTTAAAAAAGGCAGATATGTAGATGAAAAGTAAGCTAAATATACATAAGTGAGGCTTCACAAGGCAGATTGGAGACCAGTGTATATAATAGAAATTATAGGAGTACTTTAGTTTAAGAGTTTCCTTAAAAATTTAGGTGTTTTAAAAAACAGTCTCAAGCATTTGTGAAGTAATATGGCATTAGCACAAAGTTTCTACTCTTTGAAAAAGGAGAGATCTCAGTTCCAAGCTTGGACTCTTATTAAGCTACAAAGTCCTGGGTAAACATTTGGAATCCTAGTTCTTTATCTGTAACATGGAGATAAGACTATTCATTTCATTAGATAATGTTTATAAAGTACTTAATATAAGCATCTGGCACATAGCAAATGCTCGGTATTGTTACATTACTGCTGCTATTGTTATTTTTAGAGACTTACTACCTTTAGAAATACTCAAGCATTCTCTCGTCAGACTTTTTTTTGCCTCTTTTATACATCTACTATTTAATTTTATTGAGTATTATGTAATGAAAGTCTACAATTATTATCCTTTGATTCCAAATCCAAAAGCTGTGAGACCAATAGTTTTTCTTAAATTGAGAATCTGAATAATTAGGTAACAAAGTTCTAACCTAAAGTGATAAGAAGGCATTTATACCTACTTACATCTTACTTGGTATTGTTACTCATATATTTAAATACAATTCTCTTAATATGCCCAGATGACATTAGCAGCAATCTAGAATACAAAGTATATGCATTGTATTGACTGTCTAAAGTACAAATAATTTTGAATATGAAACATCTGGCCTACAGCATTGTAACAGTGGGATTATAAACTTGTACTTTCCATGTACTGTATTTACTATATTTGTTCACCACCCTATTTCCAGCACCTAGCAAATAACAAACACTTAATAAACATTAATTTAATCTATATGCAAAAGAAGATGTTAAGAATGTCATACTGGAAATTCTAATTATGGAAAATGAATAGTATCTGTATCCTTTTTTTTTTTTTTGACTCTTTTATACATTCATCCCAGGCAAATTCTATTCCCTTTTCTGAGATCTCCTCTAAGATCTTGTTTTTGTTTTTCTAACTCCATGATTTAAAAATCACAGAAGCCCATCTTTTACATTTTACATTTTGGCTGTCATGTCAGATTATATATATACACATACATATATATAAAATAAAATTATATATTATATATATATGCATAAATAGATAGTTAGATAGATATATCCATTCTGTAATTCCCAGCAGGCATGTGAAAAATAGCCAGACCTGGGGGCTGGGGTTGTGGCTCAGTGGTAGAGCGCTTGCCTGGCATGTGTGAGGCACTGGGTTCAATCCTCAGCACCACATATAAATAAGTAAATAAGTAAATGTCCTTCAACAACTAATAAAATATTTAAAAAAAAAATAGCCAGACCTGGAGGTGGTGGTGGTGGTGGTTGTTTTTACATGCAAATTGACTAAGAAAACAAAGAAAGCAATGAAAACACACAGAAAGATTGTTCTAGAAAGGTATGGAATATTAACCAATGGAGAATGTACTGAGTTTATACTAAAAAATTGGCTTCATGCAAGCAAGCAAATAAAATGATTTTTGTAATTTTATACAAAGATTATTAGTTTTACTAATAACTTCAAAGCTTGACAAGAATCTCAAAACTGTACCCAAATCTCACTCTTATTCCTGAGTGCTGTATCCAAACTTTCCTGTTTTCTCCCTAGCACTTCAGCTAAATACCTTACTATTCCCAAATATCTTACCATTGACTCACCTGAGGGATATGCAGATCCTTAGTAATGAATCATATTCTTATTCTTTGTGCTTGCATTCAATGAGATGATGGATGATGTCCTTACCTGGCTAAACTATACTTAACAATGAAATCTCAGCTTGACATCAGCTTTTTTTGAACACCTTCTGGTCCTGCCTCTCAACCTGCCACTTAGAGGTTTTGCTACTTTCATATTCTCTAGCAATCCTTCTAGCATAGTACTTAACTCATCCTTCATGTTTGTTTTCTTCCCTAATTATTTACCAATGGTCTCCTGAATTTTAGGATATCCTTCACAGATCATGTAATGGACTCAATTAGCCATTCTGAAGCATTCCTTATTACTGTGTCCTTGAGAGCAGTTTCTATATGCTGAATTCTCAATCCACATTATTTTGTAGAGAGCAGAACTTAGAAAACAGTGGCCATTATTATCTACAGATCTGTTTAGTTTAATCTCCAAAGTGTTTATTTTCTTTAGATTACTCTCTAGCATCTAAAAATCAGGATATTGTACTGAGATTGCAGGTTATATTTTCCAAAAATGGCCACAAAACTAATTTTTCATACTTGAACCATGCCAGTTGTTCATTTACCAGTGAGGTCTAACAGCACTTCTCTTGAATCTGGCTGGACTTGTGATTTGCTCATAACCAATAGAATTAAACTACATCTTAAAAAGAAAAGCAGCTTTTGCTTTGTGGTTTGGGATATCATATCTGGCAGCCTGAGCTGACACACTGTGATGAGGCCTAAGTGACATGAAGAGGGCTCTATGAGCATTCAAAACAATAGTCCCACCCAGCCAGGGTATCACCAGCATCGACTGATAGATACAAAGTTATGGTTTAGATATGAAGTGTGAGACAATGCAATAAAGTTTATATGTGAAAGGATTGTGTAATGAGAGCCTTAACCTAATCAGTGCATTAATCCACTGATACGGATTAACTGGGTAGTAATTGTAGGCAAGTAGGGTGTGGTTGAAGAAGGTAGGTCACTGGGGATGTACCTTTGGGGTTTTTATTTTGTCCGTGATAATTGAAATGCTCTTTCTGCTTTCTGATTGCCATGTCCTGAACTGCTTTCTTCTGCCAGAACCTTTCACCACAATCTTCTTTACCTCTGGACCAGAGCAGTGGAGTCAGCTATTCACGGACTGAAATCTCTAAAATCATGAGCACCAAATAAAAGTTTCCTCCTCTAAAATTGTTCTGTCATGTCTTTTGGTCACAATGATGAAAAAGCTGATTAAAATATAATATCCGAGAAGATTCTCCAGTTGATTTCAGCCCCCAGTCATTGAGTCACCCTTGGTTTTTGAGCTTTCTCAATTGAGCTCCCAGATATAGCAGAAAAGAAGCAAGTCCTCACTGCTGTGCCTCATTTAAATTCCTTATGTATAAAATATTTGAGCATAATAAAATGGTTGTTCAGTACCACTAATTCTGGGGTAGAAATAGTAACTGGTAAGTCTAGACTTCCAGCTTTCCTTGGGGACAAAAAAAGACTAGGATTACTATGGAGCCCTTCTTATACAATCTACATGGACACAATACCATAAAGTGGAGCAAAATATAGTTCCTTTAGATTGGGCTCACACTTTCCAGTTTGTCTCCAACACTTCTCATTGTATATCTCCACAATTGTATATTCATGAACATTCCTGACACTTTAATTATGTGTTCAACTGTATGTTAAATATGTTTCTTCTATTTATTTCTATTTATTTGTGGTGAGGCTAAGTTTGTCCTGAACTACTCTGAAACCAGAATTTCACCTTAGATTCTTAATCTGGCTTTAATGCTGGGTTTTCTGCACCAGGTCAGGTGTTTTGAGCATTTAAGATGATTCCTTATGTCTCATTTCTGAAGTTCTGATGGTATATGGTTTTTGTCCATTATCTTCTGTTTCTGCTGAAAGTGCCTCCAATTCTGAACTAATCTAGTCAGGATAACTGGCATATTGACATGTTTTGATTTCAATAAATGATGAAGCAGGTTTCAGTTACTACTTGGCACACGTAGTTTCTCTTGGGAAACTCCTCATTCAAATGGCTAGGGAAAACAGTTTCTCTAACTCTTCATGTTAGAGCTTCATGAAAGTATTTTACTTGAATAAAGAGTTTAGTTGTCATTGAAATTAGCCTTAAATGTAATGGAAAAGTCAACAAATTACAATGAATGCATAGCGAATAATTTGAAGAAACATAGTATTTTCTTTCTAAAACTAAAAGTGATTATCCTACGTTCCTAAAGTGAATATATGTCAAAAAACGGAAAGAAACTAAATGTAACAAGAGCCAGATTATCATTCTTTTGAGGATATATTCAAATGGTATGGAACCTACTCTATATACATGCAGAGATCTATAGATGACATAAAAATATAACTAACTTGCATAATAACCATGGGAAAATATCTCAAGTCCAATAACTGTAAATTCAATCTCATCATTGTCTATATTGAGACATAGGAGAACTGAATTCTAAAACAAGGGTGAGTCACTTTATAGTGAGTAGAGCCACTTAAATGCCTAGGACAATATAATATAATGTATACTTACTATTATAATATGCATTAAATTACTGAGTAAGTGCAGTTTTGCACACTTATTTTTTTCCATTAGAAGTGTTTCTGTAGGCTCAGTGTCAAACACAAGGGATCACATTAAACTTATGGCTGAAAAAAAGTGGTTAAATAATTTCATTTTTTTCTTGCTAAGAAGTAGCTTTTGGTCAGAACTTTTTAAAAAGCATACAAATAACTTTTTATATCTTACTATTTTAAAAGTGTATTCTCTCTGGCCTGTTGAGGTATATAACAGAAGTCTGTTCAAAGTGATGAACTGAGTCATATTTTCAACTACTACTTATTAGTCTTTATGTCTAAGGCAGTGGAGTTAGTATGTGGGTTTGAATACAATGTTTACTATTTGAATTAACTTGAATTAAAAAGCAGTCCTGTCTCATATGTTGTTTCAAGGAGATCATTGCTCCCAAACACTTAGCACAGCAGCTAGACTATTATTAGATATCATGAACAATTGTTTCCAAATAGCCTCTGAGCAATAAAAGTGGTTCCTGCCCTTTGGGCTTTGATCATTGAGAAGCTAAGAAATTTTTCATGGGATCTGAGAAACCACTTGACTATTAACTGTGTATTTCTATGTTCCCTGTATGTTCTACTCTTTTTTCTTTTTAGTGTATAGATGCTCTCTCATATATAAAATGAGAATTCAACTTAAAAGCATGATTGTTTCCATAGCAATTTCATGTCTTTATTTAAATATTTAGGAAAGCGATGGAAGCATATACAATTACTAGTTGTTGAAATGTGATAAAAATTTTAGATGTTGTGCTAAGTCTCCTCCTTTTCCCTTCCACTTCCATCTCCCCTTTAGTTTGCTCTCTATTCAAGGGAAGATGAATGGCAGCTCCATCACTTGGGTCCCTTGTCCTCTGTTTCCTTGTGAGTCCAGCCAATGGGAATAATGGTAGCAAACTGGAAGGAGGGAGAAGAGTGAGTTTGGGATATTAACTACCAGAGCTTCCTCACTATTGGATGGCCGTGGACACCATATGGATCAAAGGTGTCAGTTCATGTCAGGTGCCTTTCCTACAGCTTTCTCTATCTGCTTTTATTCTTATTTTTGGTAACAAAGTACTCACCTAGGAATTCTAGCTCTCGGAGACTGTGCTGTCCTTTGTGCTACTCTGCGAATGAAAATAATCCCCTTATTAAACTTTTCTCAAATTATTCTAATTTATGAGTCTTATTCCCCTTCCCGTCCTGAGTAGGCTCTGACAATTATGGATATTCAAAAAGGGTCTTCATTTTTGAAAACTTTCCCAACTACTGCCTTGTAGGAGATAAAGCTTTGCTTTCCTAGCACATGCTTCCATTAATCCACAGAGGGACAATTTTTTCTCCTAGATTGTGTGAGTTCCTCCCTTGATTTCATACTTCAAGGAAAGGAAAGGTTTGAATTTTGATATTTTGCCTATTGTACTGTTATACATTTACACAGGAAAATTATAAATCATTTACATTTTATATCCAAATGAAATTCCTGTTAGCATCACAAATCTAGCAGTGATCTTTTAACTTTCATTTGTAATGTTACTGTTAATGTTTAAGTAAATTAAAGTCATTTTTTCCACATCTTTTGTTAGATTTGGTATAGATTCTTGCTTAATATTTGGGTACTGGGAAAGTCTGCAAAATCCTGTGAAATTACATGATTTTAGAAGGTTGTTCTTTGAAAATATTAATATCGTTAAGTACATAAAAGGGAGGGGCTTGAGAACATAAACAGAATGTGTTTGGTCCAATTAAAGGTGTTAATCACAGGATGTAACTTGTCTTAAGCCAAAGACTTGAAGTGAGTTCCCCTGGAAACTGCAATAGCAGGTCTGCAATTTTAAGCTTGCATAATAAACTCATCAATCTATTTCTTTACTTTTTCTGATAGATACAAAGGAAGAGAAAAAAACGGGTGGAGATTCCTCATATTTTCATTTTTACCAGTCATTAATATGTCATTCAGTTAATCTGCCTCTTGAGTAATCCTTAGTAAAGCACCTTCTCTGATCCATTTGAAAATTTCCAGAATTAATGATGTCTTACAAAACAGTTGGGGATTAATTAAAGTTGTTATAGCTTCTGAACTCCAGCTGAACCTTCATAGGGTTGTTACCTTGTGAACTTCCCCTACAATCTCAATTGAGGATGATATAATTATTCTATTTAGGAACCTGCCAGGTTCTACATTATAATTTCTACAAATTCCATATTCCTCTGTGCTGACTAGTCAGTTAAACTGTTTTCTCTACAAAATTTTACCTTCTATCTCAGTTCTATTACATCATACATATTCTATTATTTTGTCAAGATTCTAAATCAGCATTTCTTCTGATTTTGACTGCAACAAAATCAAATATTTCTATTGTTTGCTGAAATAATATTCATGTTGTTTATAAATGCTGGAAGATTTCATGCTCACATTTCTGTTCATTTTATTTATTTAGAAAACATCTCCATCAATTCAAACTTTTACTTCGAAGTACAACTGAAGAAACATCATTTTAAAAAAAGGTTCTAGACAGGTTCTTATAGAAAATGAACTATCTCTTGCTCTTAATTCCTAATATTTGATTATCCTCTAATTGTTTGACTTTGTTTATTTAAATATAAACACATATAAATAAAAATATATGTATGTGTATGCAAATACATACACAATTTGCAAACAACTCAAATTATTGAGTGTATATTAAAAAATATCTAAAATAAATACTAAGAATTGTCATTGTATGGTTAGAATACTATCTGACACACATGATTGCTTAATAAATTTTTATATAACTGAATGGTTAATCTTATCTACTCCTTGTATGATTACACCAGTATACATAATCTAAAGGTAGAGATTTAATAAATTATCTAATAAAGGCTATAGTGTTTACTCATTTATATTACAAATTAATATTGCATTAAAATTATTCCTTAGAGAGTTCCTAAAGTAATAGTTTAATCATTAATAAATTTATTTATTTTGATCAATTTATTCTATAGGCCTTTATTAAGAACTTCTAGTGTGCTAAATACTATGTTACTATTGAGAGAATAATTTTGAACAAAAATTGATATTTTAGAATTATAATCCAGGACATTAATATTGCAATTAATTTCATGACACGATTTCTTTGCCACTTCTGGTTTAACACTAAATTATCTGAGAAAACACATCAATATTTTGATAAAAATATAGTGCTAATTGAATAAATATAGTATATTAATTCTAAATTCTGTTTTTTCTTTGAGGAATGAAGATTTTACATTATATTCCCACAGTGCAGAAAATAAGCATATACTGAACGACAGACCCAAAGCCTGGTGTTGTGAGGTACATGAAGGCATATAAGATATGGATTCTGGATAAGTAATAAAGGTGATAAGGGACATAGACACAAGTAATCCCAGTGTAAGGCAAAGATAGTGCTATAGAAAAATGAAGATGTGGAACTATGGGAATTCAAGGTAGAAACCAGTTATTCCCAAATAAAGGATTGAGGAAAGACTATGGAAGAGTTAGCTTTTGAGCTGGGCCTGCAAGGATGGTAAGAATATCACCACAAAAAATTCAGTAGTCAGGAAAGGGGAAAGAAGATAGTAGAAGCAAACAAAATGTCCATTTACATTTAAAATGCACTTCATTAAAATAAGAAAATTTTTTTCCAAGATTATTCTGTATTGCTATTACTTTTTAATACACAAGCATGTTCAATAATTCTAGTATTCAGTTTTCAAATATTCAGTGATAAGTTATCCTTAATCCTATATCTTTCTTCTTCTTTATCTCTTTGGGTCAGTTAAGCCTATTTAAATCTCAGCATAAGAAAGACATAGAAAACATCTAATTTTTAGAAAATTATCCCCAAATCTCTTTGATGTAAATGTAGCTCTATAGAGTTACACCAAGGAATTATTTTAATCTATTCTAATTATATTTGTAGTGTGTTGTTAAATTTTGTACCAAAGGGTTTCTGAAACAAGTTATAGAACTTTATAGTATGGCTATTTTTATGAATTAATGTGCAACAATGTACTTATAATTTGATTGACAATATTAGCAAGTGTTCTCAATGTGTATCCAAATTACATAAAACACTCTGTTTAGTGCCTGTGATGTGATGCAAATGTTTCCCATATCCTAAATAACTATGCTGTGTTCCAGTAGGTACTTGGAACAATTAAATATTACCCATAGCAGAAGCTCTTGGCTCATGATGGCTTTAAACCTGTAACAGAGTAACCCTTTACTCAGTTTGAAGATGGTAATTTCCATAGTGATATCTTAACTCACATTTGACTTTAAACATCCATTCACACTCATCCTTTTCCTAATTGCCCACAGTATTCTAAGTAGAATTTCCCTCCACCTCCTTCACAATGTTGTCCTTCAGGCCATGGAAAATCCAAACTTCTGCTATACGTCTAGATTTCTTCCACATCATGACGACCTTAAAGTTGTTTCTTTGTCACCTTCCTTCACCCAAATGTTACTTAACAAGTCCTAAAGGAGACTTATTACTCAAGTCTCATGTGTCAATAACATTGGTTGACAAATGATTAATGTCACAAAGATTTGGCAACAACTAGTTCCCTTGGCTTCTGTCAAACACATAAAGGAGAGAATGTCTTAACTATCACATGACCCCTTTGCTATGAAACATATTTTTTTAAGGAAAAATACTTCAGTAATTGAATTTTCTAAAATTGCATTTATTCTATACTGATTTTATTAATAATTGCCCCGAAATAGAAATGACTCAATGTTCTTTAACTGGTGAATGAAGAAACAAACTGTGATACTTCTAATACATCAACACGATCAAACACTGTACAGCAATAAACAGCAGTAAAATATTGATACAACATGAATAAATACCGAATGTACTATGGTAAGTAAAGAAGCCAGACTCAAAGGCTATTGAATTGCTTCTACTTATATGACCTCCTAGAAAGGGCAAAACTATGGTGACAAAAACCAGATTATTGTTTCTGGGGCCCAGGCAGGGGGAGAAGTTGATTACAAAGTCTCATAAAGAAACTTTTGGGGTGATGAAAAGTCTCTGTATTAATTTTGGTGGTAATTACACTGTAGTTTGCATTGGCCAAACTTGTACAACCATATGGATAAATTTTATTGTATATGAATAATGCCTTAATAAATTTGATTGTAAAAAACAAAAGTTCATTGATAATACTAATTTTGGGTCAATCTAAAGAGATATATTCAATGATCATTAGAGGACTGGAATGAAAGGAAAGGTTTTCTTTTTTTATTTCATTCATTCAATATTTTAAGACTTTGCCCTTTTGAGAATACAGATAACATTTCCTTATCTTTTGTTTTACAAATGAAAATGACACTTTAGGAAAAAACCACATTGAACAAGTGCCTTGTTATTTTCATTATACTTCATTAACACTATCTCTAAAAATAACAGTATTTAGTTAAATACCAGCTTGTTTAATGAATTAATTGGTTCTGATAATCATCTAGTCTTAAAATAACACACTATTATTTCATTGTTTGTAGTTGCAGGACTATTTTTTTTTTAACCTCTCACGGCCTAATAAGCAACTTAAGAACTTAGAAAGAAAATAGAGGAAAACCAACTGCTTGAAAAGCTCACATAACATATTCAGATTCACAAAAAAATATAGCAGGATCAGAGACAGTCCTGAGAAGGGTGGTAATTTAGACAATGAATGCCTTACCTTTGTGTTTGGGTGGCGTAGCTGTTATCATAAGCCTCATAGGTCTGGTCGTCATATTCACCCCCATAGCCATCATCATACCCCTGAGAGGGAAAGGGGTACACACACCTATTAGTAATCGATTTGACAATGTGGGTCTACTTTTGGCTAATAAGATTTTATGCAAAGTGACCTTGAGATAGTTTTATGCTTGGTTAGTAACCACACATCATATTTTACTTGATTAACAATTCCCACATAACCTTGAATAATATTACATGGGTCAAATATTAATATTCTTTAATTAAATTGAATATATCAGAGAAGTAGAAATATCTACTCTAAGGTTCCCTTAGAGTTTTAATTGATACTAATAAAGACCACTGAAGAAATGCAAAATAACTTTTTCTTTTGAAAATATTATGGATAGAAACAATCTATATGATAGTCTGATAGTGGTGCTAACATATTTGTTGCAACTCCACTAAGAGGTTTTATTTTTCTCCTAATACTAATCATAATTAAGATAGAAAATAGAAAGAACCAGATCCTTAATTCATAGTCAACTTTCAGTAAAAATGATATACTCATTACTGAAAAATAAATAAAGGAAGAAAGAGGAAAAGAAGAAGAATGATATAAAGATCATTTATTTGTTGTAAACTTTATGTTTTTAAAATTTTTCATAAATGAAATAATGCTGCATGGTGAGTTTAGTTACCTGACTAAATTATGCTAACAAAGTGAATGCAGATTTGTCATTGCAGAATGTACAAGCAAGCCAGCAATTATACACCCAGTTATCAATCACTCTGTGAGTGATTTAGTTTTATTTCCTTTTGTGGTCATTGACTTTAAACCCTAGCCATCCATCTTGATTACTCCCTAGTTCTGGAAAAAATCTTTAGCTTTTCTGCCTCTGGATCTTTTCTGGTACATTTCTTTCCCTGGACTGTATTTCCATCCTACCATACTATTTCATATTTTCTTATCAGTCTAGAAGCTTATGAATCTCTTTTTTTGTTATGTGATAGAAATTTAAACAAACTGTGAAGATGTAAAAATTTTAATATCCATGTGGACTTAAAGCTTTTGAACAAATTTAATCTGAAGACTTATTTTTTATCATTTTAAAGGAATTTTAAACTGTAAAATTTTATTCCTTTATTTCTTATATTCTCTATGGTTTGCCTTTTATATAATGCTATTATTTACATATGAGACTTTTAAAATCTGACTTCAATTCTTTCATTTTTTTAATTTGAGATTTCCATTTCATCATATTCATGCTCTGAAATATGAAGTAGTTTCTCTATTTGATCTTTGAATCCCCTAACTTGGTTCCTATTGAATTTAAAAATATTTAAGTATTCTCACATTGCCTTCAGAATTTTTAAGAGATCTTTTATAAACAGAAAACCTTCCATAATCTATAGATTTAAAAACCAATTATTAAAAAGAGTAAAGTTCTAATATTAAAAAAAATAGTAGCTACTTTTTTTATTCTCCAACAATAATTTTTCTTTTAGGAATTTTATGTATTAATTTAGTATTTATTTTTTATTAAGCAACATAGATAGTGTTGCTTAATTTATGAATTTTAGTGCAATTTTTATTGACTGGCCATGCAGGTTGTTCAATTTTAGTTCTATTATAGAATTCTCTCCATATTTCTCCCCATTCCTGTCTTCTTCTTTTTCTTTTTCTTTTCTTTTTGTCATGGATGGACATGATCCTTTTATTTATTTTTATGTGGTGCTGAGGATTGAACCTAGTGCCTCACACAAGCTAGGCAAGTATCCTGCCAATGAACTGCAGCTCCAGTTCTCTTCCTATATTATTATTCTTAATACAGTTTGATCATAATTGTTGTTAGATGTTCAACACATTTATTGTTAAGTAATAATACACAACATGCATTAATGATCAAAATTAATATAATTTTAATCGTATTCTATACGTTTTCAGTTCTTTTAAAGTTAGTAATTATTCATTTTATTATTTTCTTGGTTGTTAACATATTTAGAATCATTTCTCTTCTAATTGTCCCAAAAGTCATATTAAATTGGCAATATTCTGTCCATCTCAGTTGCATGTGCCTGTAATCTTAGCTACTCAAGAGGATGAGGCAGGGCGATGGCAAGTTTACTGCAAGCCTCAGCAATTTAGTGAAATCTTCAAGAACTTAGTGAGACCCTATCTCAAAATAAAATAAAAAAGGACTGGGTATGTAGCTCAGTGGCAAAGTGTCCCTGGGTTAAACCCTTGTACAAAAACAAAAACAACAAAAAAAGGCAATATTTCTAAATATTCAAAAATATCATATAATCACTTCCTTTTAGGTTACATGGAGAACACACTGTGGTCCAGATTGATGAATTTCTAGGCGTGAAGGTAGAGGGATTTTCTTAAGATCTCTTTCCTTGTTCTCATTTCTCACTGAAGCATCTCTTTCGGGAATCTCTACTAAGAGGTATATTAAAGAGAAATATTTTGATTTTCTGTCTTCCTCTTGTTTGTCTTTATACTCTTTCTCACCTTAGCTATTTTATCTTCTGGGTGAAAAATTCCAATGGTACAGAAAAGTTTTACTAAGAGTATAATGGAAATGTATGTACCCTTCTAGATTCATTAATTCTTGACATTGTGTCACATTTCTAAATATTTCTCCTAAACATAGGGGCATTCTTATATTTAAATAAGAATATAATATTTATCAAATAATTTAATATTTATAATATTACTACTTCTAAATCATAGTAAGTCCATAATACTGTGAAGTCCTTCATGAAAGTTTTGCAATTATTCTAAACATTAATGAATTTTATAGTTATTTTAACATTCCCAGCCACTATTCATGATTATGCTATATTTGGGTGGACTTATTTTAGCTTCCATATAGGAAACAGGACACACAGTACTTGATTTTCTGTGTCTATCTCTTTTCACTTAACATAATGTCCTCTAGTTCCATCCATTTTGCAGCAAATGATAGGATTTCTTTCTTTATGATTGAATAATACTCCATCATGTATGATGTTCTGAGATTTTGCAATACCTGCCTGTGTGTGTTTCTTTTAATTCTTTGTTCTGGGTTCTCAATATGCTCTTTCAATTTAGAGGTTTGTATTCTTCATGTCTCAGAGATGTCTCACCATCTGTCTCCTTCCCTTCAAGAGTTAGGCCTTCTTCTTTCTTGAAAATTTGGAATAGGGACTAGGAATCTAGTTCGGTTAATGTTCATTCATTCATTCAATAAACATTTGTTGAGTGCCTATTATATGCTAGTTATTGCTGCAAGGTATATGTTTAGTAATAAACAATAACAACAAAAAGGAAAACCAGAGAATTAGACATGAGTATTACAAAGTCTATACCTACACAAGGGAAATGGCACAATAAGTCAGGGTATTAGTGAGACTGGATTTTCTAGATTGGTACATTAATCTTTTGTCCTATATGACACTTCTTATTCTATTTTATCTAGAGAGAATTCTTTAAGTTCTTCTTCCAACCATTCTATGAAATATTTAACTTCACTTACACACACACACACACACACACACACACACACACACACGGTAGTAGGATGTAGAGAAGATTTCTTGATTCCCAGGTGCATTTTAAGCTTTCTATTCTCAACCCAAAGACTCATCTCTCTCGTGGAACAACCTCAGTTGGAATTTCCTAGAATTGTAATAGCATAGTCCAGCACTCTACCAGGGGATCAGTCTAGGTGTCAGTGATACTTGCCACAGGTGCTTCAGAGGGCACAAACTTCTGTCCAAATGTCCAGGCTCCTGGTCTTCCACCAAGATTATAAAATTATGGCCTCATTCATATTTCTTTTTTATTCAGGAATCATGAACTCTGGCTTCTAATAGGAGGTAAGGATGTTTTAATTTGTTTTGTTTCATTTTATTTATTTATCTCTCATAGCAAGGAGCTAGAAAAGCCAGGGGTGAAGGTTGGTAAGTGTTTTTAGGGCTCCAGATCCTCTAACTTTCCTATCTTTCTCCCATTTCCATTGTTGAAATAATACTGATCTTCAAAGTGATTTTATATGAGACAATCTTTAGAAAGCTTTTCTTTCCTTTACAGAACAAATAGTGAGTTTGAGTCCTCTAAATTCCAATAGCCTATTGTTTTCTCTCCCTGGTACTTAAAATATCTAAGATAATACTGTACTTATTTTTCCAAAATTTTCCCTCATTTTATAAAGTTCCTTAAAAAGGATCATGTATTAAACTTTTTTTAAATGTCTTTTGGTGATTAGCATAGTGTATTCCATAAAGTACTTATTCAATACATAGTATAGCAAGGAAACTATCTCTTCCAATGTAGACAACAAATTTGACTCAAATCAATCACCACAAAAAAAGAAATATTTCAAATGATAAATATATAGCAGTATTGCTCTCACTTATCAAAAATGTATTTATGAATGGATCTGGGAAAATTATTACATTTTACTTCCTCACTTACACTTTTACTTTTTTCAAGAAGTACAATGCAAATCCTTAAAATAGAAAATTTTCCTATAAATCCCCTGTTTTATAAAGCATATAGTGCAATGGTCTGAAATAATTGTATTTAATATAAAAGAGAAAATAAATATGAATACATGCATATCATCTATTTTTGTTTTCTAATACTCAATGTAATTCTAAAATCATCTTTTAAATAAAAATATTCATAAATAAAAATATTTATAAATTTATTTGTATGTATGGCAGTGTTTAAAATGCATAGTACTATAAAACACTGAACTATCAACAGACGAAAGTCACAAAACAAAAGCATCATAATGTTTAAGATTCCAGTACTCCATCCTGAATATTAAAAACAAAACAATAAATTATTCATGAATAAATTCTCCTTGTGTAAATCAGATAGTTTTCCTTAAGGATAGGTGGCTTTCTAAAAGAGAAAGAGAAGAATGTTCTGGAACCTAAGGCAGGCAGAGATGATAGCACATCCATGAAGACTTTGACTCTGGCTTTGTTCTACCTGGATTCCATTCCTAATGAGATTCCCTATGTGGAAGCTTGGCCAAGGTTGCAATCTTTCTGAACCTCAGTTTCTTCATTTTTAAGATGGGAAAGATATCAACTATCTTATAATTTTATTATAAAAATTTAACCACAGGTACCTTTAAAGCACTCACACACACACACATCGTATCTGAAACAGTGATCATCAATAACTATTTACCATTATGGTGAAAGAAGTTGGCTTTGAATAACACTATAGATGCTTTAAAGACCACTTGGAACTCTTGAGAACAGGCAAATGTGGACTAAAATTTAGAAAGAAGGAAGAGAGTGAGAAAATTCTGATCTATTTTGAGATTACATCAAGAGTTAGGCCTCTGTTCTTTCTTGAGGATTTGGACCAGGGACTAACTATCTGGTTCAGTTTAGGTTCATTCTTAACTCCACAAACATTTATTGAGAATCCACTGCATTCTAGGTATTGCTCTAGGATTTCAAAGCTTAGCAATGTAACAACCAAAAGGAAAGCCAGTAGAATTGTATGTGAAGAAATTTTAAAAGGAAGGTCTGTACCTACAAAAAGGAAATGGAACAATTAGATTGGGGTTCTGGAAACAGTTTGTAAAAACATGAGCTTCCTTTTGCTTTTCTAAGCTTCCAGATGAAATGCTGGCAGTGAAGTCCCAGAACAAAAGGAAACACTGAGAATCAGGAAAGAATAATGTCAATTGACCAGAAATTCAACAGGTACATTTGAGAAGTACTAGTGAGCATCTTTATGTACCTATTAAAAATCACAAGATCAACATAGCTTGTGGGACTTCCCAAAGAATCTCAAAACTCTTAAGAATCAGGGAAGAACAAAGATAGCACATGGTATGTTTTACATAGTACAATTTTTGTTGAGGCCAATAAATTTCTAGGAAAGGGGAAACTAAAATGGAAGTCAGTGGTTTCCTTAAGACAAATAAAAATGTGGATAGTGCTGGTGAAGTTGTAAGAAATAAATTACTAAAATATTATGTTCCCTAAAGAGCCAGTCACTATCTGCAAGGTATTCAAACTCAATGTGTACATTGAATTGAGAAATACAATTATCATAGATCAAAAATTCTAAAACAAACTTTTTTTCCCATTCTTACTTCATTATTTCTACTGTTTCCTTCAAAGAAATTACTCTTATTATGTCTGGGCCTTTAAGTTTATTACTATTAAAAAATTAAGACTACTTTAGATGCTAAACTAGTACTTAAGTTTTTAGTCTCAAAGTAGATTTTCCTAAAATATAAAAAGTAGGAAGAATGCATCTGATGTTCCAGTAAAAGAAAAGCCTACTTTACCAATTAACATGTTTAACTTAATTTTCTTGTGGTTGTAGACAGATGATTTAGTATTTATCACAAAAAGAAATACCCAAGGAGTATGATTCATTCCTTTCTGGAGTCACAAAAGTCTCTTTTCTCTAGGATTTCTTCATATGTTTAAACCTTCATATGTTATAAACCCTTTAGTTTTCTGCTTTTTGAACAAATTTTTTTAAAAAGGTTCTTAGAGAATCCTCACGAAATCTTGGTCTTTTTCTGGATCTTTATATGTCCTCCACAACTCTCTTAAGTACAGTATGAAGTACAGGACTAAATTGAAGGCCTGAGCCATAATGAAAGAAGACAATTGCTTTGTAGGTTCCTATGAATTATAGATTGCTTCATATATCTGAGTATTGTGCAAAAGCTGCATATAAGACAGAAATGTATTACTACTAACACACAGCTGTACAACGCAAGGCTTTTCCAAACCTACTTTGGAAAGTGCTTCTCTTCTTTAATATCCCTACTAATTTTTCAACTTAAGGAGGCCATTTGACATAAACACTCACTCTTGAATAAAATTCTATAGCAACTTTGGGTTGTCAAATCTAAATAGTACTATCTTTACACATAAATTTAAAACAATAGTAGTTCATTAGACTTACTATTACTTACTGAATTAACTATTATCTAGGCAATAAATATAAAAAAAGACTAAGACATAAATCTTTCCTTTAAGATGTTTTACTCAGTAGTGATCTGGCAAATGCTTAAAATTAACTCTCCAAAGATTGTACGTTTGTGTGTGTGTGTGTGTGTGTGTGTGTGTGTGCATATGTATTTACGTACATACATTATGAATTTTACTGTCATAATGCACACAAATTACAAATAAAACATTTGAATTTATTATAAATCCTATGCACATATAATTTCAGTGTGACTTCATTACTGAAAAATTCACTGTCATATAACTATATTATCACAATAATATGCTATCCACAAATACTTGATTACTCTCTAATTAAGCAAAGATGCCCATGTTATTGAGGAACATGTGTGGTTCTGAAATGAATGTTATTTGATGTGTTCATTAATGTTGACAAGTGAAGTGAAACTGAAATCTCAAATACATGTGTCAAAACTTGTTTGTTAGTGATATGAGTTACTTTATTCTGAATCAGAGAATGTCATTCACACATACTAGAAAATTATCTTCTTGACTTTTTGTTCTACTTACAATGTAAAGGCTATAAACAAAACACAATTTTAAGTTCAATCTGCACAAATAACTTTTCTCTGTAACTTTCATAAGTCCAGATTATGAATGAAACAAAAGTCCAGTCCTGGCTTCTAATATTTGCCATCTTCAGTGTAAATACTCATGAAGGCTAATTTCATCATGATGTTATTGAAAACAGATTTGGGAAGAGCTGAATGGTAGTTCCATTATGTATTATTTCCATCATGCAGTTATAATAGATGCAAAGAACCTCAAAAGAATAAATTATAACAAAATAATGAATTTGTTATCTTTAACACAGTTTAAGTTTTTATCATTTAATACCTGTTTAATTGCCAGTTTACAAAATTCCTAAAAATTTTACATGCAATCATGTAAACCTGACAGTTTAGTCAGGTTTACAGAATACTATTGTTTTTGGCCTATTAGAGAAGCTCAACCAGTATATAAACAATGGAAATATCAATGGGAAGTGTTCCAGTAGAGTAAAAAACAGGTGCTACGGGAGTACATTGGAGGAATACCAAAATCTTAGAATTTCATGGAGAATTTCCCAGAGAAGTTCTTGCTTGAGATAGGTATTTAAGGATAGCTAAATATTTTCCAGGTGGACAGGCGGGTAAAATGAGTACATTCCATTTCTAGGTATACCAAGTCTGAACACGTAATATCACCAACAACAATACTGTAATTTGTGAACCAAAATTAGTATAAAATGCTTAAGAAACAAGCAGTTAGGTTAATGGAATCCACAGGAGTCAGATCAGAAATGGTTCCTATAAATGGTAAGGGGTTTATCTGTACCCAGTAGAAAAGGAATCAATTGAAAGGTCTCAAGTACTAGAATGACAGTTTAGATCTACATTTTCTAATTGTTATTTGATTTTAAAAATTCCAGGTCTCTTGGGACTGAACTCCATTTTCTCATTGATATTTTCTTGAACCTGCTACTCATAGTTACTAGAAAGTCCCTGAATGATAACTCTAACATCTATGACTTAATAAATAAAAATGAAGTCATTTTCCCCTTGGTGGTTGTTGATTTGGTATTGTTTTTAAAATGTCTTTTAATTTTTTCATCCAACTCTTGATACTCTGCATGGAAATTTGTGAAGGCTTTGGATGATGGTATTTTCTTCCAGGAAATTAAGTGCTTTCCTGCAAGGCAGTTGGAATAGCAGCAGGAAACCTTAATACCATTCAGAGCTGATTTTTAGCAGTTGTGTATAGAACTCTGAAGCTCAGATAGCCTGAACTAGAGATACAGCTTTAGTAGGCATCAATATATAAATGACAGTTGAGAAAACCACTATGGTGTACAATGTTTACCAAGAAGAGAAGCTTGATCTGCAACATGCTCCACAAGAACACAAGGTTACAAACTCCACTTCCCTTCTAAGAAATGAAGTGACAAGTAGCAGCTATACTAAATATAATCATATTTTATACAGCAGGACCCCACTCTGTGAAGAAAATCAGCCTTGAATTTATCCAGAAGGTATTATTTTTTGAAAAGCTTTGTGTAATTTCCATGCCAATTTTGTTTAACAGTGACCAGTGAAAATTCCTGACTGTACTCTTGTGTACATTAAGTCCACAAATGAAATAAAAAGTTCTGAAAAATGCAGAAACAAAAAAGTATATTAAATTGCCTCTACATATAATTTGAGTTTTTCTAATCAGTACTAATTTATAGAGACAAAGGTTTTGGTGATTTCCTATAACTCAGAACAGGGAGGAGGGAAGGACAGGGAAATGTTGGTCAATGGAAATTAAGTTACAGAGAAGAAATAGGTGAGTATAGACTCAACAGTGGTCCACTTCATCTTCTGAATATAGCCCGTGCTGCTTATTTTAAAAGGGACATGTTTTTCTTTTCCTCTTCTTTTCCTTTCCCCCTCCTTAACATGGATAAAATTACTTTGAATTATCTGTCCTCCACAGGAAGAAGCTGTCACCAGAGAATCTAGGAAGTGGCTATCTCCCAAATTAACAAGTGAATTTCAACACACCATCAGGGCACACCTGAGACCCCCTTGCTACCCTGCCAGGCATCCCTGGAATGCAGTCTTTGAAGATCTTCTTTAAAAGCCCCTGTGTTTCTCCTTTGCTATCAAAGCAATAATTCTTCTTTTTCTTTTTCTCAAAACTGTGTCCTGATTATTAAATCAGCATGAATTGGCATTGGGGACAAGGACTGAGCTTTTGGTAACATAGATAATATGAATGTTATGTATTTTTTTTTTGAAAAGCTAGAAGAAAGGGTTTTTTTTTTTTTGTATATTTTTACTACAAAGAAGTTATAAGTGTTCAAAGATAAAGTTCACCCAGATTTAAACCCTATACAATATACACATGTATCAAAACATCACATGGTACCCAATAAATATGTACCATTTTTATATGTCACTTAAAATAAATTTAAAAAAGAAATAGGAATCCTCACACAAAATAGTTTACAAATGTCTTTCACTGCATATTCTTCAAGTTACATTTCCAAAATATTGTCATCACTGACCATTTGCCTAACATCTTTTCCATTATTGAATATAAAAATTTAAAAAGTGAAGTTGAACATAAGAAATTACCACTTTTGTAAATAAAAGTAGCCAAATGTTGATAATTTTCTTAAGTTCAACCAGATACTAATATAGAAAGTATAAAATTAATATTTTTTAACTAAAAATAAGTGAAAAATGTCTTGAGACGCTTGTAAGTTAACTGTGGTTCTTGAAGAAAATCATTTAAAAATTGAAATGGTATGAAATATCATCTGAACTCTGTTATATACCCACACTTCCATTGAAGACTTTAAAATTTAACAGGCCTTGGTGACAGATTTAGCATTTGGTCATTATCCTCATTTTGGGTTTTATTTTCTGTAAAAGGTCAGTGGGTATTAAAAGAAAATATTTAAATGAAATGAAATAATGTGGAATTTTCTAATACAATCAAGAGGAAAAGAAAATATAGTCAAGTAAGCAATAAGAATAAAAAACAAAACATTCAAGAATTAACTAATTTAATTTTGAGGATCAGGATCATAAATATGTCACTAAGTACTAAAATGCAAGGCATGGAAGCAATTTGCAAATGCTGACCTTTAATATTATTGAATATAATTAAAAGGTCAGATAGGAACTTGACATTTAACTTTCTTTATGAAGTGTGGTTCTTATAAACATGTTCCATTCTTAGCTTAATGATTCAAAAAATATAATACATAGAATGTCCACTTCATGTATGATCTTTTGTAACTACAAAAGCACTTCGTGGTAATAGTTCAGTTTGTAGAATACATCATGAAATATCATTAAAACAAAAGCTCAACATACAATGCCAATATTTGAGTAGTCAGTATGTCCTTAGGATATAAATTATCAATGCTTATGATGAGTATCTTCTTTTTTCAGGGGGAGTGGTGGTACTAGGGATTGAACTCAAGGGCACTCTACCACTAAGCCACATCTCCAGCCCTATTTTGTATTTCATTTAGAGACAGGGTCTCAATGAGCTGCTTAGTGGCTCAATTTTGCTGTGGCTGGCTTTGAACTCATGATCCTCTTGTCTCAGCCTCCTGAGCTGCTGGGATTATAGGCCTGTGCCACCATGCTCTGCAAGTATCTTCTTGATAGTAGATTATACTTTGTCACATTTTCTTTACTTAAAGTTTTATATAATATCTTACACTTTTATCACATTCTGCATTCTTGAAATTGTATAGAGTTTCTTATAAAATGAACACGATTTTGATCCTATCTTCCATCACTTTTTCCCATTAAATAATGGTTGTGCATTAGGGATTGTTGTCTGGTTTGGACTATATGTCAATGGATACCCCTCAACGTGGGGCCTTTGTTATTGAGACAATAGGTAATCTCTCACTGTGGGAAGCTATCTTGAGTGTGAAGTCATCCAAAAGCATAAGGGTTCACACCATCTGTGGGGAATCACATCACCTAACAGTTTAGATTTTATAAGGCAATACTTGAACTTCCAGTTGTCTATGGATATCAATGAATAAGTCCCTAATAAGAGAGGTATTCAGTAATAGCTCTACATAGACTGTAGCTGCTAGAAAATTTCCATATACATACCTAGTCAATACAATGGCTGGAAACCATGCATTTCTGAAATCTACCTTCTTGGGAAATTAAGGGCTCCTAAAAAACTACAGCAGTATCTTTGACAGCTATGAATATGCAACCTCGTATTTGACACTATCAAATTAATTTCTGAGATGCTAATTCTAACTTTTAAATCATCCAGTAAGATAAAATAACAAACCTCAAAAAGGACATGTGGAGGTTATGTATATATTTAAATATGAAATTAATAATATTCCAATAAAAGTAGCACGTTAAAATTTACATAAAATGAGTGTGTATTTGGAGAATACACACTGAAAGCCAGAATGTGAAGCGCTTATACAAACTTTATTTCATTTAAAATCTGAAACTCATATGGTATATCCTGTATCTTTATTTAACAGTTAAGGAAAATGAGAAATAAATATATGGATCCCCAGTCTGCTAAGAAGCATCCTTGATAGAATTTGAACTCAGTTCCATGGCACTGCCTAGTGCTTAACTCTAGTTGTTTTGCTAAAGGCCTAATATCATTAATGGCAAAATATAATCTCACAACTATTTTTAAATCACAAGAATATGTTAGTTTATAATAATAATAAAAACACAGGTTGAAATTTTCACTTTTAAGATGTATACTGGAGAAATAATTTAAAAATTTGGAGTTTATAACTATTTTTTTAAAGCACCATCAGCAGATGAACGGATACAGAAAATGTATGCACACACAATATAACACACACAGTGGAATACTATTCAGTCTTAAAAAGGAAATTCTGTCATTTGGAACAACATAGATTGGCATGGATAACATTATGCTAATAAAATAAGCCAGGAACAGAAAGACAAATGCTTCATGTTCTCATTTATTTACGTTCTAAAACAATTGTACTTGTAGAAGAAGGAAATAAAATTGTAGTTACAGAGGCTGGTGAATTGGGGGTGATGGAAATGGTACAAACTCTCAATTATATAGGAATACAATATTTTTTAGTTCTTTTGCTCAGTTTGGTGAATATAATTAATACAGTCTATAGTTTACTGAATTATACATTTAAAAATTGCTAAGGGACTAAACTTCAAAAGTTCTCAGCACAAAGATGTTGAGTTTTTGAGGTTATATGTTAACTAGCTTGATTAATTATTCCATGTTATATTCATAAATCATAACATCACTTTGTATCCCATAAATTTAGGCAATTCCAAAATGTCAGTTTATAATAAAAAAAATGTCTTGTGTTTAAATGTATATATAGGGTTAGGAAAATGTAAAATGTCAAGAACTCTGCAAGGTCTAGAATTTTAATGTTCTTGTAGGTTAACAAGCAAGATAGAAGATGTGAGACTCCTGGGTTAGAAACTAGGGACTCTATCACTCAAGGCAAGGTAATTCTCAGAGATGCATATTGGTTTGTGTTGGATTTCCATATCCCACAGGGCAATGTGCATGGGGCCAAGTTGGATGCCTGTACACCCAGTAAGTTGCCTCATAGGGAAGAATGATGAGTTTAGGTTACTTTGAATGTAAATCAAAGTAAATTTGCTCTTTGTTTGAGGTAGATGTTACCTCTATCCTCATTATTGCTATTTGCAAGCAGAGTCCTGAGAAATCCTACAAGTGAAGAGTAGTCAGGGACTCCTGTTCTTGGCATACTCAGCAAGAAAGTGCAGCTGCACGAGGGTCCATTACAGATTAAGTCTCCCAACAACAGATTAGCAAAGCACATGAACTCTAGGAATCCTTCAACAGGAATTGACAGTATTGTGTGAGGAAGGGCAGATTACTATAATGTTTCCTTTGTTATTTAATATTTGAAGATTAAGTCAGAAGATCACGATATGTATCTTTAATTTTATTTCTTTGGCAAAGTTTAAGGTGCTTTCTCTTCATGCTATCTACTAACCACACACACACACACACACACACACACACACACACACAATATGACTGCAGAATATTAACATTTTCTACCATAAACATTTCAAATCTGCTTCCCTTCATTGCAAAGAAATACTGAAAATTAATTTCCAAAATTTTCCCAAGTTTTTCCAAAGCTCATCTAACTATTTTTGGTGATCAAAATTATTTAATATGATTTAAGTTTCCAAGCAGGTGCTTCTTAATCATGAATAGTTGGGCTAATTTTCTGTTTTTCAAAAAGCTACACACAATAAACGAAAGCACAGAATAAACTCTAGATTCATAAAAATAATATAGTTTGGTGCTTGGTGTAGACCAAAGCTAGAAGCTTGGCTAATTATAGAATGATTATAGGGCTATAATCAAAATTAGATCTCTTAGACCACTTGAGTTATTTTTCCCTACGAAAGGAATTTAACTTCACATTTTTTAAAAAAGATTCAGCTCCCCCTATCCTCATTTTTATTAATGTCTTTGAACACTTAAAAAATCAGACAGCAATCTGTTCAATCCAGTTAGTGAACAGAACTATGACTAATGAAACTTGAAGTTTTGAGTAATGTAGTGCTAGGTTGCTAATGGATCCATTTTAAATGTGCTAATGCTTTATGTATTTCACATCATACTCATGTTACTTCTTCAGAATAGAGCCCTAGCAAATGCTTTAAAGTCAGCTGTGTAAGTCTCTAAGTCCTTCTAACTCATTCACCTGAAAAAAAAAAAGATAAAATTGGTAATGCTGTCATGGCTAAGAACAAGATCAAGTTTTAGAAGACAATTCATGTTTTTCAGTTGTAAGTACCAAAAGGTCAAAGATGAATACAAGGGCATTGGTGTGTCTTAATAAATTTGTAATCATAGGAATCCAGTGGGCTAGCCACACAGGAGAGAAATTTTGTTTTTTTTCCTCTACCTAAAAAATGACTTAAGGTTCCTGGTGTGTGTCACTTTAGGCTATAAAAAACAATCAAAGCCTAAAATATTGTTGACATCACTATAGCTGATCTGATTCAACCTGTGTATGGCAAAGGACGAATGGGGACAAGGAAGCATAAAAATCAACACTTTACAATGACTCGGGCCACACTTCTTGATAATATTACATTGCTTGTTGAAAAGGGATTTTATATCTTCTACAATAAGAGCATGATATATCTATTTAATATTTTCCAGTTTCCTTCACCAAATACTTTTGTTTTGATCTTTAGTAACATTTTTTAAACCAGAAAGCAATTTAAGAATGCATCACTTACATTAATAAATAAAGCAACTTTTATAGTTTTATATACAACTATCACCTAAGAAATTATGCATGACAAATGCATGTGAAAATGAAATAACTAACTCAGTTGAGTAATCATCATTTTATGGGAATCATTTTTTGGTAATATGGCACCAAATACAACAATGATTCCTTTATTATCTCAAGAGGAAGCCATTTCTAAACTCCTTAGTATACCTATGATTCGAGATATATTAAGACATGCCAATGCCCTTGTATCCATCTTTAACCACTTGGTACTTAAATGTAAAAAGCCTGAGTTGTCTTCTAAACCTAGATCACATTCTTATGACAGTATTACCACTTTTATTCTCTGGAATGCTATTTTCTATTTCAGCAGTGCTAATTCATAAATAAAACGTAAATGTAAATGTCCAAGTTAACTAAGTTTTTAAATAATGAAGTGTTTTCTCTTGTTTAAATAGAGAAGGACCTCATTGTTAAATTAGGTATAGTGTTGATTTTTAATATTCTACTCTTTAAGTTACTTTCTTGTACTCTAACCAGGGCCTTCAATTTTTTATTTTATTTTAAATATTTTTAAAGATAGCCACAACTCTACTTGGGGCTTGGTGATTCAGTGCTGTCCTGGAAACCAGCATCCCTGGAGCCAGATTGTATGAGCATGC
>CM053406.1:83801813-83839746 GCA_028644305.1 Xerus rutilus | reverse complement strand
TTTCATCTTTTCCCATTCCTTATAGAAATTACCCTTATTTTTCTCTTTTGTGATTTTGAGTTATTTGGCTTTTCAATTATCAAGATAGACTGGGAATTTGGATAGTATTTTCTATATTATATTTTAGATGTATTCAAAAATAAAACCAAGAAAACATTAATGGCATAATAAGAATCTTTGATAGTTCTCAGAAATTTTCAATGTACAACATCTAAACAACAACAAAGAACAAGAAACTTAGGGAAAAAGAAAAATACTTCTTAACTCTGCACTTAGTCTTTTTATAATATTTTTAAAGAAACAACAAAAAAGGAAAAGAACAGAGCCATATGTCCAAGTTCTTGATGATTTAAAGTTGCTATTTGAAGGTAGAATCCTATGTTCTAGTAGACTGACCTCTGGGCTTTATGCTTACAGAGGGCTTCAGCGCTTAGTAAGTTGATAACAAGTGGTTATTTTTAAGAGCATACTAGATTACTGTGTGGAAAAAAGTGGAAGCCACCAAAAGCATTTTTGTGTGATATTATCCATTTTTTTAAAAGTCACAGCAGCAGCAGCAACAACGAAATATTCTTACCACAAGGAATACCTTAAATATAGAAAGAAGAAAACAGGGACTGAGAGGAGCATCAACGGAGAGGAAAGGTCATTTTTAAAAATGACTATGATAAGCCTAAATCTGAGGCTAGTGAATACAGGCTTCCTTTAAAGCAGGTGACAAATGGCAATTGAAGTGAAATAAGCAGAACCATGGTGATGAGTCTTCTACAAAGATTGGCAGATGTGGGAAAACAGAAGCAAGCCAGGCCAGTCTCTGTCGTTCAGGCTTGTTCTGCCTGGATTTCTACTAAATTTGATGAAGACACTTTTACCCACACAGCGCATAGTGGATTTGTCTTTCTGAAATTCTGCTGTCCTTATGCATATGGCATTCTTTACTCCTATGTACAGACTGTGCCAGCTACGCCCATTCTACTTGCTAATCTACCGCTGGAGCTCTGCTCACCAATTCTATCTTACTTCTTTGGACAGCAACTAAGTGTTTCCAGAAAAATCTCCTTTTAACCTTTCTTCATTTTTCTTTTTCATATTTTACCTGTTTATTGGGTAGTAACTGCCTCTATTTTTCCCATTTATGACTAAATGGGGGAAAAAAGAAGTAGGAGGCTTTTTAAATCATCATGGGGATAATTAAATTTGAAATGTTTCAGTGCATTACAAATTTGAATTCCTATGTTCCTGATTTTTATCTTGATAGTCTTCATATAAATATTGTTGTAATATGTCTCTATCAAGAGTAAGGCAAATAGTGACAGTAAATATAGTGCCATAGCTATTATTATTACACACCATCTAAAATACAAATATATAATTGCATATCATGTCATAGTTGTATAGGGAATGAATTTAAGTTATATATTCTGGGACCTGTGCTAAACACTTTACATAGATTTTGTCATTTATTGTTAGGAATCTGATACTTTTATAATCCCCATTTTGCAAGTGTGGATATACTTATATGATTTCTGAAATAAAAATATTATATTATATATATTATATCTTTTCAAAATTGATCCTCTATTTTCTAACTGCTGCAAATACTGATGGCTTCTATATGTTAGTTCCAACATAAGGGATAACATGTTTGCATTTTTAATCATCTGGAATCCAAGGGATAGAGGCAGACTGGCCAGTCTGGCAGAGGGGTCTATCATGACACGAATAGAAAGAACTGGTCATGAAATGAACTTCTTGAGGAGTCATATACAGAAGGATATTCCCTAATACAGGAGCCCAGACATTATAATGTAACACATACAAAGAAAAGATGCTAGAGAAAAGGGGAAAAGGCCATCAGGTAAACAATGCACAGCTGAACTCTCCATAATATAGTTTGTCCTCAGAGTTTTTGTGAAATAAGCATAACATCTAAATGCTAGGAGGTGTTATATATCATCTGGCGAAGCAGGAAGGATGTGCTATTTCAGTTTCAGAGATCAGTCAAATTGGCACACTCTGATTGATGGAAGCTTGAGGAAGTGTATTAGTTGCCAGGTTTATCATAACAAAATACCATAGGCAGGATGGTTTAAACAACAGACATTTATTTTCTTATAGTTCTGATGACCAGAAACACAAAATAAAGATGTTGGTAGGTTTAGTTTCTTTTTAGCCCTCTATCTTTGGCTTGCAAATGGCTGTCTCTTTTTTGTCTTCACGTATCTTTCCTCTGTGTGTGTGCTTCTCTATCTTCTCTCCTTATTTTTTTTTAAATTTTTTTTTTTAGTTGTAGATGGACACAATGGTCTTTATTTTATTGCTTTGTATGTGGTGCTGAGGATCGAACCCAGGGCCTCACGCATGCAAGGCAAGCGCTCTACCGCTGAGCTATAGTCCCAGTCCCTATCTTCTCTCCTTATAAAGACACCAGTCACATTGGATTAGGGCCTTCCTTATAACCCCATTTTAAATTATTATTTCTTTAAAGGCATATTCCAAATACAGTCACATTATAAGGTAGTGGATATTAGAACTTCAACACATGAAGTTTGAGTGGGACAGTTCTGCCTGCAACAAGAAGTAAGGCACCCTCAAACCATAGGAAATGGTGGCAAGGTCCTGAGACATCACAGGTCAGATAATGTGGTTTGAGCCAAATCGAGTCAGATTGTCATGGGTCAAAGAGTCTCATTTAATATTTGAATGAAGCTTGGATTGTTATGCAAGGCAAAGATTCCTTTTCTCATATTGTAGATAAGAGGAATAACATTGACAGTTTATGTAACTTGCTTAAGATCTCACAGATTCATAAGATCTGTGATGCAGATGCAGGAATTGACTTAGTTTTAACTGATTCCAAATCTTGGTCTCTTTTTATTAAATAATGCTGTTAAATCTGCTTTTCTTTAGTGCATTCAACATAATAATTAACTAAAATACTAAAAAGTATGTTATTCAATTATGTTGTATTTAATCTTGGATTCCATTAGATTTTTCTAATATTTTAATTTTGATTAGAAACTTTATAAAGCTGGAAACCTAATTATTTTACTTGGCAAATACTGTACATTTTGAGTGCCTGAAATGTGCACTATTCTAGGGATTGTAATATATGAATAAGTACAACAAAAATCTCTAGCCCCATTTAGGTCATATTCTAGATGGAGACAGAGAATAAACAAAATGATTAAACTGAGTGTATATTATTCTACATAAAGATAGGTACTATAAAAAATGATAGAATCAAGTTTTGGCATAGGGTGGGGTGGAATGGGTGTCAGTATGCAAATTTTAATAAGGCAGTCAGGGTAGGCTTTTCTGAGAAGCTGAAATTTATAGCACTGTTGGAATAAGAAGATAATAAAAGAATAATACTTAAATAATTAATAAGGAATAAATTAAAGAATAATAATAAATAATAATGTTAAAAGACATGCAGAGTTGGATGTGGTGGTGCACACCTGTAATCCCAGCAGGTTGAGAGGCTAGAAAGGAGGATCATGAGTTCAAAGTCAGCTTCAACACTGGCAAGGCGTTAAGCAACTCAGTGAGACCCTTTCTCTAAATAAAACACAAAATAGGGCTGGGGATGTGACTCAGTGGTTTAATGCCCTGAGTTCAATCCCCAGTACCAAAAAAAAAAAAAAGACATTCTTTCAGTTAATTTAATGGGATATTTTATTCCTAACCATTTTATTCATGACCACATATGTGTCAGAAAAAGAACTAGAATTACATTGGACTTAGTAATTCACAAAGCAGAAGGAAGGTCATCACAGGGGACACAATAACACATCACTCATGTCATTCTTTCTTACTCCCCCCTCTCTCTATTTCTCTTTGTTATATGTTTTATTTCTCACTTCTTTTTGTCAAGGCACCTCCACTTGGCAGGGGACACAGTCACATCTGTAGCTGCTCTGTAGTCACATCATTTGAAGGTTAACCAAAGGCTGAAGGAAGCTTCTTTCTCAAGCTCGGATTTCAAACTGTCAAAGGAGGACTCTGCCAAGTTTGGGTCACAAGTTCCCTTTGTACCTATTATTGTGGCTTGGGGGAGAGGGAACATGACCTCACTGGTTTGGCACTGTCTCCAAAATCCATATAAGTGTAGGTAAAAAAGGGTGGTATTCTTGACAGATAAAAGTAATAATTAAAATAGACACAGATATATTTAAGTAGAGAGAAAGTTACAATTACAACTCCATTAAGTTAATCAATAGGATGTTTTGCTCATTTGTACATAGTGTTGGGATTTTTATGTTCTTTAGAGCTGTTTGGAAAGGGAAGAATGAGTGCATGGAGCCAGGAGGAAGAGTAGGGAGATGGCAGCTATGTGTTCAAAGCTTCAACTCTGTTACCCACACCTACAATTAGTTTGTGTTGTAAAGTGATGTGGTAAGTTTATAATGGCTATGAATATGCCCACAACCCCAACATAGGAATCCCTAAATATTGCTTTATTTGGAAAAGGGGTTTTGCAGGTATAATTGAAGATCTGGAGATGAGGAGATTATTCTGTACTACATAGGTAGGCTCCAATGCCATCACACTTGCCTTATGGGAGAAAGGCTGGGGATGCACACAAAAGAAAAGGTGATATGAAGATAGAAGAAGCTGGAAGAAGCAAGGAGGGATTCTTTTCCAGAGCCTCCAGAGAAAACATCCCTTTCGATACCTTGATTTTAGACTTCTCCAAAACTGTGAGAAAATAAATTTTTGATAAGTCACCAAATTTGTTGTCATTTGTTGCTGTAGCCTTAGGTAACTAATATAGATGTGGAGGAGTAAAAAGGCAGCAATCTAACTGGAATTCTTGGCAAGCTGAGAAGTTAAAAGTAGTCTGCATTAAAAAGAAACAACTGATTTAGGACTTCTGATAAGGGGCCACAAAACATGAAGCAAGGACTTGTTTGATTTGTGAGTGGAGAAAGAGGATATTACAGGTCTGAGAGCTCACCAAACTTCAGTCCTATGTGCACTGCCGACTTAATGTTCAACCATGAATTTAGGGATATTTAGGGATATTTCCTTGAACTATAATTTTTTGGGGGGAGGGTACCAGGGATTAAACTCAGGGGTCCTCTACCACTGAGCCACATCCCCAGCCCTATTTTGTGTTTTATGTAGAGACAGGGTCTCACTGAGTTGCTTAGTGCCCCGCACTTTTGCTGAGGCTGGCTTTGAACTCACGATTCTCCTGTCTCAGCCTGCCAAAGTGCTGGGGTTATAGGCGTGCGCCACCATGCACGGTTTGAACTATAACTTTGAAGGCACTGTAAGGTGTTGTTTTGCCAAAATGAAAATGGTAGCCATGTTATTTTAATCCACAGGATTAGAAAATAGAGCAATTTCCATGTTAGCTTTTTGCTCCAGAAATTTTCATTATGATTTGGATGTCAATACCAAATTTACAGTAGAACTGAGCATAATATAATAGCAGTGTGAAGTCACACTATACATTTCTCTGTTTTATATCCAACAAATCAATCTTTCATGGAATTCTGCAAAGGTTACCTTCAGGCACTCTTCTCTGAACAGTTTGACAAGAATGGGTTTATGTTATCCTAGATACAAGATGTTTTTTAATTGAAAGATGTATTAAAATAGAACATCAATAGGGATTAACCAGAAAGTATTTTTAAAGAAAAGCTTCATAATTAGATATCAAAATGAATTATTTAATGGATTCTTATGATATTTTGCCTGGGCCAAACCCAACATGCTCATTTAATTAGTCTGTATTAGACACCGAGCACTGGTAAATTCTTAAGGTTGCCTATGGCATAGAAATGAACAGCCAGGCTTGGCAACCACTGCTTTGGATCTTTATTAGGCTGAGACTATGGAACAAAGTTCCTAATCATTTTATAACTTCACCAAATCTAATCTACAAAAAATCAGAGCCTATAAGAAAATTCAACTGCTATGAGAACCTAGGCAGCTTTTGCAGTCATGAGCTTGAATATGTGCATAAAAATCAGTAGATTACTTTTTAAAAATACATATTATATTTGAATGGGGGGACAATAAAGATGCATTGGCCAGTAGGCAGAGCTAGAGACCACTGATTCTATGATTTGAAAATTGTACTTGTTCTAAAGTCTTTTCAGTTGCTTAAGTAAGAGTGACATATTAGTATGATTATAGTCCAGTGTATCAACATGTTTACTGAGTAGCACATTATAGTGGCTTTTGGCAGGGAAAGTTTATTCAATGACTGTTTTCCAAGCCAGCCCCATGATTTTGACAAGTATATTTTTTATGATATACTCATAGAAATAGGGACTTTCATTCATAAATATTCATGGAGTGTGGATTATATGTTAAGTAAATTAAGAGTCTTGCATGTTTCAGAGTTGATATGTGACTAGCCCTAGATACAATTCATTGGTAAATAACTCATATCTGGAAATAGTGATCAGAAAATGAATAGTTATGCATTTTGTTGAAATGTTAGACTCTAAAAAATAATAATAATTTAACTCACAGAGAATTACACACTGTTGAAATATACAATTTGATATAGGATGCACAAGATTTTTGACACAGGTATGCACCAATGAAACTATATCCAAAATCAAGATGCACATACTCATCATCCCTAGAACCTTGTAATCCCTCTCTCCCTTCCCTCTCAACCCAGTCTCTGTCCCCAGGTGACCAACCATCTACTTTCTGTTGCTATAAATTAGTTTTTATTTTCTAGAGTTTTCAATACATGAAATGGTAACATAGCACTCTTTTTCAAATTCTTCCTTTCACTTAGCATGATTATTTTAAACTTCAGCCATGTTTTAACTTTCACCAATGTAATATTCATTCCTTTATGGTAGAGTGGTAGCCTATGGTATGGAGTTGGTCTATCCATTAATCTGTTTCACGGGCACTTGAAAGGAATGTGTATATTTTGCTGTTATTGGGTGGAGATTCTCCAGCCTCAGTCTCCTGATTGCTGGGTGTTATGGTTTGGATGTGGGATGTCCCCCAAAAGCTCATGTGTGAGACAATGCAAGAATGTTCAGAGGTAAAATTATTGGGTTATAAGAGCATTAACCCAGTCAGTGAATTAATTCCCCTGATGGGATTAATTTAGTGGTGGCTGAAGGTGGGTAGGGTGTGGCTGGAGGAGGTGAGTCCATGGGGACATGCCTTTGGGGTATATTTTTTGTATCCCACAAGTAGAGTCTTTCTCTCTGCTTTCTGATCATTATGTGAGCTGGTTCCCTATGCCACACTCTTTTTCTATAATGTTCTGCCTCACCTCTACCCTGAGGAATGGTGTCAGCCTTCTGTGGACTGAGGCTTCTGAAACCATGAGCCCCCAAATAAACTTTTCCTCCTTAAAATAGTTCTTGTCAGGTCTTTTAGTGACAGCAATGAAAAAGCTGACTAAAACACTGGGATTACAGCGGGTGATGCCTAGCTGACACAATGTTTTTGAAATATGATTTACAACGGTAAAGTGTACATGTTTTAAGTATATAATTCATTGGTTTCAAGTGTTTACAGTCATGCAACTATCGCTGTAATCTAATCTCAAAATATTTTCATCATTCACCCCTAAAGCTTGTACTATAAGTAGTCACTTTCCATTTACCCCTCCCCCTGGAATACCACATCTGTTGAAGGCAATATTTAATCTAATCTGTCTTTATAAATTTGCCTATTCTAGACACAGTAGGATCACATAGTATGTGGCCTTTTATAACTGTCTTTTTCTCTTATTATGTTTCTGATAATCATCCATTTTGGAGCAAGTATCAGTACTTCATTGTTTTTATTGCTAAATAATATTCCATTGCATAGATAACTACACTGCATTTGGTTTATCTATTTATCAGGTGATGAGTATTGGATTGTTTTCACAACTTGGTATTATAAATAATGATGGCTAGAGTATTTGGGTATAAGCTTTTGTGTGAACATATGTTTCCATTTCTCTTGGGCATATTCTAGGAATGGAATTGTTGAATCATGTAATTACTCATGTTTAGCACTTTGTTAGTGTCAAACTGTTTTTCAAATGGATGCACCACTTTACAGTCCCACCAGTAATGTATAAGGATGCCAGTATTTTCACATATTCCCCATTGACTTTCTTTTGATTGGTGTTTGAATGGTATATATTTTACACCTTTTTATATTTAACTTGCTTTTATCTTTAAGTGTGATTTTTGTGGGCTGCATACAGTTGGGCCTTTTAAAAAATTATTCAGTGTGACAATCTCTGACTTTTAATCGGAGCATTTAGAGCCATTTATATCTTGTGTGAATATTAACATAGGTTTAAAACTTTCACTATTTGTTTTTAATTTGTCTCCTTTGTCTTTTGTTCTGTTTATCCTCTTTTTCTCTGGATTCTTTTAAATTAATTCACTGTTGTTCATGATTCATTGTTATCTTCTTATTTTCTATGATTATTTGTTTCATTATTTCGGTGTAACTATAGTTTATAGTATAAATTTTCAGGTTATCACAGTCTGCTTTTATATAATAACACTTATATAAGAACATTAGTTTATTTTTATTTCCTTCCTCCTGGACATTTAGGCTATTGTTACCATATGCTACATTGTTATTATTTTTGTCTAAAGAATCAATTATCTTTTTTTTTTTTTTGGTACCCAGGATTGAACTCTGGGGCACCTGACCACTGAGCCACATACCCAGCCCTATTTTGTATTTTATTTAGAGACAGGGTCTCACTGAGTTGTCTAGCAGCCTTGCTTTTGCTGAGGCTGGCTTTGAACTTGTGATCCTCCTGCCTCAGCCTCTGGAACTGCTGGGATTACAGGCATGCGCCACCACACCTGGTTCAATTATCTTTTTAAATGATAGAAATATAAGTTCTCCTTGGAATCTCTAGGGGATTGGTTCCAGGGCCACTCTATGTTTAGATGCTCAAGTTCCTTATATATAGAATTGCATAATATTTTCATATAACCTACACATTTCCTGTATAATTTGAATAATCTCTAGATTATTTCTAATATGGTTAAATATCATAAAGTCATTCTTTTTTATGGTTGATAAGTACATTATTGTGTATATATATACCACATTTTATTTACCAATTCATCTGTTTATCTGTTAAAAGGTACCTAGGTTGATTCTATAGCTTAGCTATTGTGAATTGAGTTGCTAGAAACATTGATGTGGCTGCATCACTATACTATGCTGATTTAAAATATTTTGGGTATATATCCAAGGAGTAGGATAACTGGATCAAAAGGTGCTTCCATGACCAATATTTTGAGGAATCTCCATACTACTTTCCAGAGAGGTTGCACCAATTTGCAGTCCTACCAGCAATGTATGTATGAGTGAAACTTTTCCCCACATCCTTGTCAACATTTATTATTACTTATATTCTTGATAACTGTCATTCTGACTGAAGTGAGATGAAATCTCAGTGTAGTTTTAATTTGCATTTCTCTAATTGCTAGAGATGTTGAACATTTTTTCATATATTTGTTGACCATTCGCATTTCTTCTTTTGAAAAATGTCTGTTTATTTTCTTCACCCATTTATTAATTGGGTTATTTGTTTCTCTGGTGTTAAGTTTTATGGGCTCTTTGTATATTAATGCCTTATCTGTGGTATAGGTGGCAATGATTTTCTCTCATTCTCTAGGCTTTCTCTGTGTGCTCTTGATTGCTTCCTTTGCTGTGAAGAAGTTTTTAAATTCGATGCCATCCCATTTATTGATTCTTAATTTTACTTCTTACATTTTAGGAGTCTTGTTAAGGAAGTCAGTTCCTGTGCTAATATGTTGGAGTGTTGGGCCTACCTTTTCTTGTAGTACATGCAGGATTTCTGGTCTAATTCCTAGGTCTTTGATCCACTTTGAGTTGAGCTTTGTGCAGGGTGAGAAATAGGGGTTAAATTTCATGCTACTACATATGGATTTCCAGTTTTTTTAATACCATTTGTCAACGAGACTACCTTTTCTCCAATGTATGTTCTTGGCACCTTTTCAAGTATGAGATAACTGTATGTAATGGTCAATTTGAATTGTCAACCAGATTGGATTAAGCAATACTGAAGATTGAGAGATTTCTGGGTGTGTCACTGGGGGTGTGTCTAGCAATTATTGGCATATGGAATAGAAAATTGAAGTGGAGACCCTCCCTAAGTATGGGTAACACCATCCAATAGGATGATGGCTTGGATAGAATAAAAGTTGGAAGAACAAGGAAGCAGCAGATGCAAGCTTGATTCTTCATGAATTGGTTTTTGACTGCTGTTGCGATGACCTGAGGATATCAGACCCTTGTTCCTTCACTCTTCCAAAGTGGACTTTGACAGTGATACTCCAGGGAGTTTCCAGAAGCCTTCGGTCTTGTACTCATTGATCCATCTTGTTCTGAAGCTTCAGCCTCTTGGACTGCACAGCTACTGGTTATTCTGACTCTTCAGTCTGCACACAGCCATTGTGGACTATCCACAATTGGTGTAAGCCAATCTAACAAATTCCTTTTTTTTTTTTTTTTGGCACTGGGGATTGAACTCAGGGGTACTTGACCACTGATTGAGCTTACACATTGGTTGTGTAAGCCAGTCTAACAAATTCTTTTTTTTTTTTTTTGGTACTGGGGATTGAACTCAGGGGTACTCGACCACTGATCCATAACCCAAGCCCTATTTTGTGTTTTATTTAGAGAAAGGGTCTCACTGAGTTGCTTAGCACTTCACCGTTGCTGAGGTTGGCTTTGAACTTGCAATTCTCCAGTTTTAGCCTCCCAAGCTGCTGGGATCACAGGCATGCACCACTGCATCAGGCACAAATTCCCTTTTAATAATCACACTTCCTGTTGATTCTATTCCTCTAGAGAACCTTGACTAATACACTGTATTTATTCGCTTGTCTCTGTGTGTTCTATTCTATTACATTGGTCTTCATGATTGTTTTGGCACCAATGCCGTGCTGTGTTGTTATGATAGTTCTGTAGTATAATTTAAGCTCTGCATATCTTCTGCTTTACTTTTCTCACTAAGGACTGCTTTGGCAATTCTTGGCCTCTTATTTTTCTGAATGAATTTTATGACTGCTTTTTCTATTTCTATGAAGAACATCAAAAGAATTTTCAAAGTAATTCCATTCAATCTGTATAGTGCTGTTGGTGGTATGGCAATTTTGACAATATTAATTCTGCCTGTCCAAGAACATGGGAGATATTTCCATCTTCTAAGGTCTTCTTCAATTTCTTTCTTTATTGTTCTGTAGTTTTCATTGTTAGATTGATTCCTTAGTATTTTATCTATCTATCTGTCCATTTATTTATTTATTTAGAGGCTATTATGAATGGGATAGTTTTCCTAATTTCTTATGAAAGAAGTTTTAGTAGTGATTCTGGACTTCTTTCATCTCATAACTTAAAATATCATGAAAATATTATTAAAATGGACTTGTGGTTCCTAATTCCTAAAATGGCCTATGATTCTTTTTCTAAAGCTTTTTTTTTTCCTTTTGAGATTGAGGAATTTTGCTTTGTCTGTTGGGTTTCGCAGGCACCCAGAAGTTAACCAGCTCCCCTTGAAGATGCAGTTATAATCACTAAGCCACTTTTGCTCTCAGTAGGTAACTTATTCTTTGGCATTTATAGAACACCAAATTATTTTGGAAAACATGAGCTCTTTCATTTCCCCTGTTATCACAGTTCAACCTGAAGTGATGGAGAACAGGTAGGCCTTCTGTTATGAGGATAGGCAGAAAACGGTAGGATTTGGATCATCAACAAAAATTAAATAAATACTAACAGCCTAAAGGAATTAGAATGTGTACAAAAGATGTCTCTTACAGCTTTAATTAACCTTTGTCCTCACCTAAAACATGCTATCTTTTAAGACTGGACAAATTTTGTAAAGGTCTGAGACTTTCAGCAGGTGCTAAATGGAAAATTTAACTTATTGGAAAAGAATTTCATTTGCTTATATTTGCTTGATTATTTAAAATATCATCTTGAAAAAATTACATGTGCTTAAAAATTAAAATTTTTTCTAATATTGAACCTCATCAAAAAAGATGAGCTATTTAAAATGAATGCTGTATTATTTTTAATTATTTCAATTATATTTATTCTTAAACATTCTGAAGACATTAGAGGTGAGAGAATTCAATACATTTATAATTGTTTTTCTAAAAGCATTTGCATTGTTCTCTTAGACAAAGTTTTCAAACAAGTGTGGAAACAAGGAAAAAAATCCCCTAAGTTTTCTTGAATATCAGTAGAACAGGAAGGGCTCTGGAGAGGATGATTAAAAAATTTTGGATGCATTACCAAAAGCATATAAAATCATATATTTTAGGAATATCTTATGACACACCTGGTTTTAGTTTATTTGAAATGGAAATAAAGAATCACAAATTTATAGAAAATGAATAATGTGGCAGAATACCATCCTGTTAAGCATAAAATCTAAATACATTGACAGATACACCACAAGTAGGCTTATTAAGTGACACCTGACATGAAGACATGTTTAATTAGTTTTGAAAATTTCTTCAACAATTGAGAATCAAAGTTTATTGTTTTTTCTTCTATTTAATACTGTTTTTTATTAATATTAGGGCTGGGGATATAGGTACATGTATGACTGCACATATGGTGCGACTCCACATTGTGTGCAACCAGAGAAATGAAAAGATGTGCTGCATTTGTGTACAATGAATTGAAATGCATTCTGCTGTCATATATGCTTAACTAGATAAGTAAATAAATTTTAAAAAATATTAAAAATATTTTTAGTAGTGAGATTCAGGTAAATAGTCAAGGTTGAAAGGTATTGAAATTGACATTTTCAGCTGCTTTGCTTTCAGAATATCTTCTGCAGACACACCGTTTGTGGACCTGTTTCATATGCTGTAGGGAACAGCTATTTCTGTTGTCTTTTAAGTAAGGTGTTCCAGAGAAACTGATTTTAAGTTTCAATGCATGGTCAGTGAAGAGATGTGATGCCTGTATGATGCAAATGAGGATGCAGATTAGAGAAAAATGTTGTCAATCACAGGGGCTGGCGTCCTTTGGAATTAATCAGGGTGGTTGAGTTTGAATTTAACTGACACTTTTGACTATTACATATTTTAGAAAACAAGTACATGTCAGCTTAGCAATTTCTATAAACACCTATTTTATTTTATGTCAGTGACACAGTATTTGTTTATGTTTTCTATGATAATAATATGCTGGTGATATCAGCTTATAAAATCCTAATGGTTCATTTTAACCTTGGAGATTTTATACACACCAACTAATATGTTACTGAATTATTTACAAAATGGAATTGCAGATCGTTGTATTAAGGTATTTGGTACTATTTGTCTACAGACTAACACCATAAGTGTCAAATAACTATCAGCTAAACAGGGGTTCTTTAAACTTACTGATGAAAATTCTATGAATATATGCATAAATACTACATCTAACTGTCGTTATAGTATGATGCATTAGGGAACTATCAAATTTGAAACCAGATGAATCTTTATTTGAATTTTGACTTTAACACTTTTCTGTTTCCTAAAATGATGATACTAATATATATATATGTGTGTATATATGCCACTCTGCACAACAAAATATGCATGCCTCGATTCCATAAAATTACACAGAACCTAATATTCCTACATATATTTTGTCCTATTAGGATTTAAAAATATTTTCTGTGAATCTCCTATTACTAACAAAAATATAAATTCAGTTATAATATAAAAATAATGGAAATATAATATTTTTCCTTTGGTCTTAGAGGTAATAAACAAGAATGAAAACTCTCAGTGTTTTTCATTGCATATGAGAAATTCATAGATGATACTACACAATGGCTTAAACAGGCAAAAGGATACTTTTAATTGGTTATGGGTTTTTTGTTTGTTTTTGTTTTCTTGAGATAGAATCTCACTATGTTACTCAGGCTGGTCTTGAATTCTTGGGCTCAAATGATCCTCCCACCTCTGCCTCCAGAATTCTGGGACTACAGGCATGCCAGAGCACTTGACTCACTAGTGTGTCATAGAATTCAGTGACCAGCCTCATGTAAATCATAATATACACAATGGTTTATAAGAATAAAAAAAACTTGAGCAATTTTGGGCAATGCCCTGGAAAGATGAAATCTTACATAACCTTTCCATAATCATTTCTCAGATTCATCTGTGGAGAAACTAGACATTTTCTCAACTCTAACTTTTGTTTTCAGAAGAGTCTTCTGTGGGCTAGTGTATCCTAAGTAAAACAGGGCTGACTCTTGGCCAGTAAGAGCATAGTTTCACAGAGAAAGAAGCCCAAATCCAATCCCAATATCTCAGAACAATAGGCACTTGAAGTCTCTTAAGCAAGTAGTAATGAATGCTATTACCAGAGTAGGAAGTTACATTCAAATCTTACCCATCTCAAAGTCCTCACCTATCTTCTCCTTCCTCAACTCAAATTATGGAGCCAACAGTGGGGATAAGGGGTGAGGAGGAGGTGGCTCTTCTGCCTACTTTTCCTTGGCTTTTACTCCCACTTCCTCACTTCATGTTCTGCCTTTGGGATCTTAGTTACCCACTCTTCCACGAGTAGTTTCATGTTCTTTCTAAATTATATTACTTCAACCTCCTTCCGGTTGCTCGATTACTCTCATTTTCTGTGACATCCATTGGAACAAGAAAAAGCCCTGGAACTGAGCAGAACAAAATCAAAAGAACCTCCCAGAAGTGGGGATTAGAAAAGAAAAATGGAGGCCAAGAGAGCAAGGTGTTTGTTTTGTTCACTAGTGCATTCTTCCATCTCTGGTAGATGGAAAGGTTTCATAAATATTATTTAGTAAGTGAATAACTGAATAGATAAGCAAATGCTTATTAACTTTTTTTACGTGTGGTACTAGGCAGTGGTAAATGCTCTACCACTGAGCTACACCCCCAACTCCTATACATTAAAATCTTGGTCCTTAACAGCCTTGAATCTCCAACTTTTATACTGTCAATGTAGTAGATTTTGTTCTCTTAGATTTTACTGTGAGAGATTTGAAACATTGCCTAAATGAGGCAGGGAGGTGGTAAATGGGAAGCTAAGATTTCCTGGAGAGTTTGTGCTGAGCAGCAGAAACCAACCAGAATCAAAAATAATATCATGGGCTGGGGGTGTAGCTCAGTAGTACAGCACTTGCTTAATAAGGACATGGGTTCCATCCTCAGCAACACACATACACACACACACACACACATACAAGGTAAATATAACATAATTTGAAGTCTCTTCAGAGTTGAAAATGGAGCAAGTTTCCAAAGTAAAATCTTTAAAGGTATCTTTTGTACACAACGAATGCATGAGTCACATAATATTGAAATCAAAACAATAACAACAGAGTGTCACAATTTTTTAAGACTATGTGAAGACATCATTTTAGACTTATATGGAGATCTTCAGTCATTTTATTATTATCTTTCTAAGATAAGTACAAATTGTTGATTTTTATGCACTTTTGAGTGGTAAGGTATATCTCTTTGTTTATATTTCTAATTCAAATGTCAAGTATGCCTTTATATAGTTTTTTTTAAAGTATGAAAGCTTACATTAATTTTTTTGAAAAATCTATATTAAAAATGTAGCTATTAGAAGTAATTGTTTAGTTTGCCAAACTTATTTTTCAGTGTCAACCAAAGAGTACAGAGATAATTTAAAATTGTGAAATTTCTGGGCTCAGTGGCACATGCCTGTAGTCTCAGCAGCTCAGGTGGCTGAGACAGGAGGATTGCGAGTTCAAAGCCAGCCTCAGCAATGACAAGGCACTAAGCAACTCAGTGAGATCCTGTCTTTAAATGAAATACAAAATAGGGCTGGTGGTATGGCTCAGTGGTTGAGTGCCCCTGAGTTTAATCCCCAGTACAAAAAAAAAAGGTGAACTTGTTGGTTTTAAAAATTGATTGAACCAATAGGAAATTTAGAAGGAACCTGCCTTCTTTTCATTTAGAAGTGTATCTGTATCATCTTCCATATTGCTGATCCTCTCTGATTTCTATCCTTTCTTTAGTTTCCTTAGTAATCTTTATTTATAATAAGGATAAATGTCCATATAAAAAGCATAGTCCTTTCAACCATTTTTAACAATTTGCATGTTGCATTTTAGGCTGATATTAAGTGCAGGTCACCTAAAAATGATTGATTGAAAAACTTTACTAACAAAATATAAATTTCCAATTTTGTATTTTTGGAAGAAATACCAAATAAAAGAGGAAAGAGTGCACAGTGCAGTTTGCCACACTGTGCCATCAACCCACTGATAATGACACAGAAGTGCTAAAGATTATTGACAACACAAAAAAGTAATGAAGCTACTTGGCTTTTCCTTTGCAAATAAACATTGAAACAGAGAATGCCAAGAAATCTCAGAAAAACACATGCAAGAAATCTATTATTCATATGTGAAAGAACAGGGTAGAATTAAAAAGTGACACAATAATGGAAGCTTCCAGAGGGAGTAGTGTCATGGGGAAAATTACCTAGAATGTCTGTGTTCTCTGATGATGACAATTTCAAAGAAAATATCCTTGACAATTTGGGAAGGAGCACAACAACATTTATGTAATTTCTTTCTGGGATTCCAACACTCATACCTTGATGGTACAAAATAAATAATGTAACATATTGTAAAAGAAATGACTATAAAAGAAAGATTTTAATTTTATATCAGCCATTATACTGTTAAATAAAAATATCATTTACCAGAATTTGTCTCTGAAATCATGAATAATTACTAAAAGATATTAACAGATCCAAGAATCATACTTTTGAGGATCTAACTCCTGGATTAACCCAGCCTCTGGCACACTAAGGCACTGCCTGAGATTCTTGGGGCTGTTTCAAATATGCATGTTCTTGCTCTCATGTGCAAAACTTTACTGTAACGAGATGGAATACTTGTTTCTCCTCCCAAGTACAGTTGAAGAAACTTAGGTGACAATTTACTCCTGACTATACAACTGGCTGATTTGACAGCAAGCTCAAGTCTTATGTGGCTCTCAAATACAGACCATAGTAAATATGATTTATGGAGTACAAAGAGTATAAAATAAAATGGGCAATTAAAAATAGAAGATAAAACAAATAATTCTAAGAACAGATGTGCCACGTGATGATATGAAGGATGGTTTTCTAAAATCTCACAAAGTGCACATGATTCCTTTTGGTTTTTCTTTTCTACCTTTACTCCATCAGTTCTAAATGACATGTGCCACACCATAATGTCCAGAAGCTTAAAAGATAAGAATCAGGAAGAATGGACAGTTCACTTCCTAAAGGCCAAACCCTGCTGCCTGATTTCTCCCCTCTGGCCATGTAGTTCCTTTTACCTCTGAACAGTATTCCACAGGGCTTTGGTCACCAACCATCTACTTCTTGCCTAGCTCCTGTTAGCATCAGACTCATTTCCACACTGACATTTCCTTTCTTCCTGTTAAGTTTGTTGATACGTGTTCAAGTTTCTACTGGTTTGGGGAAGAGAAAGAGAGTGCTTTGCTTACTTGGTATTTTGTGATACGGTAAACATTTACCCTCTATTTTCTTCTATCCATTGACAAGACTAGAACAAATTCTTCTACTCAAAAGTACTAATTTAAATATATAAATGCAATATAGTATGCCCATTTTTGTTTTCTTTTAATGACACTTCAAACTTTTATGTAACATTTCTTGGGTGCTCTAGCATTCTGCTAACATCAGAAGGTCCCCAACATAAATCTCCTCCCAATGGGGCCTTAAGAAACACCTTCTAGAATTTTTATGTTGGGGCATACTCTCATACAAGAGTGAAAGCTAGACATTTGCCTTAATAAATGTATTAATCTATAAGGATTAAAACAGCATGCAAACAGCTAGATTAAGATGGCTGATTTTTAGATAGGTGCATGGTTTAAGAAAATTTTAACTGACATCACAAAAAGTAGAGATTTGGAGAATATGATGCTAAATAATTTCTTTCTCAGTATTAAGAAAGAAGTAGGTAAAACACTTTACTTTTTAAATCACTCAACCAGAAGGCAACCCAATTAGAGAATACAATATTGCAAAATTCATGTGTATTATAATTAAAATCTATTAATTCAGATGATAGCTAACATTCAATGAGTGTGATGTTTCAGGCACTGTGCTGTATCTTTTACAATATCTATTGCCATATGTCCAGATGATATCCCAAAGAGGTAAATGCTATTCATGTCCATTTCACTGATGATAAAATTTGAGGCACAAAATCCAATACCACATAATTAGTAAATATACACACTGGCAATGAAGCTCAAGTCGGTTTAATTATAAAACTGATATCAGCTTAGTATTTGTGGATAGAATAGAGCTATAATATACTGTAAAAATAGAAGAAACTCACTAAAATGGAGTAGTTCACCTCCTCTTCTGGGTTAGGTGTTAGTACACTAACATTTTTGTATCATATGAAAATAAGCAACATGTTAGAGGTATTTCTAAGTACATAATATAGCTTCAGTATATTTTTGTCCATAAAATAGAGATTTTTTATTTAACCAATGACTTAAAAGTATTGGTATGAGTAATTAAATCCAGGTATATGTAAGGTGTTTATTTTGTTATTGAAAAATTGGGGAAATATTTTCAACAAGAATACAGAACATTTATAGATTTTGGAAAATATGTAACATTATATTCTACTACATAAAATCACAGAATCATTTTCACTCCCCAAAAAATTCATCTATGCCTAACAATTTTTTTCTAACAAACAACATTTTCATTTAAATATAATTATGAATCTTCTTTCTGAATCCTAGATTTTGGCTGTTTGAGAAAATAAGAAGTGATTTATAATATATGCCGTTCTACCCACTATTGTCCATGTGAGAAGCAGGCTGCCTATTATCATCGACTGCTCTTGTCAGTTTCACTTGAGCATGCCTATTTGAAACCAGTTTGTGTTCTCTCTAGCATCTCCATGCATGTGAGGCATCTGTCCCATTTAGCAGGCATATGGGTTTCTCCCTGTATCTCAGTTTCATTAATTATGGAAGATGATGGATTTGCACTTTGAGATGGCTGGTAAAGTTCTTAAAGTGACAGTTGCCTAAGCCACCAGCCAATACTTTAAAACAGAACATTCCAAACATATGTTGCAAATTTGAGGATAATATGTCCACATATTTTTTACATGATGCAATAACACAAAGACAGAAATTTCATTTACATACTTTACCTAACATCTCTTTCATCCTATCTCTAAATGCTGGAATAACATTGAGAATTTTAAGATACTGTGTATGTAATTCATTCTCCCAGTAACTCTTAATTTCATGTTCCTATGGAATGTGTTTCCAAAATAAAGAATAAAGTAACAACTGGTAAAATGTAGATTATCTTCATAACATAAATTGAATCTCTCTTTTAGAAAGTCAACTTTAAGAAATATAATATTCAAAATTCAAGCTACAAATTTGTTTTTGAAAATCTCATTAAGCATAGACACCTCCATGCCACCAGTAAGATTATTCAAAATAGGCAAAACAGTAAAAAATAATAAATAAAATAAACAAAATTATTGTTATTTCCCTCAGTGAGAAATTTTCAAACATTTTGCTTTCCCCAAACCTTTAAAACTGTACAGTAGATATTGCTCCTGATACTGTAGGGAAGGAAAGAAGGAATCCTGTTATAATCTGACTTTGTTCCCTCTTTAGAATCTCACACTGAAAACTTCTGTACGACAGGAAGAGAAATGATACCCAGAAAGTACATACACAATACTGATCACTTGTAATAGTTCCTATATGCCAAATTAAGACAAATGTTAGGAAGGAGACACCTTTAAGTATATATCTCTAGGTTGAAAAATTGGGAAGTGTTTTTGGCTGGTTGGTTTGTGTGCTTTTGTTTTGTTTTGGTGTGGTTTGGGTTTCTAGAGCTGAAAATCCAGAGTCTCTGTCATGTTGTAGTAAACTAAGTCTGGCTACTGTTAATCAAAGTGATTGGTGACATCTGAACTAACTGGTTAGTTGTTGTATGGGGAATGAACTGCCTAGTTTTTATCCAGGAATTGGTCTTGCTGTGAAAATGAGGTCCCAGCTATTTTAATTCTTGTTTTATCAGGACTCAGATTTGTACCTCTTTCTTCAGGTGGTGTGGCTATGACTGGACATGTCACTGTATGGGTTTCAAAGTAAATCAACTCATTTAAGTTGCTAGTTTTATGCTTCTGTTACAGGTTATAAAATGCCATTTCCAAAGGGTCCAAATACAGCTTTTTTATCTTTAGAATCTGGGTTTACTTTTGAAATCCCAGAAGAATAATGTGAGGGTTGAACATGATTTGTTTAAATATGATTTATTGAAATTTAAGTGAATATGATTCTCAAAAAGCTTTCACAGTTCCCTCTCTTCAGAAAATTTGTATTGACTACCAAAATGGTAACATTTGTGCTCAAGATTAGATATTAGCTTTTACTGAAGAACATAAACCATAGAAGTTCAGTAGCGTATAACAATAAGTAGGTATTTCACTCACGTGTCCAGGGGTATAGGAGCTCTCTCCATACCTTCAGCGTCTCCCCTCCCCTTTCCTCATCCCATGCTGATTGGCTGCTTGCCTGACACAGAGCAATACCCCCTTGGCTCTAACCTCAGGGTCATGATTGGTCTGAGGACCCTATATAAACTGTCACACTTGCTGAAATAAACAGGTTCTGTCTCCCTCCGGCAGAGCAGTTTTACCTAACCCCCAGCGTCTGGGTGAGTGACTCTGCAACCATTCACCCCATACCCTCCTCCTGTGAGGCCCCATATGGCCCTTCCTAAGGGCCCCATACCTTTATCTCCATGACCCCAAGCTTGTCAGCAGACCCACACTAGGCACGACATAAAAGACATCTGGCGCCCAACGTGAGGCTGGAACCCAAGACCCTGGGATTAAGAGTCCCATGCTCTACCGACTGAGCTGTATGTGGGTTGGGTAGGACTGGGCTTACTGAATTGATGATTGGGTCCACATTTTGACCATTCTTCTTGGATTTGATAGCTACTTAGGCAAATACCCTTCTCATGGCAACGGCAGAATCAGAGGAGGACACACATACGTTCCATGTCTTTTCTTGTTTTATTTGTACTATATTGCATTGTTAAGATAGTCCTGTGGCCAGGTCCATAGTCAAGGAGCAGGGAAGTACATTCTGTCCACCATGAGACCATGGTGACAGTATGGATATGCTTTTAATTATAAAAGCAAGGACCACAGAGGAATAGTTGAGCATAGTATTTGGAACTGCTGTACTTCAGAGAAAATGAAATTTTTATAAACTGCAAATCACTTTCTCAGAATATAAATCTTCAGCCTTCATCTTCATATAATTTATTTGTAATCAGCTGCTTCCTATCACTCATTTCCTGTACATTCTCATAGGCTGCTCCTTTTCCTAGAATGTCATGTTCCCTTCTTAACCTGATACATTTCAACGCATCCTTTAAGCTCAGCACATGTATCACCCTTTATGTGAAGTGCGTCCTCTCTAGCCCAGCATTTCCTATGCTGAATTGCAATGATCTATGTCAGTCTCCCCAGAAGGCTGAGCACTCCTTTGAATCTTTTCTTCCTACCACTACTAGCATGTGGCAACTACTCATGGTGTATTTATTTAAGGAAGAAAATGAAAAGAAGATAAAAAGACATATTTCCTGATTTCTAAACTCATTTCTAAACTTCTTAAAAATACATATTTTATCAAGCTTTATACAAATGAAATTTAATTATAAAAACAAGTTTATTTTTTCCTGAAATGAAATCATATAACTAAGTAGATTATCCATTTAAAAATTTAGTAGTCTCTTATTGCCTTTAAAGCAAGGTAACACATTTATTCCCTAAAACTAGTTACAATTTTATTTTACATAAAACCATATTATGTATAGAGGTTAAGAAGAGTAGCCACTATGTATACAAGCTTGGATTTTGGTGTTAATCATGTATATTACTGAACCGATATATTATAAGGAAAATACAACATTTAATATTTATGTTTAAGAATAACTTGAGATTACTCAGTAATAGCAAGCATTACACTTTTAAATTATAAAATGTAAATCACTGGAGCAATTACACAGCACCCAAATTTCATTAAAGAAGTGTGCAAACAAATCTTAAAATGACTCTATCAAGTAACTTTTCTTTCATTCAGCTAAAAAAAAAAAAAGAAATTCTGAAAAAGAATAAACCCTGAAATTAAATCTATCAGTAAGTATAGGCTTTCCAGCTAGGAATGTTTTTTGAAAATCATTAAGACCAGAAATACTTTGATATTTGGACACAGATATTTATTAAAATATGAATTATTTAATTTGAAAACACATGCTATCCCTAAAGAATTTTATTTTAGCAATCTTAACTTCATGTTCTGGGGTATGGTTTCTCATTAAGAATATGAAAAGTGCTTATTACTTTAATAATCATTGTAATTAGATGGTGCACTTAAAAATTATATATTTCATTTAATGCTTTTGTTAAGGAATGTACTTTGTCATTCAATAAATCCATGAAGACTACTTAATTTTCAATTATTTTAAAGTAGTAAATAAAAATTTCTATACCAAGAACATAGTATATGTGAAAAATAGCTAAATTATAAGAATGACTTTTTATTCAAGATATGGTTCTTTTCATTGCATACCAACTTTGATAAATCAATTTAAACCATACGTTAGTATGATATGTGGTACGCTCTCAAGTGATAATGTGAAACTTTAGTACAATTAAATGCATAAATATGAACTGTTTTATCTTAACATTGTTCATATTAAACATATTAGTTTAAGATATGTGAAATTGACACTGTCTTGTTGATATTCTTTATTTTATTTTAATTTTTGTACCAAGGATTGAACCCAGAGGCACTTGACTGCTGAGCCACATCCCCAGCCCTATTTTGTATTTTATTTAGAGACAGGGTCTCACTGAGCTGCTTAGCAGACTCGCTTTTGCTGAGGCTAGCTGTGAACTCATGATCTTCCTGCCTCAGCCTGTCAAGCTGCTGGGATAACAGGTGTGTACCACTGCATCTAGTTATTTATATTTTTTAAGCTACAAAATGGTATTTTCACAAGTTCACCTTATTAAAAAGTTGAATGACAATGTCATACAGCTGTGTATTCATATAGTGATATTAATGTTTCATTTGAATTATTAATAATATAAGGATATTTATTAGTATAAATATGTTTTTAAAAATATACAAATGAATAAGGCAATTAAAATGTGGAAAAGTGCAAGACATGCTACTTAAAATCTAATATTCAGAGAAATGCAAATTTTATAAAATGAGATATTATTTTTTTTCCCTTTTACCTCACCAAAATTTGCCAACAACTAGTATTATTTACAATATAGGAAAATTAATAATCTTTTTTCTTTGTGTGAATAATTTTGATAAATGTTGTCCAAATTTTCCTTAAAACAGTTACACAAATTTACACAATCAAATATGTGCAAACCCTATGACTTAGAAATATATATTAGGACTTTACACCACAAATGTAGTATGGTGAAAGTGCAATTGCATTCTGTTTTGGAAAAATAAAATGTGTTCCTATGTGTATACATACAAAAACTGGACTGAAAAGCTACTAAAAATAATTATCTGTGGGATTGGAATGATGAGATATTTTTAAATTACAAATTTAAATTATATATTACAATGACAACAGCAAAATTTATAGTGTAAGCAAAATGTACAACAATATAATTAGATTGATATGAACAAAAAGGGGAAGATTCTGAGCTCAGTTTTTACTGAATGAGCACTTAGTCTTTGTAAGTAAACAGTTGGTGGGTTTAGTCTCAAATTCCTGGACCAGGCACAGTAGCTTAGAAACTTGCTGTTTCTCAGTATTGCCTTAAACACACACACACACACAAACACCACATATGCATAGGAAAATGTATGCTTTATCACACAGAATTCTTTAGCACAGAAATTATTTTAGACTTCATTCTATAATACAAAATAACCCAAAGAAAAATTTTTATAATTTTTAGTTTTTCTATTTTTTCTACAAATATCTACATACATTTTATACAATTGTTCAGTATTTTATATACATATATAATTTATGCTATATATTTGATATTATATTGAGCAATTTATTTTGCATATTCATACATATTCCAAAGTGTACTCAATTTAAATTTCAATGATTTATTTTGCCAGGTTTCTTTTATTTGACATTTAGTTTGTTTTCAACATTTGGATATTATAAATAATTCTGTAATGAACATCTCTATGCATAAATCTTTTACCTCATATTTTATTATCTCCTTAGTACAGATTTCTAGAAATAAAATTAATTGCCAAAGAGTATCCATCACTAGTTAATATAAAATAATGAGTGAAATTATTTATCACTTGACTATGATTACAGTTTTGATTTTCTTGTAATTTTTGAGAATGTCATATAAAAGATACTGTTCCAATTGGTGACTAATTTACAGTTTAATTCCTGTGGTTTTTATTACAGATGAAGAACATTCAGTCATTTTCTTCAAAATGTGATTACTCATCCTTAGGCCTCTCAGTAAAAAATAAAATACAAAAAAAAAAGACTTCACATCAAGCACTTATTCTTCCTCTTATTAAGGTGTTTTTTGTTTGTTTGTTTGTAGATTTTTGAATTAGCTGACCCATCATGGATCCAAGAAGCCCTGTTATTCTTCACCAATGTCAAGGTCCTAACCTTTGTAATGGCCTACTGCCAATTTGAGTAATTGTATATTTTCTACTTTCTTCCAAACACATTCATTTAGGAAAATTTTTTTCATCTTTCTCATAAATTACAAAAAGACTGGCTTTTAATAATAAATGTTTATCATAAATTCAGCTGAGCTCAAGAAAGCAGCAAAGTGAGTCTGTATCCCAATGCTATGTAACTACACATAGTTACTTTATTCATAGTTCTGTACAATAACACATAGAGGTGAATAATACATCACAATATATAATTGTTAGAGGTATTCTAATCTATTGGTTAAGGATGATATTTTAGTGGATTGCATTAATACATTTATTGGAAATAATTGTTTAGTGTATCCCAAATCAATGTTGGTCAACAATTTGGGTAGGATTCTATTTATAGATATGGGCAAAACAGTGATCTCATATTGTTACAAAACAAAAACCTATATTTTATATTACTGGTAAATAAAATGTTATTTATTTACTTTCATGGTATGAAGTATTGCTTGTTTTTAATTATGACCTATGTCATCTATGACTAAAGAAAGAAATATTGCAGAACATAAATTACTGAAAATTCCTTCTCCTCATAGCTATTAGATGAGATTTCATTGTGATTATTTCTATGCTTATTTCCATTTCAAGCAAATCATTTGCTTAACACCACTGTATTTTAATGAGAGTGGGAGATTCTTTTTTCCAGGTGGAGCTCAAATATTGCTTTATTTTATCATGCAAAATATCAGTGTGAGAATGATTTGTTGGTATACATTTGACATCTAATTGTGAGATATTTATATATTATTTCACACATATTCCTATTTGGCTTTTGTAAAAGAGTTTTGCATATTTTATGCAAATGTAATATTCCCTTGTTCTCAAAGATAGACAACACATATCTAATTAAGTAAAACTCTATTATAAAGTAATTTCAGATAGGTTAATTTTATTCAAACTGAAAAACTCTCAGATTTTTTTCTTTTTTAAGTTACTATGCTAATTCTATGAGAATAATTTTCAATTACAAGTTTTACTGAAGCTAAATTGACTGAAGTTTATACAAAATATGTCATTCCAAGGAAGTGAAATGTTCACAGATTACATTAATAGAAATCATACATCACAATGCTTGAAAAGATGCACACACGATTTGCCCTTAAATTATATTCTTATATATTAAAACTAAGAGGCATGTAGACATGGTGAGGATTAATTAGTGATGCAAAAGACTAATGTTGTTGGGTATAGAGTTTCTGAACTCAAAATTATTGAATTAGAATCATGAATTTTCTACTTTGTTACTTGGACAAGTTCTCTACTTTTCTATTCCTGAGCTTTCTTATCGGCAAAATGGTCAAAATAAGTGTGGTTATCTTGTAATTTATATAAAACACAATATTGCTTGGCATCTAATATTCTTCAAAATATTGATACCATGCCAACAGTAACTAATAGAAAAGTTACATACCTACCTATTATTTAAAATTTGTTGAAAATTGAATATACACAGAACAGTATGTGTGATATTAACAATTTGCAAAAAATAAATTGCAAAAGCACATCTTGTATGTTTAATGTGCAAAAAAAGTAGTAGAACTTAAGTTTGGGTATAGTGAGAAAACAGATGAAGTTATTGGAGAAGTTGGCAAAAAAATAAAAAAAACAATATCACTTAACAGAATTATGAAATATGAAGAAATAAACAAATTTAAAAAAGAATCTGACAAGCACACAAGATTTGAAAAAAGAAAATCAAAAGGAACTATTTGTATAGATGGGTAATATATGTTTTGAAGACCTATGTGGGATTAGCCCAAAGAAAACTTGATCAATAAAGTTAGGGACCTTTTAAATACATTGATAGCATAGTGTTTCTGACAAAGACAGACGGAGCTTTTGGGTTGCTGTTATAGGAATGGTGCTGATTTTACATATTTTTTTTTTGTTCCTAAATGTCTTATTACCAGGAGAATACCTTTTAAGATATCTCTGCGGTTAGAATTTCAGAGTCTGGTTAATAAGTGGAGTTGTTTTACTAGATGCATGAGTATATATATACTGATAACCAGGGCAAATCTACCTAAGTATATTTGTCTTATAAGAATCCAGTAAAGGCACTACTAGGCTTATTTTATTATCAAGTGTAAAAACTTGTTTTGTTCACATGCTTATGTGCCTACAGTTCATAAATGGCAAGGAAGTTATTTGGTAACTTTTAAGTTCACATTGTTCTCTGGAAATTATACTGTCTTGATAAAACTCGTAAGATAGACATTAGATAGACATGATAGAGAGAAAAGAATGAGAAAAGAAAAACATTGAAGGTCTTAAAACAGTTTCTTTGAAACATCAAGATTAACAAGCACGTAATGAAGACAAACTAGTTTTCAAACTCTACAAGGAGAGTACTAAAATAAAAATATACAGCAAGTGAGATAGTAATATGCACTTGCATACAACAAAATGGGTAGGTTCTATTGTTAACTAGGAATTATAAAATGCCATGAGATTATTATTATAAAGTTAATTGAAATTCTTGAGGAATAATGTTTTATAAAGATGGAGTACAGGGGCTGGGATTGTGGCTCAGCGGTAGAGCGCTTGCCTCCCACGCGTGAGGCCCTGGGTTCATCCTCAGCACCACATACAAAGCAATAAAATAAAGACATTGTGTCCATCTACAACTAAGAAAAAATTAAAAAAAAAAAAAAGATGGAGTACAAATAATAGTCCATTCATGTTGGTTGGGTGCTACCGAATTGATTCAAGCATATAACCCCTTGTAAAATCAATGGTATATCCAGAACAAGATTATGGATTGTACTGACCACATGAGGTATGCACTTGCTATTTAAAGGTGCTTTCACAAGACATCTTTATTAGAAATAAAATAGAAATCCTTGTAAATTAAAGCACTGGCAAGATTTCCTTACTGGGAGCCCACCAAAGCATGCTTACTTTTCTCTCTACTTCTTTTGAAGTATTTGCCCTTTAGTTTCTTCAAGATTTCTAATCCATTAGATTTGAAAGATGCTTAAGTGAGTGCATTTTAAAACAGAAACTGCTACAGAAATTAATCAAAGCTCTCACATCCAAATTAATGCCTTACTTAGGATGTTTTTAAAAACAAAACAAAAACAGTGTAGGCAGACAACAGCAGCCTGAACTAGCAAGAATAATTCTTTACCAGCAGTTTAACTTAAAAACCTCTTCACCTGCATTGTTCCATCTGGTTCCCAAAATAACCCTTAGTTAAAGAAAGATGATGAGTTCATGAGTTCATTCATTGATCTTCAAATTAAACCACCTCATGATCTTAATATAAATCTAACTTTTCCAGGGCACACTTTCTTTTTTTGGCACCAAGGATTGAACCCAGGGGTGCTTAACCACTGGATAACATCCCCAGCTCTTTTTATTTTTTATTTAGAGACGGAGTCTTGCTAAATTGCTTAGGGCCTTACTAAATTTCTGAGGTTGGCTTTGAACTCTTGATCTTCCTCTCTCAGCTTCCTGAGCCGCTGGAATTACAGTTGTGTGCCACCACACCCAGCTAATATACTTTTTGGACTTCTTGCAACCATGCTGATGAATGATAGTGTTTAAGAATTTACCTTTCATGTGCTGAATATCAGGTCTGAACGTGCAACTTATATAGCTTCAAAAAAATGAATTCTTGAATTCAAGACACATTTGCTTCAGTCTTTTTCTTTCTTCCTTTCTTCCTTTCTTTCTTTTTTTTTTTTTTAAAAAAAACAAACTAGTATACAGAAACATAAAAGTCATGCATCCTAACGTCCTAAGGGTTGAATATTTACTCTCACATGTGGAAGCTAGAGAGGAAAAAAGGCATTAAATTAAAAGAGGAATCTCATGGAAAAGAAGGGAGATCAGTAGAGTAGAAGCAAGCAGGAGCCAAAGAGGGAGGGAAGGGAAGGGGAAAAACTGGGAAATGAAGTTGATCAAATTATGCTATGTGCATCTAGCTCATTTGCCCATTTATTGATTGGGTTGTTTGCTATTTTTGCTGTTAAATTTTTTGAGTTCTCTCTCTATATTCTAATTATTAATCTATCAGAAGAGTAGTTGGAAAGATTTTCTCCCTTTCTATAGGCTCTCTCGTTTTTTTTGGGGGGGGGGCATGTACCCGGGATTGAACTCAGGAGAACTGTACCACTGAGCCACATCTCCAGCCCTATTTTGTATTTTATTTAGAGACAGTGTCTCACTGAGTTGCTTAGTGCCTCACTTTTGCTGAGGCTGGCTTTGAACTCATGATCCTCCTGTTTCAGCCTCCCAAGCCACTGGGATTAGAGGCGTGCTCCACTGTGCTCGGCTTAACTGTGTTTTTGATAGTAGCCTTTAGAGTCCTTTTGTAAATAAAATTTTGTAAATTATATCATATGTTTGAAGCAGTATGATTTGGAAGTTGATACTGAGTGAAAAAATTAAAATATTAATATTTACATGTGTGTTGTAGCTTTTATCAATATGTAGTTGCTGTATTTATATAGTAGTGTTTTTGTTTGTTTCTTTTGCTATTATGTCTGTCATTCTGCTCAGATAATATATAACTAATTGCTTTATTTTTTGAAAATTTGTCTGATGTCTATTTAAGTTTCTTTAGAATATTTGTCTTATAATTTACCTCACTTATAATTATTGCCACTATAGATACATTTGAATTCAATTTCTACTGTGCTATCGGGGTTTATGATTTATCCTTCATGGTCTGTGTGGTCTTTCCACTCATAAATACATCCATGCATATACAGGCACTTGGCATATGACAGTGTGAATATTGTAAATCAGTGGTGATGTGATGTGCTATTTAGTAGCTATATTGAGACAGTAAACTTAGTACAGAAAAAAATTAAAGTTCAAAATATACTTCACAATATTAACAAATAGATTTCAGGTGACTATCTAAATTTTAAAAAGCAAAATATAAAAATTTAAAGAATCTTAGGAAAATATATGATTTTGTAGAATTAGGTTTTCTAAATAAGACATGTTCAAATCATTAAGAAATGCTATTTTTATGGATACCTGTAGAAGTAGCCAAAGTATAAAAATGTAAACAGGAACTTATCAACTTAGGTAAATGAATTACTTTTAAGAGAGGAGGTTAAGATAGAGAGATGTAGAAAACTAAAATGTGTTCCATCTTTAAAACAAATTGGCTAAATAAAATACTGCAAAATGTCAATATTTGTTAAATGTGGTTGGTGAGTCCAGGGAAATGTTACATTATTTTGTACATATTTCAATATGTTGCAAATATTTCATAACTTAAAAAAGTGATTCAGAATTATAAACCAGCTTTTCAAATTGCACCAGTTGCCACAAACCAAATCAAATAATTATTTTTATTGGTTATGTGAAGACTATATTTTTGTTCCTAGTACACTCACATTGATTTTTCCAGATGTTACACCTCATTAAAAAGATGATAATCATCAACAACTGTAGTGTTACTTTTGAATTATGAGGATTTTAATGCCATATATTATAAGAATAGTTCATATGGGAACGGGCAATGTCAGTTTACCTACATGATGGCAATTTCAGTAGTGCTTTATAATTCAAATTCAGCATGCTACCAAGATATGAACACATATTTAGTATTTCATGGGTCAAAAAAGTATTAAGGGGCTGGAGATACAGTTCAGCAGTAGAGTGCTTGCCTAGCATGTGTAAAGCCATAGGTTCAATACACAGCATCATAAGGAAAAAAAATGGAATGGAAAAATGACAAAAATACTTACATAACAATAATAATTAAGGTTTGAAGAGTTTTGGTACTACTAAAACAAATTGAATTTTTTATATCCTTTACTCTAAGCTCAACTACTAAGCCTTTACTTACAATATAATGAGCTGTGTCAGGAATTTTTGGTGCTACATCTCATTTGATTATCTCAATAATCCTGAAAAGCAAAAAAATAAAAAATAAAAAAAAAATCTATCTTGTTGATGAGGAAAATGAGGTTTAATAACTCAACATCATACTGACATCAGTTAGTAGATAGCAGAACCCATCAAATGTAGCCCAGTCTGGCTTCAAAGCCTTGGCATTTAATGACAACTTTATAATTGTTAAAACATTTTCTCCAGAAAGGTAAAGGGCATTTTAAAAAGTACATTAGCCACCTATAGTTTAAACCAGCATCTGTACATTTTGGTGATGGATAATTTTTATCTAGTATCAAATTTAAAAAGAATCAGTTACTGAAATAGCTTTTTGCTTGGCTGGATAAGAATTAATAAGACATTTTTTAACAATTCGTATTTTTTCCTCTCCAAAAATATTTAAAATTTCATTAAATACTCTAAACAGAAAACTAAATTAGATTGGTGGAAGTTTTGCAAATTATGAGAACACTGAAAATTTGAAATACAATCAAGATTTCCTCAAAAAGAACCAACCAAAGTAGTTTTAACAAGCTTTAGAAAGTTTATAGACACAGTGTATGTATCTGTGCGTGTGTTTTAAACAGTATGTCTCTAATTCCTGTTTAATCAGAGAGTGTTGGTAAATATGACAGATTCTGCTAGGAATTAAGAAAAATACATTTAAATTTTTTGCATATTTTATATTATCCTCTGATAATGCACATAGGTATTAAGTAGATACCAGGAATACTGAACTCAAAGTATTGAAGGTTACACTGTTAAAGAATCCTGGGTAAAGGAGAATGAAAGATTGGGCAGGTCTTGCAATCCAGCAACACAGCACAAACAGCACTAAAAGGCAAATGTGTCAACTTATACACAAGATTAATCTCTTGTTGCAAAACGTTTCTCAGAGAGTAACGTTGTGGGGATTGCAGACACTCAGAGCTATATTTGTTCAATAAAAATACTTGTACATCTTTTAAAAAACGAATTTAGTTGAGGCAGGCTTATTGAATCCACTGATACATTTTTTTAAAAAATCAATGCTCACTAATGTTAGAAGAAAAAGTTGGGTTTGAATGCTATTTTTTGCTCCAATTTTCTTTCTTTTCCTTTATTTTCATGGCAGGTTTTACTTGCTACATACAGTTTTCTTACGTGCCTACATCCTTTCTAGGTCAATGTAACTTGCAATTTGTTCTTCCTTCCCTTGAAGATTGTTTTTATATTTTACCTCTTTCTTATTACCTTGGAGTATATATTTGAGCAACAGACAATATACTAAACTCTCCAGTTTGTTTAATCTGTTCCACTTCACTTTTCTTATTTTTCAGTGTCCCTGAGTACTTTCTGGATGAAATAGTGAAGGTTATCATCATTCTACCATCACAGAAGCCCCACATGTAGGGTATACAAAGGAAGTAAAGGAAAAAGGAACAAGGAACAAATGATTCAACCCAGTGCATAAGAGCACGAGGTTTGGAAGAAGATGGAATGGATGAGTCTTAGCTTTGTCATTTACATGACCTCAGACAATTTTGTTTCCTCATTTGTAACAAGGTTTCTGTAAGATTTAATAGGATTTAAAATTCCATTCTCTGGAACATAGAAAATAACTAGTCCTTCATAATTTTACTTATTAAGATCTTCTTAATATTTTTGAAGTGAATATAAGACAAACAAGTAAGCTCTTTTCCATTATTGCAAATAAATAAGAGGTAGCTATCTTTAGGTTGCCTGAAGATGACATAATAATAGACAGGTTATGTAATTATACCTATAAAAATAGTGATTTCAAAGTGGTAACCTATAGCATTGAACCTATATCTTTCAATGTTTCACCTATTCAACAAGTATTAACTGAATGCCTATTACCTGCCAAGCATGATTCAAATTATGAGAATTTGCTATTAAACCAAGTGACATGTAGTCAACAAAGCTTACTTTGATTCTATTCTTATTAAAGATTTCATTACAGTGAATAGTTTTATTTAGATAAATAAAATTATTATGTAATTGTAAGATTATATAGTATATAATGTCAGAATATACACAAATGCTTAAAGAATTTGAAAAAATATTTAATACCCAGCATGACTATAATTTTGGTTATATAGAGATTTCCTGCACACTTAAACATATATTGGCTATTTCTAGAAGGGGTCATAACCTTGATTTTCACAGTCTTAAAGGATGTAATTTAAGTCCACATTTTGTATGATACTGTAATGGTTTGTAAGAACAGATGGCCATTTGAAAATATGTTGTAGGGTTTGAAGACTGCTTGCTATTTAATGAGTGTTCTTTATTACTCTATAAATGCTGATAATGCACTTGAATTTCCAATCTAACTGTATTTTACATTTCCATGTAACATATACAAAACAAATATCATCTCAACATTATAAATTTTGTAAGTGATAATAGACAATAAAACTAAACAAGCTGGGCATGGAGGCCATGCCTGTAATTCCAGCGGCTTGGGAGGCTGAAGCAGGAGGATCACAAGTTCAAAGCCAGCCTCAGCAAAAGCGAGGCACTTAACTCAGTGAGACCATCTCTAGATAAAATACAAAATAGGGCTCAGTGGTCAAGTGCCCCTGAGTTAAATCCTCAGTACCCCCACTCCTCCCAAAAATCTAACCAGTCCAGTTTCTTATAGAAATCAGTACCTGCTTTAATAAAACATCTTGATTTGTACTCTTAAACAATTTCTTTGTAAATAAGGACTCAAAAAAACTAAACACTGATGATGCCTTGTCTGAACGTGTATTTTTGATGACATAAAAAAGGAGGAAAATGGAGGTTCTGTTACATGCAGCATTTAGTGGAGGTAAGGAAAAAAATTGAGCAAACAGGGAAATGTTTGTTGAACATGATATGGTGACTACAATAAACAAAATAGTACATGATTTTCCATCTTTGCATGCTAGGGTTGTAATGTCTAATCAAGTGAGTTATATCTTCTATTAGCCAATTTCCATAACAATCTAGTTTAATAGGTATTCTTATCTCCATTTTTATAACCAAAGACACACATAATCAGAGATTTTTCTGGTGAGAGATGAGAAGATTAAGTAGGTTTGGCTACAAGGAAAAGTGATAAATGATCTTTAAGACTCACTCATTTTCATTCCACAAACATTTTTTAGGCACTTAATAAGTACCCGGGATCTTCCTGATAAATCTCTGCTCTTTATTTTCTACTGCTGACCTCTGGACTGTCATGGACTTTCTGGGAAATGGCAAATACCAAGTTACACGTTCAATGGTTGCACTGCATATGCCTTAACCTAACACTGCTTTATTTTAACATAATTGTCTCCTTGGTAAGAAAAACACAAAAGAGACCTGCAAATCTGCATTGATAGGGGGAACTCCAGTCTTTTAACTCAAAGAAGAAATATATCATGCCATGGTTAGTGAAAGTATCTCCAGGTAGGGTGATCATTTTGAGGCATCCATATCATATTGTTATCAGCCCATGTACACAGCTCATTCTGCATCTGATAGAAGTGTAAAAATGCAGACACCATGAATCCCCTGCAGTGTGAATTATTTCACCTTAATATCTTGAGTACAAAGGTGCTTAATCTCTTTTCTTACTGCCAAAGGAGTGAAAACATGAGACCACATTTGCACTGATGAGGTTTGCTAGAAGCCACGTAGAACCATTAAAAAACATCAGTAAGTAGTACTTAGTTTAAAGAACAATTAGTTTACCAAAAACAACAATTTTATTTCACTGTCAAAATGCATTTTATACTGCTAAAGTAATAAAAAAATACAATTTCATAATTTTAGAATGATTTCTAAATTGTAAATTTTATAGTCAATCTACTTGGCCACTAAAATCATAATAGCAAATAATTATTTTTATTTCTTATAACATTCATGTCTCGGGTAGTGAAGCCTTTTTGCTTATTTAATAATTAAAAGATAAAACATTTTAGGTTTATTAATGATATTATTGTATAAAGTGGTTTTCTCATTTAAAAACTAAAATTTTAAAGTAGTATATACCTTTAATATACATAGACATATACTGATATATACACAAATTTAAAAAAGATATTTGATGTATTTTTTTTAACTCACGGCAAACTTTACATAGTTTGATGCTTTATATTTAATTTTTAAGTAAACATACAGTTATAATGTTAGGTCATTAATAGTCATGGAAATTTTTAAAAAATTAAAAGAACCATGATGAAGATGAGTACCCTAGCATTATTTTTTATGGAATATTTGATGGCCATCCAAAATGGAGTTCCAGGACCAAGTGAAAAGCAAGTCTGAGAGGCTTGCTATTGTCTCACTAGGCTGGGTGGCATCAGTTGTAAATTGCAGCACAGGAAGTTTTGTGCTGCAGTGCTTTGTCCCCAAGATATTGAATACAAAACATTATGCTACTTAAAAAAAAAAAAAAAGCACTAAATAGGCAGTCATAGACTCGAGTAGGCAGAGATAGAAGCTATTCAAATGCTTTTTTTCCTTTTCATTATTTTGAATATCTTGTGGGCTTTTCTTTGCAAATTCCTACTGACATAATCTAAAAAAAAAATGATTCAGTTTCTAATGTGAAACCAACAGTAAAAATTAAAATAAAGCACAGTATTACAGTTGTGGCTCTTCTGGCAGATTACTTTTTGGCTAGTTCCCTTCCTTTTAGAGTTTCTTAAATAAATTCTTTCCAGTATAAAATGCAAACCTTCCATTAACATGATCACAATCCTGATTTTGTCCATATTGTTATATACATCCAGGGCTGGAATGTAATAGTATATTTAGAAGACAAAACAAACAAAAAAATGACTGCAGAGGGGTTTGAAAGATAATACTTAATTTAGTCATCTTTCCACGTCCACACTATCTACTTGCAACAATAACATAATTCCACTGTGGTCAATAAGTGTATTAAAATATTATTTATGAGTATTGATTATTTTATGTGGAAATTATAATGTCAGGTGTATTAATTAAGACATGATATCTAAGTCATATGCATGCTTTACATTATATATCTCTGTATGCATACAGATATATGTGCATGTTTCTATCAAGATTTCTTCTCTAATATACCTGTAAGAGTGATTTCAAAAGGTATACTTTACATGCTGAGTTTGAATGTGGAAATACAGCCTGAAATTATCTAGTGTCTGTGAAGTTCTCTAACCTTAAGCTAACAGTCTTTGGTCTCTAATTAAGAGAGGTGCAAAACTTTTACAAAGGAAATGAATAAGAACTTAATGTCATATTTCTGTGATTCAAATCTTTCACTGATGAAATTACATGTTGCTAACATATTATATTGTTAGATTAGAAAGTCATGTGGTCTAGTACAGAAATTTTGTTTTAAAGGCTATTCATCTCATCCTTAATCAGGAGGTGATCACAAATACTCCTTTCTGCATTTGTGCCTTAGCGTTTTCAAGTCCTTTCCCCATAGCTGTAAAGCAAAAACACTGCATGTGTCTCAGAGTTAGCTTGTCCAATACGAATTGACTCTGCACTGGAGAGAGGCTGTGTAGCACTATGCGCAGTGCCATGTTTGTCTTTTTTAACAGAGGCTAATGGGGAAAAAGTCTTACTCTGATGGGTTGGTTTTAGGTTCCTCCAAGTTCTACACTTTGTTTCAACTTAATAGCTAAATTTATTTCTTTCCCTATATGTGAGTTCCTTCACAGCTGTCAGTAGGAGATACATAGACTTCATGTGTCTTATTTCTTTTTTTTTTTTTTTTTTAAATATTTTTTTAGTTGTAGATGGACACAATGTCTTTATTTATTTGTTTTTTTATGTGGTGCTGAGGATCGAACCCAGGGCCTCACGCATGCGAGGCAAGCGCTCTACCGCTGAGCTACAATCCCAGCCCCATGTGTCTTATTTCTGATGCATTCACCACTCTCCTGTATTCTAATATGGAAATGAATTTTTTTTTTTTTTGGTACTGGGGATTGAACTCAGGGGTACTCGACCACTGAGCCATATCCCCAGCCCTATTTTGTGTTTTATGTAGAAACAGGGTCTCATTGAGTTGCTTAGCGCCTCGCCATTGCTGAGGCTGGCTTTGAACTCGCGATTCTCCTGTCTCAGCCTCCCTAAGTGCTGGGATTACAGGCTTGAGCCACCGTGCCTGGCTTGGAAATGAATTTTTTAATGGGTTCACCTTTGATAGAGTCCCTTTTTTTAGTTTACTGTCTATAATACTTCTCTTCAGGATTGGGGCACCATCAAAAGTACCACTTTGACAGCGGTACTATCTTAAAACACTGTGACAAGGACCAATTTCCTGATGCAGACTGCCTTTAAGTCTATCTAAACAACATCAGCCCTAGATGTTGTGTTGGTATGGCCACTCACCTGCCTATCAGGACATTTTGGGGACATATACTGGGTTTTTTTCATGCCTATGTTAGCATCTGAATAATGATGAAACTGGAGCAAATAGAATAGTTACTACGATTTCTACCCCAATTCTAATTCTTTTAGATATCTTTGATATTACACTGCATCAATAGTTTTCTTTCTTTGTTTTAATTTTATATGGCATGTTATAAAAACTAATGAACAACTTCTCATTGTTTATTTTCCATTAACAAATAATTGCAGAGTGCCTTTGTTTTGCCAGGGAACTTCCTAGGGATTAGAACATTGTTTTCTATCTTTAAGTAGACCAAATACTACTTAGAGAGTAGAATATGATGAAATTGAATGGTGCTAAAAGAGTGCCAAAAGGGTTCTTTGATTAAGCTTGGGTAAAGAAAGGAGAAAAGTAGTGAATTAGAGCTTTGTAGAGAATGTGCTAGTGTGCTGGTACTTGAGCTGAGTGTTAATGAATGAGTGGTATTTAAGAGAATATCCAAGAGATTAAAATCTTCTTCCACATTTTCCTACTTAAATTGATAATTCGTGGTGATTATGTCTGATAAAGGAAGAATACCAATGCATAGCTCTTTGGCCTTATTCAATTGGCTGCATTTCAACCAAAACAGATCAAAGGAGAATGTAATGAAAATGGTGAAGAGAATTATGGCAAATACCTCCTAGTGTTATGTATTCCAGGAAGTTGTCTATAAAGCCTTAAAGTTTTGTAAGCTTGATCCTATGGATCCTTATGGAAAGTACAATTGATAACAGAAATGCTTTATTCTCATCTACTCTGTGGCCAGTCTCTGTCAACTAAAACCTAAATGAATCATGGAAGTGAGCTTAAGGGGAGCTACATTCTGCTTCTACCCTCCTTGTCTTGGAATGGCACAAAGATAGGAAGGGACTGTATTGTAAACTGTGTGTGTGTGTGTGTGTGTGTGTGT
>CM053406.1:83774927-83801313 GCA_028644305.1 Xerus rutilus | reverse complement strand
GTATTTCTCTAATGTTATACTTCAACATGTGAGGCAGCAGAACTTGTCACTTATAACTGGTGATATCATTTCTATGGACCAAGACCACTGAAACTGTGAGCTCTAAAATAACTCCTCCTCTAATTGTTCTCATCAGGTCTTTTAGTCACAGCAGCAAAAAAGTTGACTACAACACTTACTATGATATCAATATGTCTGAATTTTAAAAATCAATGTGATCTAGTGCATTAGCATTGCAATACTGCAAGGAAATATCAGAGGCAGCTAATTTGTAAATGGAAAGGTTTAGTTAGCTGACAGTTATGAAATTCAAGGGTATGGTGCCTGTATCAGCTTGGTTTTGATATGGACCTCATGGTGGATGATGGATGGGTACAGGTAGGAGTATGTGTCCAGAAGAACATTCACATCCCCAACAGGAGCAGAAAGAAAGAGGATGGGTGGAACCAGGCTTGTTTCTTCTATAATAATCCTTTTACAAAAACTCAAGGCACCACAGTAGAATTACCAAGGGGTCACATAAAAACTACCTCACATTCCCAAAGCCTTAAGGACCTACCATTGGACCCCAACTCCCAAAGCTTCCAGTACTTCCAACATACCACCTTGATGACCAAGAATTTCGTCGTAAGGGACACTTGGGGAACTCTGAGACCACACCCAAACCATCACCTCTAGTTGCCAGGTTGTTTTGTCTTCAATGGGTAAGTTTCTTCAGAAACTATAGTAACTAATTCTAAAAATTCAAGCATTTCTTTTTTATTGACAAATAAAATAGCACATACTTATGCAACATGATGTTTTGATATATGTATACCTTGTGAAATGGCTAAATCAAACTAAAAGTACTTCTTATCTTTTCTTGTGTTGAATAGTTCTTTAGGTTGAAAATAATCCAGGAAAATATCATCCTCTTTGGTGAAACATTGTACTTTGTGAATAAGAAACCACAGAGCACTTATTCTAGAAGACCCCTACAGGACAATAATATTAAGTCCACTGTTATGTTAGAGGGAGACTAGAAGGACAAATTAAATTCCTATTCAGTTACTCAAATAAAGCAGCTGTTGGAATGTTTACCCAGTGGGCATCACTTTATCACTCGGTGGGCACCTTATCTAAGGAGGCATGTTTCCACTGGCAAACTTATTTACTTCATGATTTTGAATCTGTATGTTGAGTATAATGCAGGGGAGTGAAATCAACTACCATTAGCAGTTTAAATCTATAAAATTGATTCATCTTAAACACTTGAGGGCAAAATTCTTTTCCAAGGGACAATTACATTAAGTACCAGTTTCTATGTATGTTCATTACAGAGCTAGAGAAATTAATACCAGTCCATTAATATAAATTTAGAAGTAAATGTGCCCTAAAACAAAATATAAAACATATTTTACATGTTAGGCTATAAACATGAAACTAAATCCAGAATTCTAGTTCTATTTCCATTAATTTTTTTTTTTACTAGAAGTCATTGTAATTACAATGAAATTGAGCTTCAGAATTAGGTTTCTGAAGAAGTATTGACCAAAGGGCAAATGTGATTTCTTCAGTGACATGATCCATTTTCTCCTAAATGTAACTCTATAAAATGGCACCAGAGGAGTCATTACCAGGATAATATCTTTGGAGTGTGTGCTTATTAAGGATAAACACTGAAAAAATAGATACATAAAAAATGCATTCTTTACAAGTTTTCTTTTTTAGATTAACTTTCGAATTACAGTCTGAATTTCTATATTTCAATGACTGTGATTGTAATTAAAGAAACAACTGGATATTTTTGGACTTGACATGAGGTAGATTATAGGAATATGAAAAAAATATTCAGAGTACCACTTCATACTTTTAGTTGTTTTGTAAAATTATAGTCAAATTTTCCTTTTTTTCCTCCCTCTTGCTGTTATTTTCATTCATTGCAGTAATACATAAATCCATTTTCTTTAAAATGAATGAAGAAAGAAAAAAAAGAAGTAGAAAATTAAATGAAATTCAATTAACTTTGACATAATAATGTGTTTATAGCAATTTGTTAAATGCAGCATCTATTTCTTCATTTCCAGGATACAAATAAAAATGACCTGTAATGATTTCCTGAATACATTTTTTAAATCTAAGCTGTAGCCTGTTTACTGCACCGGATATAAAGGGTAAACAATCCAGCAATTGTGTCACATTTAAGCACTAGCATTCTTTTACTATATTTGCAGAAGTCAAAATGTACTAATATTAGACCAATGTTTTGTAGTCCCTTCATGTAGATGGCGGCAGAACAGGCGTAATAAATCAATAGAACAAATTGTCAGACCAGTAATGTGGCTTCTGTTGTTCTGCTTCTCATTAAAGGCAGTGGCAATTGAAGAAAAGCTATTACTGCAACCAGAATTCTTAATGAGGTTTGCTACCAATTAGTTTACTGCCCAAGTATATGCTTTGACATTTGGTTAGCTGGAAACTTGGGCAACTTTTCATGCAAGAGGCTACTACTACACACAAACTGAAAAGATTAGCCATTCTTAAGTCTGAGCCCGTTACTAGAATAGGTGCCTGAAAACTATCTTAAGAAAACATTGACCTTCAGACTCCTACTTTCTTCTGGGCTGATGTCAAATCAATAATAACAAAACAACCCAAAGGCAATGTTTTATTGATACCCAAAGAAATGTTGTTTGCAAAATCATTTTATTAAACTTTGCAAGCCCATGTCAGATTAAACTATTAGACCCCCAAAAAATGTCAGCTTCATAAAATTATCTGACAAATGTGATGGAGCTTCTTTGACACATTCTAATCAAGACCCTACCTGACACCCTCTTCTTTTCAATCACTTCAAGGATATGAATAAATATTGCAGCAATTTTATACTGTAACTAGGATTTAGCCCTATAAATAATGGAGGGAATCCTGATGCATCAGGCATTGGATATTTTTAGCTTTATTATTATGAAGAAAGACTGATAATGTAAAGAAAAGTTTGTAAAGTAATGCAGGATAAAATATATATTTTTTGTTATAGTATCTTGAGAATTAAAAACCACACTAATACTAGCATACATAAGATATTTTGGAAGATTATTAAACAGATAATGCTTATTCCAACTTTAAAAACAATAAAAGCAATGATTACTTTAGGAACAAAGACCGAAACATTTAGAGAGTGAAAATTAAATAAGTCACCTCTTCATAAAGAAAACAGCAAAATAAAGTTTTGTAGTTTAAAGATTTAAGAATGAAGGTTCTTTGAGGGGGTACAAAGGGAAAGGACATCAAGTGTCAACATGCTTCCTGATACCTCAGCCTTAATACTTTAATATAATTGGCTCAATCTAATTCCTCTCTACTGGGATTTCTCGTTTTTCCAGAGGTTTAAACACATTTAACATTTCTATTATTGCCTTTCATATTTCTAACAATTCAGATACTTAAATGTCACAAAATTCCATCTTTTACTCCTTTGAAATTCAGTACACAATCAAATCTCATGTTTCTTCATGTACATTTCTCACTGCTATTTCAATACAATTGAATCAAAAGCCTTCTAACTTCTGTACAAAAGCGTTTCTGTCAGAGCCTCTGTCTTTTACATGAAGAAAAAAGTTATCTTAAGTATGATTCTGAAAAGTCAATCAAGTTCATAACTTCATCTAAATGCATATAGAAAAAACTATCTTCTGTGATTCTGTATAAATATGCATTTCATTCTACTTTGAGACTGCTGGGCATCATCCTAATGCTGGAATTTACCTCCCTTTACAACCACAGTGACTAACTTCACTTACTTTTACATCTTCTCTTATATCCTTTGAATCACCAAGACAAGCTGGCTTTTGAGCATTCTCTAAAGTTACTAATTCATGAACTGTTCATTAATAAGAGTGCCCTACACCTCTTTCTCTTTCCAGTACTGGTTAATATGCTTGATACATGATAGGTGCTCAATAACTATGAGGTAAATAATAGCTTCAAAAACAATGCTTACTAAATGCTATAACTTTCATGAGTGGATTTACATGAGTCATTTGATTTAAACTTTCCAATAACCTATGAGAAAATTAAAGCTCATAAATATTAAGCAACTTATCCAAAGTTAGCAGTAAGTGACAGAGGAAGTATAAATGTATTCTGTATTATAATGCAAAATAATGCCCATCAATCAACTGGTTTATAACTTAATGGTAATAGACTTGAATTTCTTATTAAAGAAACTATAATATCCCAAAGATCCATAATACATTTTACATAATAAAATTTAGAATTAAAAAATAAAATAAAAACCAAATCACTATTTTACAAGGCAGAATAAACACAAAGGTAATGAGATGAAATTCTTCATAAAGAAACAAAACTTTTAAAAACCCCTAGTTTGAGAGAGATGTGATAATTTACATACTTTTCTAAGATGTATACCCTTGGTTTAAGCATATATTCTCCTTTTCACTTTGGCCTTAGCATCTTTTCAATTTTCACATGTATGCATACATTTTTTTCATGTAGTTTACAGTTATAATATTTTGAGTTACTTAAAGATACCCAGTGTTTTATTTTGAATGCTCCTTAAAATCTAATATATTTTGCAACAAATAAGATTTAAATCCCCAATAAAAGATTTAGGACCTACCACTAAATATGTGCACATGCAAATGCGTGTATACAAATTTTGTTTTAAAAGACAGTTTTTAAAATATTTTTTAGTTGTAAGTGGACACAATGTCTTTTTATGTATTTATTTATTTTTTTAATGTGGTACTGAGGATCAAACCCAGTGCTCGCATGTGAAAGGCAAGTGTTCCACCACTGAGCTATAGCCCTAGACCTTAAAATCAAATGTTATCAGAAAAGGAAATAAGAAGAAAGTAAAAATTGTATGAAAGTCAAATAATAGACCAAATGCAAGAATTAGAATGGAAATCAATTTTGATATTTATAAAATTAGAAACAGGAGAAAAGGGAAGATGATTCCAGATGAGAAGTTTAGGTTTGTTCAGTTAATGAAACAGATACTACTCAGATGGAAAATCATCTCTTTTGCTATAATGTGACAATACTGTGCTTAGAATTATTCTTGGTGTTCTACAATTAAAGCACAATGTCCAATTAACCCAACCACATTCAAACGAAACAAAGTGTATGAGCTTACTGCTAGGGGAACCACATCATCAGGGAGCAGGCCACGGAATTGGTTGAGATCAGTCAGAATTTTTATAAAAAGGAATGTTGGAGCCATATCAGTCTGTGAGGAGTGACTGTTGTCTGAAGTTTTCAGATCATATAGCTAGATGTAAGAGAATTAGTATTAAAAGAGTCGGAATTTACATATTTTGTGTGTGCCATTAGCGAGATAGAAGTAATGCATATTATTATTTGGTACAGTTCATCTGCTTCACAAATCATAATGCAGGCTCGCAATGTGTGAGTTCAATTTGAACTTTCAGTTCCCTGCTCATCATCTAGCTACTAGCCGAATTGCTTTTACTTTATCAGTGTCAATGTAGTCAACTCTCATAAGAATTAAATGAAATTAACTTATTTTTTGAACTAGATCGTATTTAATTATTCACACAGACTTTTTCCTCCTTAGTGACCTTCCAGGGCACAGTAGATACTAGGCACTTCACCTCTATTATTGCTCCTGCCTTTTCTAACCTCCCATTATTGATCAAAATCTCATATACCACCCTGTCCCACTCCCACCCCCATGAGAGTAAGAGAGGGTTTAATTCTGGGTTTAGTCTGGTTGCATTTCAGCAAGCTTATTGTCAGAATGATAATTTACTAATTCCCTTATGGAGCTCTGGATGAAAATTTCCACTACCTGACTTTCAAGTCCCACTCAAGCAAGAAATTCAGTAGATTCCATGATTCTATGATTCTTTGAATCTGTGACAAAGACAGGTCAAATATATTCTTCAGAGTGAAAGAGGTGTTTGCCTTTTCAACAATCACCAGAACTTTGAGCTCCTGTTGTCCTTTATTTTAGTATAGTGTGATATTCCACCACGATTGAAATTAAATGAATGAATACAATTCCATCCACAAGCTAATTAGCAGTATTCAAAATTACATGTATGGAAGTTAATATGGCTTTACTTTATCTAATATTTAGAATTGTATGGATCTGTCTGGGTTTAAGTGAGTTTGGTGGGGGGTATTAAAAATACAATAAAAATAACTATGTTTTATCTCTCTAAATTCCATTATTTGCCTATAATTACTAGTTATATGCTTTAGTTTATAGTTTTCCCAGAAATAATTAGATAGTTGGTGATCAACTCATATATTTACAGCAACCTGATGACTTTACATTTGTAAGAAGTTGGTTAGGATTATCCCTAGGGTCAAGGCAATGAACAAAAGGGAAAGTAACTGGTCCCCAGAGTGTTCAATTCGATGACCTTGGTAGAGGAATTTAAAGAATGGTAGAGGCATGAGTTTTGTGGAGACTTTTTTCCCAAAGTAATTATTGAAGGAAAAAAAATTTGTTCTTGCTTCTAAAATATGAAATTAATTTACTCAACGAAATAAATGAGTCCTGGGCTCCATTTTCATTTCAGGTAGCTTCTTCATCCTTGATCAGGTTACAAATAACTTGTCTCTAGATATTATAAAATATATTCTAGGCTTCATATAACTTGTCTCTGGATACCTACCATAAAGCAATATGTTTAATGGAGGGCTTATAAAAATCAGAAGTTCCTCAATGAGCCAAACTTTACTTCATTAAATCCAAAGGCATGTTGTTTTGAGGAAATATGCATCTTTAAGATTAATTGTCACCTGACAAAACAATAACTAAATTTGAGTTAAATAATTATATATAATTCTTATGATGTATAAAATACTTCCACAAAATACCTTTGAATTGTGTCCCCCTAGTCCCCCAAAAAGATATGTTTATGTACTAACCTTTAAAAGGGTTAACCTTAAAAGATGTGTATCAGTACTGAAATCTGAACATGATCTTATTTGGAAATAAGGTCTTTAGAGAGGGGAGCAAATTAAAATGAGGTCATTGGGTTGATCCTAATCCAAAATGACTGGTGGTCTTATAGGAAGAGGAAAGATAGTTCAGCCAGGAGAAGACAGGGACACACAGGTAATAAGTGTGGACAGAGAAAGGGATCAGAGTGGTGCAGCTTCAAGCCAAGAGAGTCCAAGGATCCAAGACCAACACCAGGAGCTAGGGAGAGACAAGAGGACTACGCCCAGACTCCCAGAGGGAAGGCTGCCCTGTTGCCTTGATTTCAGACTAACAGCTTCCACAATTCTGAGAAAATAAAGTTTTGTTGTTTTAAGCCACCTAGTTTGTGGTACTATGCTACCACAGTCTTAAGAAACTAATACAGTAATGTTATCTATTTTTAAAATCCAATTTCCCAAAGAGAGGCTAGTTTATTCTTAAAGACAAAATCTATTAAAAAGTAGAATGTCATGATGTTATGTAATGAAACAAAATTAACTCACCATATTCATTTAAGGTGACATTTAGAACTCTCCCACGTGAATTTTTTTATGCTAATATTTTTGTGTGCAAAATATTCCTCAGAAATCTATGGGGGTTGTCCTAATTTAAATGATATAATTTTTATAATTTATATAGTCTCTAACAGTTAGTAGATTTCAATTTGTTTCTATTGAAGACATTTATCTGATGATATTTTTGCCAGAAACAAGACACATAATGGGAGCTGCTGAAACATTAAATAGAGGCACAGAGGTATAAAAATGTATACTGTGGATACTATGTAGTTTTCCTGAAAGAATTTCCCCAATGCAACCTGATTTCTGTTTTTCTACAAAGAATGTAATGGCTGCCCTCTGAATGATAACTCTTTGCAAAGTGAGAATGAGAATTACCTTTGACAGTCATGAAAAAAAGCATTACTCATGATGGTCTTCAAGTTTTTAAAAAAAGAATACTTTTTTGGGGAAATGATAAGATGAAAATCACCACTTCATCATTTCCTCATACTCATATAGGAATCCAGAACTATCCAAGTACACATTAGCCTTCATTGTTTAGTCTCCCATTTGTCACTTACAGTGTCAAAATATCACATTAACCACATTGCCACAGAAGCATGGAAATTATGGAAATGCTAAGCACAATATTAAAAAATTCATTGCTACATTGGTATGTTAGATTTTTTTTATAAGAAAAATCAAAATATCTTTTCCTAAAGAAAAACTTAAAAAAACAATGAATTTGAAAAATAAAGTACAAAGTTTTTAGATAGTTTTTTAAAGTACATTTGGTATGGAGATAATTTTAATTCATGAATCTCTCTCTGTTGTTATCATCTACTGTGTCTTTGGATATTTATTGGTTATTAGCCATGTTAGCATTAAGTCAAAGCTGTGGTTTTGTACACAGTGCTCTGAAATCTCACCCTACTAACCTTTACATAGACTTACAAGTCATTGGTGCATAATAACTACAGCCTCCACTTAATGAAGCTAGATCTTTATATTTTTAACACTCATTTGAGAAACCAATTAACTCTGGCCCTATTGAACAAATTGAACAGGAAATAAATCAAGTGTTAAAACATTGGTGACCAGCCAGAGTTTCTATAATTAGGATGCTGATATGCCCTAGGCTTTCTATGTGGAGTTTTACTTTTGATTGGCAACTTCCACAGATTAAAGGTATTATAGTTTTTAACACATTGTTCCTATTCCCATCTTAAAACCCAGTGACTTAAATCACAGAAAACATCCTTAAAAGTGCCACATAATTTACAATACGAATTTCACCTACTATTCATATTTGACTTGCTAAGATTACATCTACTGTGATAAATAAGATGCAACTCTACTGTTCTTTGCATCAGTTCAAATTCAGATAGGATATTTTGCTGCCTGCTTTTTTTTTTTTTAAAGATCTTCCAATTGTTAACATCAGAATATTAGGCTCAGGAAACAACTTGTAGTAAAAGAAAGGGATAGGAGACAATAAAAAGGTGGGGGGGGGATGAAAGAAAAAGGGATGTAAGTTACTGAAATTTGGTAAAACAGATCAACTTGATAAGAAACGGGAATGATCAAAAAGAGAAGTGGATGCTTCAACATACAACATTGGGAATGCTAACTTGGCACTATCTCTGGGGGAACAAGGAACTAGTATACAGTGGATAGAGGGCATTATTCATTTTGTTGGATAACTTCATTTGGGATAGAATCAATTCACATGGTTTTACCAGGGACTAGATAAAATGTACTCTAATGTTATACTAGTACCATGTTCACCAGATAGTTGTGACACTGGACAATGTAAATGATAAGAAAGTTGTTGGAAATGTGTGCTTCCTTTTTTAAATTGCTAAACTAATATTTCATTATAGTTGTCCATTTTCTGTGGATTTGGTTATTTAAGTCATTCCTTTAGAACCTATTTCTGGAAGGATAGTGAAACCAAGTTTCTAGGTCTAAAAATCATAAAAAGAAACATAAGAGATTATACGACCAATTCTTGTCTTTCTCTAATAATGTTTATTTTCTTGTTACTCATAGCAATTCTTTTCCTGAGATAATGTCCCAGTTATCTGAAAAATACACATTTTTATTGATGTTATTGTGAATTGCTCTACTGAACACTGAAAGTGTTGGGACAAATCTATTATATCCTCTGTAATAAATTTAGAACATAATTGAATTAACTACTTCCTATAAACTTCTCTCTTCCCTCTTTTTGCCCAATAACTTTTTCTTTTAAAGATGTTTATTTTAGCTGTAATATCTGAATGCACTTTAACAACTGAAAAACCTTTAGCCCTTTTGAATGTTAGGCAGTATTTAATTTGACAGTGCTTTTTGTTATAATTAATTTGTAAAGTATAAAATGATTTCATTTATACAAATGATCTTAGGGGAATGAATGTTTGGGTGATATCAAAGGAGGGCATAAGCACATAACAAATTAAGGCAAAGCCTTTCCATCCAGTTTCAAAATTTCTAAATATTAGGGTCTTTTCTTCAAATTATTTCTTCTAATACAATATAACTTAAGGAAATTTAAAAAAAAAAGTGCTGGAGCTCACTTTGTCCCTACTCTGATTTGCTTCCCCTCCCATTCTACTTCTTGACAGATACACATAATTCTGGAGTTGATACCTCTCTTCTCTGTCCTTGTCTTTTTATACTGGATACAGATATATCTATAAACACTAACATTGTGTTTTCAACATTTGTTTCTTGTTTTATTTATCAGTAACTGAGGATACCTTTCTGAGGTTAAATGAAGTCCACATATAGTCTCATTTCATCCAAACAGGACCTTAGGATAAATTTAATACCTGTATATAGATATTGTTATCAGTGTTAGGGAAATTGAAGTGAATGTTCCAACATATAATATTGGGAATGCTAACTTGGCAGTATCTCTGGGAGAATAAGGAACTAGTATTGTCTAGTGGATAGAGGGCATTATTCCTGGTCCATATGTGAAGAAATATAAGAAAATGAATAATTCAACATGACAGTTATTGCAAATGATAGGAGGAAAATAAATCAGCAGCTGAGGGAAGATTTCTCTGAAAAAGTGATTTCTAACTGAAACCAAGTACTGAAATGGCCAAGCCAAGATCCGGGAATGAGGAGTCTGGGTTAAAAAAAAAAAAATAGAAGATACCAAGAGTCCTGAAGAATGAACAAATGTGAACTTTTCAACAAAAAGCACTGTCAAATGTGCTCTGATGTACATAACATTTTATCACTTATTTTTACAAAGGCACAGGAAGGATCATTAATTTACCAAGCAAGAAAGTGATAATGCCAAGAGAAAACCCAGAGAATCTGATTACACAACTTTGTCCCGAATGCATATACATCCATTAGGCTGAGCTGGCATGAGAGTTAATGGAGACATGCTAGGAGTGATAGCAAAAGGACTTGATTTGTTGAGAAAAGAGATTATTGTTTTGGTTTTGTTTCTGTTTTTTTCAAACTGCAATGGGAAGATATTGAAAATCTGTAAGCCTCTAACTTGTATTTGAGAAGGTTGATTATTGCTGCTGAAAAAGAATGAGTTATTGCAGATTAAGTATGAGAGCCATTAGAAGACTTTCATGGATTCTAGGCAAGAGATGAGGATGGCTCACACCAGGCTAGATTGCAGATAGGAAGTTTTGGGATATGTTTTGCAAGTGTAACCAATATGACTTTCTGATGGACTGGATATGAGAGGTGAAAAAAGAAATGGAGAAACATGGGATGTTGTTACAGTTTTGGCTTAAGCAAGGGGTGAATGGAGATGCTTGGTGGAAGTGAAGACTTTTGGAGAAAAGATGAGTTTCACAGGGCCTGAGACTGTTGAATAGAAATTGAATGGGCTATTTTAAGGACATAGTTGAATTAATAAATCTGGATTTCAGAGAGTTTAACTCTGGAAAATAAATTTAGAATTGGAAAAAGATAAACTAATTAGAGGATCAAACTAATCTGTACTTCCTGTCAGGAATAATTTTTGTCCTTAGGTATTTTCTAGCATCACATCAGTATCTATAATGGCTTTTGTGGAAAATTATATATTGTAGAAATTATACAATATGCAAAAGGGGCATCATTTGCTGGTAGATTTCTTATGGCCTTTTTTTTTTTTGCATATGGACCACATTTAGTCAATCTATTTACTAGAGCTGTGATTTTAATAACCATTTTTGAGGAGATAAAATAAATGACAGTAAATTGCTTATTGGGAGAAGTCAAGTGTTACCTCAATAGCCATATTTTTCTAGCACTCCTTCCACTCAAATTTCTAACATCAATCTTAATGGGATTGACTAGATTCCTCATGTTCTTATAAGGAGAATTCTTCTCAGAATTGGGAAATCTGTATCAATAGTGACATAAGCTGATTGAGTCAGGATTTAAGTGTGTTTGTGTATTTTTTTCCTTTTTTCCCTAAATTTAAGCATTATTAGAGTCCTCTGTATTAAAAAAGCTCATCCCTTGGTAACCCAAAACAGTTGTCTAGAATATTGACTTTCAATGTTACCCTACTTTAGAAGTTTTCAAAATGTAGTTTGTAGACAATCTCTGCCAGCATCTACTGGTGCTCTTTAAATAATATAAAAATGTAGATCCTAGCAAGAACTTTTACATCAGAATACCTAGATTTAGAGCTTGGAAAGCTGTATTTTTAATGATCTCCCAAGATGATTCTTATTTTTGTTAAAACGTGAAATGCTTTATCTAATCTGTAGAATTTATGTAATTGAAACATGCCATTAGCAGATGTGGGATATAAGTGAAGACTCAGCCTGATCCATCCAGAAATTTTTAATGCTAATGGATAAGTATCAGTTACCAAAAAAATGATGAGCATACAAAAAGGTAAGATGACACTTCTCAGGTCAGCTATTTGAACTGGTGAGGAAAACTGTATTGGCAAACTAACTCTTTTCATTTCTCCTTGGGAATGCTCCCACTACCCTCTGCAGATTGCCAGAGTGATGGGTGGTGAAAGCTCTTTTTTTTTTTTTTCTGCTACGAAGCATTTTTCCACCTAAAGGCCTTGGAAACAATGAGCCTATTTTAATTAGGTTTTAGAAGTTTATAGAGTATTCCATTATTGGTAGTTCCAAAGTGTGGGGAGCTGGCTCTATGCTACGCCTTTATGACTAGCCATTATATGTAAATGGGAAAGGCACAGAAGAAGGAGGAACTATGTGATTGGTTTACTGTTGGTTCTGCCAACATGCAGCTTGTGGACAGAATTCAGGGGGCTTACATGCCTTGCCACATGGACAGCTGTTGCCTACATGCGTTGTCTCTGATTGGCCCAACGGCCCTATAAGTTGAATGCTTGTTCCACAAATATACAGGCAACCAGTCGGCTCCAACTCTTCCCAACTTCCACTGCTAGGTGGATGTGGGGGTGCCCCTTTGACCCGCTGGCTCGGGACGGACTGCAACCCCCACACCAAAGCAACTTTTTTCTGACAAAATTTAGATCTGTATTTTGCAGAGCCCACTGGGAAGCTTTTCTCAGCTGACCTATAGGCTCTTCCAAATAATTCTAAGTTCATCTTTTTGCCTCAGATTTCTTCATCATCCTCTATATAGCCTATTCCAGTGAATGACACCATTTTTTATACAGTTTCTCAAATCAGAAAGCCATACATCATGCTGGAGTCCTCAATCTTCCTCCCTTTCCACATGCAGTTTAACACAGTTCTATCAATTTATTTTCTAAATTTCTCATGAATCTCTTGACTTGTTCTTATGTTACAGCACCATTTTCTCTAATGTTGATCAGCGCTTCATTGTCCTAATGTGATTTTCCCTTCCATTTCCTCCTCTCATTTATTCTCCATAGAAGTCAGTTCCCTGTCTAAAATATTCAAAATTCTCTAGTACTTTTCCATTACTCTTATGAGAATATCTAATATCTTAAAATATCCTAAACATCTCTTATTCACCTGGTTCCATATAAACTCTTTAGGCCAACCTATTATCCATACTTCCTGTTTTTCTGTTTGGTCCTCTGAGTGTACTAGGATAGTAAGATGCTCTTGCAGAAAAGAGCCTCCTTCCCACACTCTATTTCACCCTCCATGCTGTGACATGGGCTTTAATCCCCACCAACAACACTCTCTCTTCCACATCTCCTTACAAAGAGCACCATTATCTTTTTTTCTCCATACTCATGACAGCCCATTTATTTCTATTGCTATTCTTAAAACAATCTATATAATTGTCTGTTTTTGTAAGTCTGCATTCCTCCAGTTAATCAACAGCGAGGACATGCACCATTCCCAATTGTATTTTACTTGTTTGTTTGTGTTTTCATTATTATATCTCTAGCATCTGACATAATGCCTAATTTAGCATATATGTGGATACATATCACATTATTGTCATTCCTTAACTCTTAGTAAGGGTGTCCTTCAGATCTTTCGGGAGAAGAAATTAAGAGTTTATGTTGGAACTCTTCACAGAGTTGTACATAATTTTTTATAATAAGCCAAAAATATTCAAATTCATTTTGGTCTGATAAAGCACATAGGTTCGGTCTTTTGCAACATCTCTGCTCCTCTGCATAAAATCCTCATGTAAGGAAATCTCTAGATGCAGAGATTGGGTAAAATTTATCTGCTAGTTAAAGATAACAGCCCAATATCCCATGTGAGTAAACTCATAAATATAGTATTCCATCCAGACCATTGCCTTAACATGAATTATTTCTTTTAGAATGTGATACACATTATAAGCAAACCAACTGAGTTTTATAATTTTATTCACCAATTGGGGTAATTGCTTCAAATTGATTTTCCATTAATTCTTTTCCTGATTATTGGAAGGTATCTATGAATTTTTACTTTCTTATAACATACAGTGTTTGTCCAGAATGTTTGTGTGTTTAAGATGACATTATATTCAGAGTAAAGGTCTTTTTAATTTACAGTTTTCCAGAATATGTGGCTACCACAAAATCTGTAGAGTACAGAATTAAAACTGAGAAACTAGGGACCAGTAAAACACATATATGATTCTCCTAATGAAGATACACTGCTTGAAATAACATGCTCCAAAACATCAGATCTGTAATCTAAGTTAAATCATCCAGAAATGTTTACTATTGATCCTCTCTGAATTTGGTTAGATGGACAAAAATTAGTTTTATTTTCAGAGTTGTCCCAGAAGACAGTTTTTTTCTTATTTTAAATACAAGAGATGCATGACTTTAAAAGTTGAAAGAGTACTTTGAGAGCTCAAGCCCTTATACTCACCATTGATGAAGCTCAGAATTTAGTACAGCTATGTGCTCTCTTTTTATTCAGCTTGTCTAGTCAACTTCTATTGGAAGCAGAGGACTCTACTTGTACTAGAATCAGAGGACTAGAGGGCATGTATTTTAGAACTTCTGGTTTCAAATTCCTCAGGAAAATTAATTTACATGGAAAATTCCATATAACATATACAACTAGAAAAGGAGATTTTTAATTTTATTAAAAAGATGTTAAGTCATTTGTTTATTTTAGATGATAGTATATGGTTCAAATTTAGTTGTGAAATAGATTGCTTGATAATATTTCCTAGTGTATAAATGCCAGACATTTAATAAAAACCTAAACTTACTAAGAATCAAGTTTAGGGGCTGGGTTGTGGCTCAGTGGTAGAGCACTTGCCTAGCATGCATGAGGCACTGGGTTCGATCCTCAGCACCACATAAAATAAATAAATAAAATAAAGGTATTGTGCCCATCTACAACTACAAAAAAATTTTAAAAAAAAGAATCAAGTTTATTGCATATTTTAACAATAAAAATAGGCCTTAATCAGAATCATGCCATTCAAATGCCTGATTGTCACACTGCCAAATATTCATCAGTATTAAAACTGAGTAGATTTATTATACAATGAATTTTTTAAATCTGTAATTTCAAAGTCTTTATCTAAAAAATTTTCATAGGGACTCATCTTTTTATTACAAATTTAATTTAATTTCAATTTAATCTTCACTTTATTTTAGTTGAAATCAGGGGACACATTATTTCATTAGATAAAGGCATGTACAAAATTATATAATTTAGATTCTTAAAATGTAATGCATTTATGTTAAAAGAGTATTTCTATAAAATGTCATTGCAGCAGTCTTTAAAAATTACCTTTGCCAAGGAATTCTCATCTGACAATGTGCACATATTATTTCTTGTGAAATGAGATGAATTATCATTTTGAAATAGTACTTCCATAGGGAGAAGCACATTCTGAGTGTTTAGGATTAATGGTGGACTTACTCATATAAGTCTTTGCCATGATTCTGCATCTACTCACTCTGAATTTTCTAATGTACCACCAAATGTCTGACAACAGTACGCCAACAAATAGTACAAATAGTACACCAACCTGTGAGTACTTATCCCCAAATTTTCTTGAATAGTTTTTGTAAGTGGTTTAATATTATGTACAAAACATCTTCTGTAAAGGTCTACAAGTAAGTTAATACAGTTAAGAGAGTTGCAGAATTTTATGAAAAAGAAATCACTATTTCTTGACACAGTGAGTTTAAAATTTATATGTGCTTGGAATCATGGGCATGCAAGAAGTCCCCCATAAAAAAAGTGGTACATCACAGAAACTAAGAACATAGGCACTGAAGCCCAAAGCCCTGAGTTCAGATGGCAGCTTTAGCACTTCCTATGAACTAGAGAAAACCACTTTACCACATTGGGTCACTGGGGCTCATTGTCCTCAAGTGCTAAGTGAAAATGATGAGAATAGAATCTATGTCATATCACCTTAGGGGAGTATATTACATAAATCAATATTTGCAAAATTCTTAGAGTAGTACCAGGTATATATGAAGCACTATAAAATCCATTGTTAAGTAACTCTTTAAGAAACAGTACTAGAGTAGAATGTTAGCATTTGAATGATTTCTCTCCTTGCTAGAAAAATAGATAGAACACATTAAACTGACAAAAATCTACATAAGAATGTTTCTGTAAATTTTTAAGGAGATAGATATCTTTATTCTGATTCTTTTTAAATTACAAAATTTACACATGTATAAAAGCATCACATTTTACCCCATAAATATGTAGAATTGCAATGCTTTCACGTATTTGCTTAAAAATAAATTTAATTAATGAAAAAGTACATCTAAATTAAAAAATACTTATGGCTTGTAGATTATCAAAGAAATTATGCTAAGCTTTCTCATTTTCCCTTAACTAATTTTCAGACCTTACCCCTGATCTTCATATAAAAAGTGTGGCATTTAAAGAGCTTTCTGATGGTTATTCTATGCTTTGCTTGCCTTCCATAGCTATACTGCTCATGCTCTGTGGACATCTGGCTTTTTTTTTTTTTTTTTTTTTTTTGGGTTAGGCCAAGGAGAGGGACTTGCAAGAAATGGTAGGAAAGGAAGGGAAAGGGGAAAGGATGCTCAAAGGATGCTGTCTTCCAGTGTACCTGCTGCCCGCTGCTGCCCCTGCCCATTGTTTTGCCAGTGGCTCCTCTAGGACAGCCCCTCTCTCAGGGCAGCTGTTTATACAGACTCCTAAATTGCAAAGTCTCTTGCTTGTCCCAGAGAGCCTGTTTTTTAAGGCTTCCTGCTGTTACAAGCACCTTGGCTGCTTCACCATCCCTAGTTGAAAAGCTCTTTTCATTGAGCTCTTCTCAATCATTCCTGTGAGTGTGCCATCCGTTAATGATAGCAACTTGGTCCATATTGGCAGCATTCATTAATTCATTATAAATTTGGCCTTTGTCATTTATAAAAAAATCTCATTAAATTTTCAAAATGAGGGGCTGGGATTGTGGCTCAGTGGTAGAGCGCTTGCCGTGCATGTGTGAGGCACTGGGTTCGATCCTCAGCACCACATAAAGAGAAATAAAATAAAGATATTGTGTCCATCTACAACTGAAAAAATATTAAAAAAAAAAATTTTCAAAATGATAGGACTATTCACTGTTTTCTATCTGCCCTTAAAGTGCTTACTGGCACAAAATTCAGTGGTTCTTTAGGAAGACATTGTCTACTGCTTACAAACTCTTTAACATAAAACTCAGCAAGTTCTTTGAGAGTACTTTTATAATTTTTCCAGTGTGAGTTACAGAACACAAAGTAGTATTTTAAAAGTGAACTCATCATAACATGAAGTAGAAAAACAGACCTATAGACTTGTAGCTAGAAGGCACCAAAGCCTGTGTGTGTGTGTCTTCAATGAACCTAAATCTACCTGAAGATAGTCTCTGCAAGGAAATATTTGAGACTACGTAGAATTAAACCAACAGTTGACTACATTAGATGATATAGGACAGTAAGTTCAATGATGAATGCAATTTTGAAGCACTAAAGGCTGTGTATACTTCTTGGGAAGCATATTTAGAATATCATAAGTTAGTTTTACATAGTAGTTAATCATCCTGTTAGATTCTTTCAATTGTAGGCAATGTGCTTTTTGAAGCACAGAATAGAGTGGTAATCAAAATGGACAAAGCCTTTTTCCTCCTCAAGGTTATAGCTGGGAGGAGTGTAAAGCAGCACTCCCATCACTTCCCTTGAGGGCTAGGAATGTGGGTGTCCTCCCAGGGTAAAGAGAAAAAAACAGGTAACCCAGTTTATTTTCTTTTCTTCTAGCACACACATGAGAAATGGATTTTCTCTCTAGAAATTTCTAGGTGGATGTTTCAGGTAAAAGATTACTTATAGAAGTAAATCCAGAATCTATGGATTTATAACACATAGTTCCTTGGATAACTTTCTGGGGCTATGCAAAAGTGCACCCAAACTATCATAAAAGGATACCATAGAGCAGGTGGCTAGAACAACAGAAAGGAATTTCTTCACAGTTGTGGAAGCTGTACATCTGAGATTGGTATAGTGAGATGATGGCTAGGACTGTCTTCCTGGCTTGTAGGTGGCATCATCTTGCTGTATCCTCATATTATAAAGAGAAAGAGAGAGCAAGTTCTCCAGTGTTTCCTATAACAGCATTAATCCTACTATAAGGGTGTCACTCTAATGACTTTTCTAAGTCTAAAGGTCCCACCTCCAAATACTATCACACTGGAGACAGGGATTTCAACATATGAATTTAGGAAGGGGTGGCAATTGGATATACAGTGGGTATAAAATAGATACTGAATAATTTAAATTCTTTCGGTTCTAAGAAGTAATGCTGTGGACCTCACCTAGAGATGTCACTGATCATTCTAGCACTAACACATACTGGGAGGAAGGTCCTGGTATATGTCTTTGATGTGCAGACCTTTCTTTCCTTTGCTAAACTCTTTGGATTTCTTGTATCCCAGAGCTACATGCTAGGTACAATCTATGATCGATGCATCAGGTTTCACAATCGGATCCTGCATGTTAGCTCCTTTATTTAGTAAAGTTACAGTGCCCAAATATACAAATCACATCTAATTACAAATTTTGATGAAGGCTATGAAGGATAGGTAAAGTATTTTAAGAGGCTATTAAAGGAAGACCAATAGATTTGGGTGTTAAGGAAGATTTCTCTAAGAAGGTGTTTTCAGAATTAAGGCCTAAATGTTAGGTTCAGAATAGTAAAGAGGATTACATTATTTTTTATGTGGTTAATTTTTATTGATTTTCTTTCATTTCATTATTAGCCTAGCATTTGATAATTAAGCATTCATTATAACTGGTGATTAAGTCATTAAAATATTATTTATTCTTCCAATCAAAGCTCAAAGGCTCTCTTTTATACCCCTCAGGATGCTGGTAAGTAGCTATTTCCACATTACAGTGAATCTCTCCTTTCTGCTTTGTCCCTATCCTAGCCTTTGATGTGCTTCTATGTTACAGCATTTATTACATTGATATTTTAGGACATTGTCCATTTATTAGACCCTTGAGAGCAGATTCACTCTCTCATTTACCTCCCTACATTCTATACACTTGTATATAATAATATATAGTATATATTATACATTATTTACTAAAACTACTTATCTACCAGCTTGTTAAACACTGAGGGAAACAGTTACATGGATACAAGTAAAGCCAGAAATAAAGTAGAAATGATCCTTATAAATTCATGTACCAAATCATTGTCATAAAATAGCAATGCATCAATATAAAACTGAAGTTTTACATATTAAATCTTATTGCAGTAAAAATGTTCAGGTCAAAGATTATACTCAAGTCTGAGATCTAGAGAGAGCTCACCAGTGTGCATGAAAGGTATTGTGGCTAGGTGAGCCCCACTGGAAAGCAGCATGGTGATTAGGATCCACATTTAAAAACCTACTTTTATCTCTTTTCTTTCTATGCCCACTCAGAAATGTTTCAGAATTGCAAGGGACATCACTCACAGTTCTTCCTTAAGTTATCTAATATTCTGGATCTATTCTGGAATTGACTGAAAAATATAGACAAGTTCATTTTTTGTATAGATAATGTTCTGAGAGGTGTGAAGGAAAAGAATATGGAATACATGCAATGTGAAATGGTACTTCCCACGTCCTCTCTAAATCTTTTTTTTTTTTTTTTGGTATCAAGGATTGAACTCAGGGGCACTCAACCACTGAGCCACATTCCCAGCCCATTTGTATTTTATTTAGAGACAGGGTCTCACTAAGTTGCTAAGTGCCTCACTGTTGCTGAGGCTGGTTTTGAACTCATGATCCTCCTGTCTCAGCCTCCTGAGCCATTGGGACGTCTCTAAATTCTTGAGGCAGACAATTCAAGAAGGTAAGGGGCATTTTGATGTGGTGGAGCTGATTATCAGGATGGATCAATATGGACTCATGCTTGCCCTAATGAGGTGATGAGTGTTTTTTTTTTTTTTTTTTTTTTGCCTGTTCCTATTTAGGGCAAGTCCCCATTAAATCTCAGAAAGGATATAGTGAGAGCTATAAATTCAGGAGTTGTTGTTAGAAGTCTTCTCTATTGTCTACCCAAGTCTTCTATAAATTTGTCTTTATACAGCTTACTGTTTGTGAGGAGAAATTGGAAGAAATGATTGGTGAGCAATAGAAAATTTTGGTAACCTGTCTTCGACCCTTCTTAAAATGATGGAAAGAGATGAATATTGCCATCTCTGCTTATTCTTCAGTTGTGCATTTCTGCATCCCTTCATACAGGCTTTATTTTTGGAAGCTCTTAATTCCTATTGTTTTCCCTTCATTGACAAAGAGTGAGGCAGCCCAATATTTTCTCATGAGTCTATCTGCTTAATTTGGCATTTGTATCTCTGGGTTCTTATCTGTAGGTCTAATGTCATGGCCAGTGTCTCAGTTAAAGTCAGTTTGACATTCTTTTTTTTTTTTGGTACTGGGGATTGAACTCAGGGGCACTTGACCACTGAGTCACATCCTCAGCCCTATTTTGTGTTTTATGTAGAGACAGGGTCTCACTGAGTTGCTTAGCGCCTCAAAGTTGCTGAGGCTGGCTTTGAATTCGCAATTCTCCTGTCTCAGCCTCCCTAAGTGCTGGGATTACAGGCTTACACAACCACGCCCGGCTTGACATTCTATCTTTGAGACAAAAAGTAAAGTAGAAGTTGAAATGAATGCTTGAGTTTATTGTTAACAACATGCACTTATGTTTATTATTTGTCATGATAATAAAATGAAAATATTGGGGATGTGGATAATTTGGACATTTTATTTTATCAAATCTAAGATGGTCAGAAGATTGAGGATTATTTTATACACCGTTAAAGAAACAAAAAATCCTAATTAAATTCTTGACTCTACTTTTTTATAACATTTCATGCATCCCCTTATATGTTGATGGATACTTAGGTTGATTCCACAGTTGTCAAAACAGCAGTGAACATGAGTGTGCACATATCCTTTTGACTACTGATTTCAATTCTTTGGATATATACCCAGCAGTGGAATTGCTAGATTACATAGTAACTTTATTTTATGTTGTTTGAGGAGCTTCCATACAGTTCTCCATAATGGCTGGACTAAATTACCTTCTCTTTTTCAACATCCTTGCCTTGCCCTTTTATGTTTTTGATACTAGCCATTCTAACAGGTATAAAGGGATATTTCATTGTATTGATTCTAAGTTGTACCTCTTTTCAGAAATGTTAAGATGTGAAAAGCAGACAAATGAAAATTTGGGAAAAACTGTAGTTGGATCAGCTATAGTTTTCTTCTTAACATACTTAAAACTGCACTGAAAACAATGACAAATCAAAGGTTTAGTCATTTCCTTCTTTTCAAAGTTAGTAAATGTCTGTTATTGGCATTGAGGTTTTTGTAAGCTTTTGTAAGCTATGCTCAGTAGTTTTTATACCAAAGGAACTGAGACCTGTAAAGAATACCTAGGAGTATCTTTTCATTGTTTTAATTTTGGAAAATTTTCAAGTGATTAGCCCACTGTTAATATTTTATTGTGCTATAGACTTAAAAGAACACAAATGGTAAAAGAATAACATTTATTTACCCTAATGCATTCATCAATTATACAACCCCTTATGGATAACAATGAGAAAAGTGTGTGGAGAGCATTGTTAGGATTAGAATTTATACCTTCACTTTATACCTTCGCTTTTTGTGTGTGTTTGTCTACCAGGGATTGAACTCAGGAGCACTTGACCACTGAGTTACATCCCCAGCCCTATTTTGTATTTTGAGACAGGGTTCTCACTGAGTTGTTTAGCGCCTTGCCATTGCTAAGGTTGGCTTTGAACTTGCAATCCTCCTATCTCAGCCTTCCGAGCCACTTGGATTACAGGCCTGTACCACCACACCTAGCTACTTCTGATTAACAGATATTAATCCTACCTATGGTATTAATATTAATAATATTGGTATGACTTCAAAGAATTTTTGAAAGGTTATCTGAGAGCCTAGTCAATATTTATAACACTTTTTGTGAGAAAAATTAAATTGCAAAATAATTACTAATATATGAATCATTGTCATATGACCTAATTGGAAATTGGGAGCTTCCTGGATTTTTTATTTGTGTGGATGGTTCTGAGGATCAAACTCAGGACCTCATGCATGCTCAGCAAGAACTCTACCAACAAGCTATATACCCAGCACCCTATAGTATTTTAAATGTAATTGATGTGCTCAGTGTACATAAAATGTATATGATATGATCAATGAACTTATCTGTCATTTATCAAACACTTTCTTAAATCTCATATCAATAATATTATATTAACAAAAAATTCCCTATTGGCTAACACAAATGGAATTATCTAGCTATTCAAAATATGCCAATATAGAATATTAAGGAATATCTCATTACATAATAATTATCTATAACAATTTCCAAGGGCAATCTTTTTTTTTTAATTTTTATTTAGGCTTACATGTTAGCAGTGCAAATTGATTCATTGTACATAGATAGAGGATAACATATCAATTCTCTAGTTGTAAGTTGTATAGAATCACAACATATATGCAGACATACATAAAGTTAGGGTTATTATGACCATCATATTCCACCACCTTTGCTCTCCCCATGCTCCCTCCCCACTTACATCCCTGTGAACAGAGAACCACCATTGTTCCCATGTTCTTCCCCACATTATGGATCAGCATCCACTTATCAACGAGTACATTCGTTGTACATTGGTTTTCTGAGATTGGCTTACTTCACTTAGCATGATATTCTCCAACTCCATCCATTTACCTGCAAATGCCATAATTTTATTCTCTCTTATTGCTGAGTAATATTCCATTGTGTATATATACCACAGTTTCTTTATCCAGTCATCTATCGAAGGGCATCTAGGTTGGTTCCACAGTTTAGCTATTCTGAATTGAGCTGCTGTAAACATTGAAGTGGCTGCAGCACTGTAGTACGCTGTTTTTAAGTCTTCTGGGTATAGACCTAGGAGTGGGATAGCAGGCTCAAATGGTGGTTCCATTCCAAGTTTTCTAAGGAATCTCCATACTGCTTTCCAGATTGGTTGCACCAATTTGCAGTTCCACCAGCAATGTATGAGCGTGCCAAGGGCAATCTTAACCATAATAAACTATAAACATATTCTAAGTGCAATTAGGGATAGTAAGTCATCGCTTAATATGAAGATAATAAAACAAGAAAGTATTGAATGTCTTAATTTATTTATAAATATCACAATGAACAGATACTTTAGGGCTGGCTTTGGAAAGATGGCCACTTAAATCATGATTTGGTGTATGGCTTTCCCACTTTCTCACCTATAAGTCACGTCCATCTTCTTGTCTATGTGTGTCTAAAAGGTTCCAATAACTTCTAAAGTGTTAATTATATGATTCAAAGCTGCAACTCAACATGAGGAAATCTGAATCCAGCTGCCATTTCTGCCCTGGGAAGGCCCTGACCTTGTTCTCCATGAAGGAAGTGTTTAGAATATTTAACTCAAAGGATTACTTATAGGACACATAGCAAAAAGTTTGTGTGTTCTTATTTTAAACTGTGAAGTGCCATAATAGACAAATAGCAGTGTGATAGGGATTAGATTACTGATAACCAAATCCTTAAGAATCGTTCAAATGGAGAAAATGTGATTGAATCCTATTCAATGTCTTGTATACCCTTGCTATATTTGGAGATTTAAAGCCCTGCGGGATGGGAGTCTCAAAGCCTTTTGTGTTCAAATGGGCTCATATGATTAAATCATGACTCCCCCCCCCCAGGTCTATAGCAAGCAACATTATTCTTAAATGTTTTTAAAGACTGTCTTTAAGTTCTATATTTTTAATTGAAATAAACTGAATAAAGTTAAATTTTCATAACATATAATAATTATAAATATCTTATAAAGCATACACAGTTCATTCTGATCCTTATTAGTATGCAGTAGTCACAATATGACAATTTATTTTTGTTATAATCTTTCTAAAAAACACCATTTATTTTTTAATATTTCATGGATTTACCAGAAATAGATGCTTACAAGACAAAATGGGCAGACTGTTTACATTGGATATCTGGGAATATTTACAAAATTACAGTTTGTGGATCTGTTATTGACATAGATATGAATGATGCCCGTAGCAGAGTCAGGACAATTTGTTAGCAATGCTTTCTGGCCTGAGTGACATTTTTCACATATTCCAGGACATATTCTTTGTCCTGGAGTCTTTTCAAAGCTCTTGCTGTTGATTAAATTTTAGGCCAGGCAATTGCTAACATCTCCAAAAATGTAATATTTTTGAAATAGCTTTGAAAATGCTATTTCATTCACACATTCTGGAAAAGTTTCTTTTCCTATATAATGCCATATGTTCAGCTTCTATCATATATTCCCAATTCAAAAAAACCGTCTGTCTTATGATACATCACATCAATCAACAAGGTGTTTATTTGGAAGTCATTTGGTCGTGAGCTATAACATTCCTTCCAGATACAAATTAAATGAAACTCCAGCATATAGTTCTCCATCATTCATCATTCAGAGTAGTTGGACAAGACAGGCTTTAATGATTTGAAAAGCTCTTCCAAGGGCAGGTACAGTTCCAGCCATTTTGGTGTAAACAATAGCATATATTTTTTTTCCTGAACTTTTGCCCTGTTTCTCTCTAACAAAATATATCTCTGAAATTCTTTAAGAAAATCTATTGAAAGAGTATGATATTCCTGAGCAACTCTTTCATTTCCTTTAAAATTAAAACAAAAACAATAATAACAACAACAACTTTCTCTTTCCTCCCCCCTCCTTTCCTCTACCTTCATAGGAATGTTCTTCAAATGACAGTAAGTGTTTTTATATGACAACCAGAGCTATGTTAAAGACTACATATGGAAAGACATAAAACAGAAATGGGAAAACATCTGATAAATACTAATGATTTGATATTTATCTGTTGGTTAATTTTTTTTAATGGAAAATCATTTTACTTTCATTTTCTATGCAAAAATAGCCTTCACCTATAGTTTCATTAACTTCAGGAATATTTATGTTTTGCTTATATATACAATGTTTTGCTTATATACATAAATGACATATATATATGTCATTTATGTATATTACTAAACATTAATGTCCTAAGGGGGGGACTCCTAAGGTGAAATTAATCAAGTAGAGAACAATTTTGAGGTAAAAAATATATTTTCTATTTTTTTGCAATTTTTGGAATCCAAATACATGAAAGGTTTTTCGCCTCACTTTCTTCAATACTGTTATTTTAAAACAAAAATATGTGTTTAATCTGTATCTGAAATATAAGATACAAGGAAGCTACATAATGATGTTAACATGTAAATGTAATCACTTAGCATCCTAAAGCTAATTAGCAGAACAGAGGATGAGTTCTTTCACCTTTGGTTGTTCTTATTCTGGTTCAATTTTCTCTATCATAATTGAAGTAAAGAATACTCACAAAAACTAATTTCATTTGGTTTAAGGGGATCTACTGTATTTGCATTTATTATGTTTGTTCCTCTGGAAGCAAATGTAAAGATGTCAGTATGCCAATATCCTTAGCAGATGGGAATCACAAGGTTGAGACCTGGTGATCTTTTCTTGGTTGTTAGTAGGATTCACCATATAGTCCTTCTCATTAGAAAGGGTATATCCCAAAATAGGGCTCATTTTCAAACATAGCTCAGGAAATCTTAATGTGTATATATCCTTTATAAAGTGGGTAACTTAATAGAAACAGAATGATTCTATTTTACATTTTCTCATAACTGGGTCAAGTTTATATAACAGATTTATGTAAAGAGTTTGGTGTTGCAAATTTCCTAAATAACAATACATATTATTTGTTAATAAAAAATTACCTTATTCAATTTATTTTCCATTTATTCTGTCTCTCTTTCCTTTTTTCTGTTAAAAAGAGAACATTATAAGAAATCTAGTACTGAGGATCTTAATTGCCTATATTTTCAGTTTTAGAATAGGGCAGCAGTGTGGAACAAAAATAGTTCAGAATTCCCTTTCTTCCCATACAGGCAGGTTACATTTATAGCTAGAGAAAAGGAAGTGCAATACAGAAAACA
>CM053406.1:83605180-83774427 GCA_028644305.1 Xerus rutilus | reverse complement strand
TATTTAAAATTTGTTTTATATTACAGTATGTCATATCATGGTACATCATGTCATAAAACATCATATCATGTTATATTTTTAGAACATGTGAAAATGCTGTGGGTCAAGTAACATGTATTTACTGTGAAGAATGGAAAATAAAGAATTCTTCAGTAACCTCAAATGACTATAAAATATGATTTCAGAGGTGTTAACAAGTCCAAGGGCTTCTCAAAGCATTTGCTTATTCATGCTACCAAATGGAGAGACTTACTATTAACAGAAAAAAAAATGTACTTTTGGGAGAGGAAAAAATTTATCTGAAGAAGGCTGGTGAGTAACAAGATAGTGATGAATTAAGAAAATAGAAAACAAATGGGTAGATGTTTAAAAAGTCATATAAAACTGAATTCAATACCTAAATTCAGCAATAGACTAAAATTGAATAATAGTGTACAATTTAGAGAAATATTAGAATCAAAGCAATCTTGAGTTCCTTATGATATTCAGAAGGTGGGTTAAAATATTAAGATGTTGTATATTTTGTTAATGGTAATGCATGCAGATCCAAATTTATAGACCCAAAGAATCTTTAAATTATTTAAGTTAGTAAGATGGTTGAGCAATATTCCTGGATATTGTGTTAATATAAAAAATTAACTGCTATAAAATAAAATAAACATTTAGATGATGTCAACAATTTTAAAAGTTATCAATGTATTAAAGCAATAAAAAAATAAGCCATCTAGGCCTAAAATATGTGAAAGACACATAGAAAAACATGAAATTTTATTGACAGGAATTAAAGTGCTAAAGAGAAACAGAGATGCTACATATAAGTACAGGGTATTCAACATCATGAAGATATTATTTCCCAAAAAATATATAAATTCAATTCATATGAAAGAAACAAGACCAAAGGAAACTAATATGGTCCTAAGGAGAAAGAAGAACCGAAATGCCTTGCATAACTAGATATCAAGATTCAATGAAACAACTATGAAAATTAAGTCAGTCCTTATTGGCTTGCAGAAAGAAAAAGTAGAGAGCAGGGAAACTGATCCACGCACAGATAAAATCCTGCTATATGAAAGAGCTAGTTTTGCATGTTTGTGGGAAAAGAACAGATCATTGAGTGCATTGCACTCATGTAGTCAGTGAGTCATGAAGGGGAGAAAATGAAACCTAAGTCTCTTCACAGACCATACATAAAATCTTCTGGTGAATTAATGTGGAAGGAAAAACAATACCATTTCTAATAAGAAAGCTTAGGAGAAGGGTTTTATGGCCTTAGAAGAGAAAATGACTTTTAAAAATTTTTTTAGTTGTAGATGAACATATCTTTATTATATGTATATTTTTTAATGTGGTGCTGAGGATTGAACCTGGTGCCTCACATGTCCTAGGCAAGTGCTCTACCACTGAGCTACACAGAAAATGATCTCTTTATTCAACACAATTATATTCTGTAAAAGGAAAACTGAAAAATTCTATCACATTTAAATTAGTATCTATATTGATTAAGCATCATAAAAGTTAGGGAAAAGATAGAACCAAAAATCAGTGGATAATTTTTAAACAAAAATGACAAAATGTTATCATACATAATGCTTTATAGAATACATAAATAACTCTTATGGATAAATGCAAAAAGATAAAGAACTCAATAGAAAAACAGGCAAAAGTCATGCAAGCATTTCTCAGAAGAGGAAATAGCAATGGCCAATAAATACATGAAAATATAAGAAATCTTTTAGTAATAACAAAATGCAAATTAAAACCATAATACAATTTAATTTCATATTTAACTAGTTGGCATGAATGTAGATTAATAAGGAGTACAGTGATACACTAAGCAGTGTATCTGCTTAGAAGATTAATTTATTTTTTTAAAAATTGCCCATTCTTATTCCCCATAACCCAGCACCAGCACACAAGCCAAGAAGGTTCATGAAAGCAAAAATATGAGAAACCATCCAAATGTTTACATATAACAAAATTCTTAGAATTCTGGTATATTCATCAGTGAAAATGAACAAGTTAATGAAAAATACATCAACATGTTTACACTTAAAATAAGAAATGCACAGTTGTATCTCCATTTTGAGGACTAGATCAGAAAGAGATACATAGGGGGTTTTTAGATTTGTAAGCTTTTATTTTTTATCTGTGTGATTTATATGTAAGTAATTTATAAAAATTATATTATTAATCCATATACTTTAATGATATAAACCTTTATTTGTACAAATTTTTTTCCACAGTAATAAGGAATAATGAAAGCAACTGTTAGGTTAATTAGGATTATTGCATTCTTAATTTTTGAAAGATTATCTTTGATAATGCAATATTGTTTTTATATTAAATGCCAGAGGAATTGCTTCATTCATATGGTATTTTTTTCAGATAAGAAATAGTAACATTCATTACTCACTTACACAAAAACTAATAGTAAATGTCTTCACCCAAAATAAATGCTGAGAATTAACTTTTTTGATGAGATCTAATGTTTAACATTTTTTTTCCAGGTTAATTGGATAAGAATTCACATTAATTTAGAAAGAGTAGTCAGCAGAACATGAACAAAAGTTGTCTCTAATTTAGATCAGGAATTAAGTCTTTACCAGCCTTTCCTGTTTCGTGCGTGTAGTTTTCCCCCTTCTCCATCAAAACCAGTAATTGCTACTATGCAAATATGCTATTTAGTGGTTAGTAACTAGTCAATATTTTCTTAGGTACCTCTTTGTTCTTTGTGCCTCCCAGCTATCTTGAATCTAGTAGAGAATCTGAGTTATGAGAATACTCAGCTCAAAATAGGTAATGAGGTAAACTCCCCATCCAAATGTATGTAAAAGATCTTAGTGAAGAGAGGCACATTAATCTAAACAACCCAGGAACCAGGTGGTTAGGTGAGACAGGAATTGCACAAACTCTCCTGCCACACCGCCATCCCAGGAGTCCTACGGGAGTCCAGTCAGAACTGATGCCAGGATTTAAAAGCTTCTGGGATTTCTTAAATCCTTATTTACGTGACAGACGCTTCAGATCTCTTCAAACTGCCTGACCAGACTGATAAAAGCTATTCACTTAATTAACATTTTATTAACCCCTTATTTGCAAGATAATGTAGAGAATAAATGACAATAGGCCTAGAAAGTCTTCAATCATTTGCAGTTTAGCAAGAGAAACAGGCAAGCTGCATGGTGGTGCACACCTGTAGTCCCAGCACTTTGGGAGGCTGAGACAGGAGAATCACGAGTTCAAAGCCAGCCTCAGCAATGGCGAGGCACTAAGCAACTCAGTGAGACCCTGTCTCTACATAAACCACAAAATAGGGCTGGGGATGTGGCTCAGTGGTAAGTACCCCTGAGTTAAAAAGAAAAAAAAAAAGAAAAAAAGAAACAGACAAGTAGGTAACTAACTCTACTAAAGGCCAACAACTAAGCATTGCTTTTTCAGGTGTTAGCTAAGGAATGCAAGTGTGAATTCTGAAAGGTAGAATTGATCCCTTGGAAGTAAATGTGCGTGTGTGAGTGGGTTTAAAATGCAGAAAGAATTACATGCAGAGTAAAATCAGGGAAACATGGAAACACATATAATGCTCTAGGCACAGATAACAGATCCAGATGTAGCTGGAGTTTACAGACTCAGTGGGGAGACAGGCATATGGAGCAGGAAGTAAATCTTGTCCATGAAAGCCCAGGACCACAGTAAATAAATAAACAAAAACTTATAAGCATGTTACAGGTCCCAATAATTGAGGCCATTTTAATCTGCTTCACTTCTGTCTTGACTGAAGATGATGCTCTTCAGAAACTGTAGAGATGTAGAGTCTTTCATTCAAGGAGTCCCTAGTCTAAGGACAAGCAGTCATACAGATATAATTGTGACTGATTTCTCAGAGTTAAGACTAAACCAGTCTTAAAGATGCTGGTTGTACAAAGTAGTTTGTCTATCCTTTCATTGAATTGTGTCATAACTATAACAAGTTATTAAAATCAACCTTCTACCAGTCATTAAACACAAATAAAACTTTGCACCCTTTCATGTTAACTTGGTAGTTATCTAATTTTCCATATTCATAATAATTAACTATATATCAATTTATTTCTGAAGGCAAACTAGCACATTTGGTTATAACTCTCCAACTTTATATTTAATAATTCCCTTATTATATTTATATATTAAATTATTCTTTTTATTATTTGATTAATAGTTTTGATTTTTTTCCTGATGATTCTCTGTGAAGTTGGGATAATCAAAATCAGGTGTCTTCTCTCTGCTATTAAAAAATGCCAGTGAGGATGACATTATTTATTTATTCGTTGGTGATGTCGAGTATTCTGAAGCAAGACTAGTTGACAAATAAATGACCAACTTGAAAGATTAGGTTTTGGAACGTCTTCCAATTCCTCACTTTATGGCCTCCTAACCATTACCTTGAAATTCAGTTGTTCCTTCTCTGCCTTACTGATTGCCGAAGTCTCTAAGTGGCCTTAATGTCAAATCTAAGGTGCTAAATTTTATAACAAGATCAATTTCCACAACATTTTTACTGCCAAATACATTTTTTAAAGGATGCATTAAATTTGAGTCTGTCTACAGCATGATGGCTAACAGGTTCTTTCAGAGGAAAACAAGCAGTGCACTTGTGTGAATATTTATCTGACAGTAGCTTACAATACTAGATTATTACAGATGGCAGGGACATAGCACTACCAGTGAGGTGACACAGGAGAATTTATCATCACAAGTAGGTAGCTTTATAGAATATCGGTATTACTGTGCCTACATTCTTCTAAAAAATATGAGGATCCAAGCTCATTTATCATTTAGCAGGACACTCACCTACACAGTGCCTCTATCACCTAGCCTTCAGATGCTCTGCTGAAAATGAGATTTTTTTCTTTAATGGTATTCAGTTGTTGCAGTGAGCAATTTGGCAGTATGCTGTATAATATATGTATATTTAAATTAAAAGGGTGATAGGGGTTTGAAAGGAAAATAATTCTATGCAAACTGCCATCTCTGAGAACCAACAGAGTAAATTCAGTGTGGTTTTATATAATGTTTTGTTCCAGTTTGGCATGCAGCCCCGATGAAGAAAGAAAATAAGGGGCCTCAGGCAAAATGCTGAAGTTAAAATTCCAGGGGATTCTTTTTCCACCACTGTGTACATATATTCCTTTTAAAAATTTGATTTTGGTAACTATTATGAGACCAAAATACATATTAGACTAGGAGATGGCAAAATGTGTCCTAGGGGCTAAATCTGTTTTTTTTTAAATAAAGTTTTATCAGAAGATGGTCACTCATTAATTAGCATCTTGTAAATGACTGGTTTTGTGCTGCACCTGCAGAGTTCAGTTGCATAATACAGACTACATTGCTCAAGAAGCCAAAAATATTTACTATCTGGTTCTTTACAGGTAAAGATTGCTGCCTCCCACGTTGGACCACCAGTGTCTCATACTGTAAATGTCCTGTTTCTGGTCCAGCTGCAGGACTCCAAGGAATAAAAAGGTAGGAAGCCAGAGGCATAGGATTGCCTTGACAATATATCAGAAAGAAAGAAATTACACGATTCCTATAGAGTGCCTTTTAAATGCTTTCCTGAAAGTATAAATAGCAAATTCAGTGGAGGACTTATTGAAGAGGCTCTTAGAAATCCGGAAACTCTGGTGCCTCCTCCTCTCTGTCTTCCACATTTCACTTGGACCCTGTGCTTTCCTCCTTTGACACAGCTGGTGACATCTCCTCAAAGGACTGCAGCACACACAGACCCACATTGTTCCCCTGAGGAGCTGTAAGGTTTCTGCAAATAGAGATATAATTTCTGACAAATAATAAAGATATAAACTACTTTAAAAAAAAAATAAAACCTCTTCCTATTATGCAACTGGAGCAGGGGCTAAAATTGCCTTTGACAGATGGGTGCCTCTAAAAAAATACTGTGAAAACCACTGTGTCATAGTGATATTATTCCTTAAACATCTCTTTAGAAAGTGGTTCAAACATTTAGAGGAAAAGAATTTTTGGTCATTATGTGATTATAGTATGTTGTTTTACTTAAAGTAGAAAAGAATATTAGTTTTCACTTTTAAATCTTTTGAATTTCCTTTAAATGTTGTGTTTTTCATAAACACTTCTCTAACATGTTTTTTAACTGAAGTGTTTGATTATGATGAGAATAAATTGAGAAACAAGATTTATAGTAAAAAGACTTGATAAAATAATATTAAATAGCATTTTATTGTTAGATTATCTAAAATGGCTTGTAAAATGACCAACATCCTATGGTTCCAGTTTTGTCCAATTAATTACTATACCTTCCATAACATTCACTATTGTTTTATCTATTCTACTCCCAGTTAGACTCTTGCTTAAGTTTCCAGAGGTATTTTCTGTCTCTGCTGCCTACCTGCTTCCATGGCTTGCTGCCCTGCACAGCCACATTAATTTTCAGGAAGTACAGCTCTTCTTGAATGTCTTGGAAACATTCAACCAGTGCCAAATAACAATCGATTTAATTATGAAACTTTCTTCCAAGAATTTTTTTTTCAACCACTCATTTTATTACTCTTGTCCCATCTCACCATAGCCCACCGCCAGACCTTATTTTTATTTGTCTTCTATAGTCCAGGTAGATTTATTAGTTGGTTCTTTGAAGTATTTTACTCATTTCCTTTGTCATCATTTGTAATGGACTCTGTAAATGATACTTTTGCTGGCTTCCCCAGAGGTGGAGCAGTATGGACTGGAGCTGGACTACTTGCTTTGAAATCCCAGGCCTGTTGCTGGTTGTGTGCATGTAAGCTTTCATATCTAAGACAGTAATACTCACACAAATACCAAGATGATTACTTGAGTCTATAGGTATAAAGTATTTAGACAAACACTTGCTTTGTAGTGAGTACTATAGTGTTGTAACTTAGAAGCTATAAGCACTGCCCTTTGAATCAAACTTACAAATTCTGGCTTTGCTGCTTAACCACTAGATAACTTTGGCATGTTACTTAGATTCTCTAAACCTCAGTTTCCACAGTTGTAAAATGAGGTTAATACTGGCATATTAAGATTACTACAAAACTAAATGTTGAAGGTAACGAACTTCACATGCTGTATAGATTAAAATAAATACTCAATTATATTAGTTCCTTATATATCAATAACATTGTTATTACAAATATTGTTTTGGTTGCTACCTTTAACATTCTAAACTTCCAAAGAAATTGTGTGTACATCTATCTGCACCAGTCTTTTGTATCCTGAGCATTACAAAGTTAAAAATTATTGACTGCTTTCCCCCATAATTCCTATATTTTCACCATATCAAATAGATACCATTAGACCTAATCTGTTTGGCCTTTCTGAGTCAGAGCAAATTAAAAAAAAAATCATATATCTTTAGTTTAATGGGATTTCTAGTTAGTGTCATAATTATTTCACACCTAGATTATGAGGTGTATCAGGAAAGTATTAGCATTTATCTATCAATGGAGACTGGAGTTCCCTCTCACAAATCTGTATACATGTGAGCTGTATTTTTTGCCAAGGTGCCATCTGATGCCCTTTAAAAGCCATGACCTTTGTCTTTTATATATTTATATCTAGTAACGTGTTAACTTTGGAGACAGACCAGTCTGGCATTACTATCAATCATGTTACATTTATCTAATTCTTTGACCCTAAAACTCATTAATGGAAAAAAAAAACTGTACTCTTGTTTTTATTATTGTGAAATTATGTATGTAAAAACTCTAACATATAAAAGACATGTAATCAAGGTGGGCAGTTTTATCCCTTACTACTTCTGAAGCACCTGTGAAAATTAGCATAATATAGAATGGATAGTCAGTAAATGTTAAGTTGGATTGAATCAAATAGCACAGCTCATTTTACTATATTAAGAACTATAAAGTTCCTGCTATTATATTCACTATATCTCTTTTGCTTGTTTATCTGTTTTTCTTCTCAGTCAAAATCTCATTCACAAGTGAAAAATATTAATTAACAGTAACTAATCTCATAAAACTTAGGCTATACTTTCATCTTCTCATAATATAATGCATGCCAAAATAAGAAGTTGGAATTTCATCCTTTAGGCAACAGGGAGAGGTTGACGTTTTTAACAAAGAAATGATTCGATACATTTAGAATTTTAGGAAAACAAATAAGAATTTAATATTTGAAACAAAGCAAAGGAAAAAACCAAAAACAACTTTTAGATTTCTGAAGTTCAACTCAACAGAAGTGGGAGGAATCTTAATTGGGAGAGGTTTGTTGAAATCAGGTTCAGAAGCTTGGTTGTAAGAGGTGAGGTACTTTTTGAACAGAAAGGTCAACATATAATTGGAGGCTCTTAAACAAATATGTCAATAGGGAAAGTGAAATTTAAAATATTTTGGGAGAGGAAAGCTGAAAGTGACGCGTTATGATAGTCCTAGAAGGAACTTAAAATAGAAAGAAAGGGGCATACAGCTGGATGAAACTTGTTAGTTTGAAAAGAAATTTTAGTGAAAATTGTTTTTTGTGAGAAAGGGATTTGGTAGATTTATTTTAGAGTAATACATGCTGCTTAAGTTACATATGAAAACCATCACATTTTCTCATCTAAATCTGAAGAATATATGTTCTTAGGTAAAAGAAAATCTTAAGATCTAAACATAAAATGAAATTTTTTTTTGCTTAAATATATTTAGAGCTGTATGCACATAGTTCTGTCCTATAGCAGGTATATTGCTTAAAACACTTAAGTTTACATTTGAAATATGAAACAGAATAGATGCATTTGCTGAAGTTTGGTTTCAAACACTGACACAGAGTTGGTCCCTGTTTCATGAGTAAGGGGCTGTTTTCTTTTTTTCCTTTTACATACTAAACCCCCACAAAATCTCCTAAAACCATCCCCTACCTCTGAGTAATTCTGCTTTCAAGTAGTAAATTATATTTCTGAATTTACAACTGTAACTCTGTACTTCTGGGTGTAGTCATAGAAGTAAGTGGCAGGATATGTGGGGAAAGGACATTCTTACATGATGTCTATAAATCTGGTTTCCAGGAAGGAAGTACTACAATAAATATAAGTGAATAAGGATCTCATTTTATTTATTCTCTAGACAAACATTTGTCTCTTTAGGAGTGTCAGTAACTAAGACAAAATAGAGAAGAGGTGTGTGTGTGTGCCCGTAGGCGTGCGCGTGTATGGGTGTATGTATCTTCTGATATCCTCCAGTTTTCAGAGGAAGAAGACAAAATAACAAGAGAAATTTGAGCTACATGAACCTCACTGGTAGATCTGCTTGGAGTGAGGGTTCATGCATTCTCATATGCCATCTTCATAGTCTATTCCCAGTAAATTTTAGGAAAACTTAAAACTCCCCTCCATGGGTGCCAGATGATGGATCTACTGATTTGGAAGACCCATGAGTGAGTATATTTGTGTTTTTCCCTCCTCCCTGTGGTACTGACTAGAAAAAGGGCTTCAGAGAAAGTTAAAAAAATTATAACTGACACTACCAGTTGTGTGACTTCAGCTCACTCTCTGAAACTTAATTTTTTCACCACTAAAATAAAAGAGTGGACTGGATGTTTTATAATATTCAAAAGTATGATGGCCTTTTGCATTCAGGAGCTTCCATATAAAAGATGGAGAGAGATAGATAAGGTACATTGGATCATGTTCAACTCTATAGATGTGGACACATTGGGGAACCAGGAGAGAGACTGTGAGGAAGTTGGATATAATGACAGGCAGAGGACTGGGATTTCTGAAGTCACAAATACTGTCAGCTCTAACTATGGCCATAGAAGTTTTGTGCTTCAGATGGTGCAGTGCAACCAACTGGCTTAGAAAATTGGCTTGGCTAAGTGGCCCTCTTGGTTCCTAAATTTAGTTGACTTAATTTGTGTATTTGGAAAAAATCTGTTATACTATATTTCTACTAGAATTTTACCAGTATGGAAGTGGTACAATACTTAATAGCCAGCATGACTCAGGCACTAACAAATCAGATCTGAAGTCTAACCAACCAGAATGGATGCCAATTGGTGCTCTGTACTTGTGCAGACTAGCTGAATATGTCAGCTGTGGGCTCCAGTTACTTTTTGGCTGGTTATTATTTTTCAAAGGCATAAATTCTGGCTATACTAATTAATCAAAAACATTATAGCATGGGCTAAATTACAACAAAGGACCTAAACTTTTATTGTCAAGTAGTTTGCAATATAGTATGTCTGTACTAGAGGAAGAAAAGAAGAGCATTAAAAGTAAAATATCTCTTATTCTCTATAATTCACTATCACTGTGATTCATATCATAAGAAGTTTTTCTCCCCTACACCAAGAACAGAAATGTGCGCGCGCGCACACACACACACACACACACACACACAGAGAAAGAGAGAAAGGGATAGAGAGAGAGAAACAAAGATTGATTGATTTCAATTTTTTTTTGTGGAAGTTAAGAAAAAAGATATATCTCTGGAAAGGACTCATCACTCATTCTTCAGCATTCTAAACCTTCTACCAGCATTTGCACAAGCTGTATCTACAGTTCTCCATGACAGTAAAATAAATAACAATTCATGTGAACACTTATACATCAGAGGTACTTCAGAAAAGTGAACATAAACACTTAAAGAAAGATGAAAAAAGTAAAGAAAACAATCAGTAGTATAGTCTCTATTTGGTTTTTAAGAAATACAGGTTAGTGGGTCTTTCTTGTGTTGTTCTTCTGCCAAACTGATCCATAATAAGGTTTTTTAAAACAAATATAAAACAATATAAAACAAAGGGAGTGCAAGGTTTTCCACCTTCAACACAAAGTGAAATAGTCTTAATTAAAATCTTAAGACTATTAAAAGTTATTGCCAAAAACATTCACAGCTTCCCCAGCAAAACGTTGGGCTCATAAGACATTATAGAATAGATCTGCAGCTTACAGAAAGATTTAGCAGCTTCTATTTTCCTCTGGATGGGGAATCCATAATGGAAAAGGGCCAAATGTGCAAAAAGGCTCAATCCCATCTAGCCATTTCTATTTGGCTTTCTGTAAAAGCCAGTGACAATCTAACTAACTAGGCAGTTGGTATTTAATTAAGCTTTCTTTGCCAGAAAATTATAAGGATGCTCTTGTCAAAACACATCGAGTAATGTTTTTTAACCAACAAAAGAGATAATAAATTTTAGGAGTCTTAGGTATGATTTGTCACCCCATATAGGGTGTTAATTTTTTAGTGGGGATATAATTTCAATTTCAAAATTATAATCAACTCAGAAGAAAAAAAAACAAAACAAAACATGAATGTGTGTCCAGCATTGTCTTTTAGGAACACACTATAGCAATCCATGAAGGATCAGCTCACTTACATATTTAATCTTAGACCATGTATATGAACCAAAGATAGAAAATAATACAATCTAAAATATATTTATAATGTTATTAAAAAAAAAAAAAGAATAGAACTCCATAAGGCCCAGATGGCCATTGGGCATATTTGCCATTGATCTCCTCCCAAATTTGTAGACAACACCTTAAAGAGATTCTAGCATTTTTTTCCCCAATAGAACATAGAGAAAACTTTAAAATACCCTGTGATATAATGCTTTTCAGCAGCTAGCATCCATCTCAAAAAGGCACAGAGAGGAAACCTATTTTCGTCATTGTAAGTGTTAAAAAAGGCATTAGTCATCATCGTAATTATCAGGTACAGGTTTGGATACAATCCTGAATGATGCTGCCAATTGAAGAGGCTGCATCTGTTTTAAAATGACTTAAAATCTAACGCACGATGTTAGAAGAAGGATGGCTCATTCAAACTTCAACTGCAGAGGAACAGTGGCCATAATTTTGAAAAGATGACATTTTCTATTATTCACAGAAATAATTTAGTGCATAGATACACTTAAATACTGCTACCTTTCTATGAACATTAGAAGCTTGATAATATTATGCCCATCCTGTAGTTTCATAATACATCTCATTAACCTCACATATTTTGGTTATTTTAAATATTAGTTACATTTCAAAAAACAAAGCCCTACAATGCATTCTGGTAAATTAGTCTCTAATAAAAGGAGACTAGAGCATGAAACTCCAACAAGAATATCTAATGGAATACAAATATCCAATCTAGAAACTCTAATAAAAATCTCCCTTCTTTGAGTCAAGGCTCCTGGCTATTACACAGAAACCATCACACATGGCTCCCCTCAAAATGCATTATAGATCAGACTCAATCTTTTCTTCCACAAAAATGGCACAAGAATTGATTTCAATTATCATTTAATACTTATTTCCTTCTCCTGTCAAAAAAATGTTCCATACACAAGAAAGTGAATGTTGGCAGCCTGAGCTCATTTATGGAACTTTTAAGGACTATTGATTTACTAGTGAATTTTCTAGTTCTCTCATTGTTACGGGAATGGTGCCTCAGAGTCTGAATCAGATGATAGGATGGGCAGGAATGCTGACAGGCTTAGTTAAGACTGATGAAAACAGGAACTTCTTCAAAAATTTGTCAGGATGCATTTTATAAATTAGGTTAATATGATTGATTATACCAGGCCAGAGTTTTTCATACAGCATTGAACGAAATTTTAATTATATATCTCTTCTTGTGTTGTTGTGCCTTGATACATCTCTTTCATGTCTGAATATTAACCTCTGGGGAGAATATGAGGTAATTTAAAAATAAATTGAACCTATGTCTTTGGCCTTGAGGTGATTCTGTTTTTGTTTTATCTTTGTTTATAGCAACACAAATAGATGAGCTATAAGAACGTATTTGTTTAAGCAAATATGCATGTTGTCAGTATGTTTTTGTAGGGAATGATGTTTGATGGACATTTCCATAAGCTCTATGTTTTTATATGCACATTTAATTCTCCCACACAACCTTAATTAAAAGGATAGCATTTCTATAAGGAAGAGCACATTTCTTAACAGCATCATGATTCTAAGAAAAGACTTTCAGTATAAGATAGAAACTAAAGTTATAGAATCAGTTTTTTGTTTAACAATATATTCCTGTCCTGTACCCCTCCACACATTTTTCTATAAATGTTGCCACTATTTTTCTGTACAGGAACAAATTCAGAGATTGCAGGGCCTGGAAATTGTACAATTTTACATTCTCCCTTTAACAAAAAGATGTTGATAATATTATAAGTACACAGTTGGCATGAAAGCAAATATTTATCTTGAATGAGAAATGTAATCATAACCAAATGCACCTTTTTTAAAGCTGAAAAGATTATAAACATCACAAAATGCAGAAAAAGCAGTATTTTTATTTTGTTAGTTAACAGACCTCTATACTTTCCCCCTATTTTTGGAGGCATAGTCTTTTTTTTTTTTAATATTTTTTTAGTTGTTGATGAACACAATGTCTTTATTTGATTGCTTTGTATGTGGTGCCGAGGATCGAACCCAGGGCCTCACGCATGCAAGGCAAGCGCTCTACCGCTGAGCTACAATCCCAGCCCCGGAGGCATAGTCTTTTGGTCATCTTATAATATGGCAAGCATTTGACAATATTTTCTATAGAAAAAAAAAAAAGAAAATTCAGGGAGTCTTCTCTAGCTTCATAAAATGATTTTTTGATAAAAATCCTTTTTGTTATTCATGATTTGAAAAATGTCTTTTCACTTTACAACTCATTACTGGTTATGTTATAGACAGCATTGTTGTCAGAATTGGGGAATCCTCCATCATCTCTTTCATAGCTGTGCTGAATGATATGGAAGAGTTTTCCACAGAACTGATGCTACCCAGCACAATTCAAATCTGTCTTTCCTTCCACCAACCAATCCTTCCTGCCCCAGTACTACAGTTCACAGATAGCACTAAGCCCTCTGTATATGAGTATGTGGGCCACACCCCCAGGCAAGAGACTAAGACCATTCCTGGAATCATTTCTGAATAAGAATTGTAGCAGTACTTAAATCCACACAAATAGCAGTAATGTTTTAAGCCCAAACTAAGTTAACGTCTAATGGAAACTCTACATGGCACTATCTCACAAATAGCCAGACCCACTTCTCCCTCACCCCATACCCAGGGATAACAACACTTTGGGTGAGCCTCGGTGGCTTTTTTTTTTGCTTTTCCCACATCCACTTGTCATCCAACCCCATTGTCTTCATCCTTAGCTTTATTTTAGCCTCCCATACTATTCCTGTGCTCAGAACTAAGGCCACATCTCAGGAAGACACCCTGTGGTCAATTCCCTAAATCTACTCCCCTTCTTCCATTTTCTTCTTCAAACCACTTCAAAGAACTGAGAATTAAAATTTCCCCCAAACTTTAGTTTGCCTTCTGCACAAAAACTTGCAGGTGGCTTTTTAGTAGGAAATGAAGTTGCAACCTTGGTCTTCAAGGTTACTTTGTAACCCTACTCTCTTCTCCCCTCCTGCACTATTTCCACAGCTGTCTTCAGTGAACTTTGTTTCACTAAACTGTTCTCCCAGATTCTTTAGATTTGCTTTGCAAGGTCCCTTTTCATGTCTTTGCCCTTGCCATTCCCTTTAAATGGTGTATCTTTTCTCTCTACTTCTCAGTTATACCTATTGTTCCAGTCTTCTGTGGTGGTTTTCTTTGCCCTTTTTGAGATTTTCTAAAATATGAATGGCCTTAGTGATAATCCCTTTTACTGGAGGAATATATTTGACACAGTATATTCTACGTCCTATTGTCATTCATTTAATATCTATGTAATATATATACATGTATGTTAGTATGCATATGTATAACATCTTTCTAAAAATACCATAAGTGCGTTCAATCTAATTGCTACTATCAAGCAACTTATTTAGCACTAACTGCAAAGATACATTTAACAACTACTTTACGTCTTTAGGGTACATGAAATCATATACATAGGAAAAGATGAAAGCAAAAATGACTTTCAATAGAGGACAGAATAAGAGTCCTAGATGGCAAGTACACAGGATGTTAGTCACTGGACTAGCTCGGTCTCTCCCAGCAGATGACATACGTTTCAGTGTCTCTTTAACCACAGTCCATAACCACATCCCCAGCACCCACTTGCTGGAGGTACTGAATTTTCTGTCATTCCAGGTGTTCATGGAGGGGCCTGGGAGATGTCTTAAGTATTGCCTTGGGGATTTGAACACTGACAGTGGTCTGGACAGGATCATGAAGTACGGATGTTCTTTACATACATGTACTAAGTCTCTCTGAGATAAACACTATGTAGCACATTTTATGATCCTGGATGAAGGAGGATGTAATAAAGATATGAAGCAGGGTGTAATAAAGATATATAAGCTCTGGAGACCAAAACTGGATGCACTCTCAATTCTAAGTTTCAGTGTCTCAATCTCCTAAAATAGTAAAATCAACAACTAGTGGATTAAGAGGTTAAGTGAATTAATACACAATGACAGGAAACAAAATTTTTATTTAATATTTTTAGTTTTAATTTGCTCTCTTTTAACTTTCCAATGGTAGGTCTAATAAACAAAATTTTGCTCTATGGAAATTTTTGTTGAAATTTGCTTTTCAATGCTACAAATATACTTACTTCAATTATGATGATGGATCCATAAAATGCAAATGTATTCTTAGCAGAAGGTCAGTGAAAAGAGGTTTTAAAATATTTAAAATCTGGGTTAGGATATGTTAACACTTAAACTAAAATTCACATTTTTTAGACTCCTCTAACACTAATGATGGTTTTAAAACAGCAATCTCAATTACTGTAAGCTGTTTCTCATGAGGCCAGCTGCAAGGAGTGGATTTGATTACCTACATACATTCTATGTGGTCAGAAACTTAATGCTGAGACTCAGCAGGAAAGAAAGAAGTCTGAAGAGTGAATTGACTCATAGTGTGATTTATAATAAAGGGAACCTTTTCTAAGAAATTTTATCTGAGAGTTAAGAACTCCTTTGAGATTTTTCACCATCAGCTCAGCATGGTGCTATTATTTTGTTATTGAGACACTTAAACTTTTGTTTTTCTTACCCCGTACAGAGGAATCAATAGTCTAAAATTAGAGCAGAGAGTAGTGGCTCTTGAGTGTAATCTGGGTTTAGTACAGAGTACTTTAAAGATTGCTGCCAGCAGTTATCAGCCATGTATTAAACTTCATAAGCACTTGCTGAATGTTTTTTAGGAAAACAATTAAAATATGACAGCTGTCAGGTTTTAATAAAATATAAAGGTTCTGATAAAACACTGTACACATTTTCCTGTTATCAATGATGTGTTATTATAGAGACATTTTGGGATGTCTACCAAACTCATCATATTTTCTGCTCTATGGAAACTAGTGTCTCCTTCTAGTATCCTTGGAATCAGGCATAACAACCATTTTTATATTGCGTGAATTTTTCCCCTGCCTTTCCCTTGCCATTGGTGACTGATGAACAGTAGATTCCAGACCTAATTTTGAATGATTTTCTCACTGTAGTCAGAGTTGACTCACTAATATACTCACACCTGACAATCCTGGCTAATCACAATTCTCCCACTTGGGCATCTGGATTAGGATTGAGATGGCCAGCTAGTCAGTATCTGTTGGTTACTAAAGCTGGATATGCAAATACGGTTACTCTAGGATGGCCATATTTGTCGAGTCACACTGATCAGAAAAGCCCCCAAAACATCTGCAGATAAAAATGGAAGGATCACCTAATCCAAGAAAACACACATGAGAAAGGGGGAGAGATGTCTGGTAGTTTTCTAGTTCCTTGGCCCAGACCCTTCTTGAGGTCTGATGGTATTGCTGTAGATCTCATGAACCTACATTCATAAAACATCCTCTGCTCTGATTTTTTTAAAAAATTCTATTTCACTAAAAGAGATCGCAAGTGCTTCTGCTATTTGCAATCAATAATGCCAAATTAATTCATAAGAGTAGGTAAACATCTATGATTTTAGTAGATCTATAGCTACAGATATTACTAAAGGATTAATATGAGATTTTGTTGCCTTTTATTGAATGCCTATAATATTCTAGAGACTTATGTATACTTATAAGTGTTTATGAATATTTATTTCTCATCATCAATACAGTCTTGAGAAGCTGAAATGATTATCCTCATTATATAGAAGAGATAAGAAGAAATATGAATGGTCAAAATTACATAGAAATGTTCAACATCTCTAGCAATTAGAGAAATGCAAATTAAAAATGCAATGAGATTTCATCTCACTCCAGTAAGAATGGCAATTATCAAGAATACATGTAACAATAAATGTTGGCAAGGATGTAGGGAAAAGTATCTCTCATACACTGCTGGTGAGACTGTAAACTGGTGCAATCACTCTGGAAAGCAGTATGGAGATTCCTCAGAAAACTTGGAATGGAACTGCCATTCGACCCAGTTTTCCAATTCCTTGGCTTATACTCAAAGGACTAGAATCAGCATACTACAGTGACAAAGCCACATCAATGTTTATAGCTATGTTATGGAACCATTTTCAACAGATGACTGGATAAAGAAAATGTGGTATATACACAATGGAGTATTACTCAGCCATAAAGAAGAATGAAATTATGGCATTTGCCAGTAAGTGGATGGAACTGAAGACTATCACATGAAGTGAAATAAGCTGGTCACCAAAAAGCAAAGGCCAAATGTTCTCTCTGATATGTAGATGCTAACCCATAACAAGGGGGAGTAGGGAGGGGAAATATAAAAGTTCATTGAATTAGACAAAGGGAAATGAAGGAAAGGGAGAGGGGATGGGAATAGGAAAGACAGCAGAATGAACCTGACATAACTTTCCTATACATGACCAGGGAAACTCCACATCATGTACAACCACAAGAATGGGATCCAAATTAGAATGGGTTGTACTCCATGTATGTACAATATGCCAAAACTTACCCTGCTGTCATGTATGTATAAAAACCAAAAGAGAAGAAGAGATATCTAAGTTTCAGTGTGTTTATAAAATTACATAATAATGAATCAAAATCCTGGGGTGCTACTTTCCCTTTCAGAAGTCCATATCCTGTCCCTCCAGAAACACTACAGACTTTTTTTTTTTTTTGCAGGGCCCATTTCTTCATTTAACAGGATCTGAAACCAAACTTCCAACTCCCCTTGTGGTAATTTTCATTCTAATAAATGATCCCTCAGTTTAATCCAGGTGTTTATTTCAAACACTTTGTGTTTGTTAAAGCACAATCCATCCTTTAATGTGCTTTCTTTGCACATCCCACCTCTAGTCTACCTCCAAATCCTTACAGACCATTTTCAAAGGACGTGTAGAATCAGATCTCTTCTCCTGCCCTCCAAGCCATTGTTCTGCCAGTGGGTGATGCCACAATTAATTACAATGGCTTGTTTTCACACCTGTGCCCACCCACCTCCTCAGATTCTATTCACCATGTTGTAGGCAGAACAAACCTTTTAAGATGATTCTGTTCATGTCACTGTCCTGCTCAAAACCATCCACTAGCAATCCCTGGACCTCATTTACCTCCTCTCCTCACACATTCTGCTCCAGCTGTAATCTCCTCCTTGCCGATCCCCAAGTATTTCAAGCAAGTTCTGTATCAGGACCTCCGCAATTGCTCTTTCCTCTATCAGGGAGGCTACTTACAGAGGAAGCGCCTCAGTCTAGACACTGCTTTATTTAGGACTCAAAAGTCCTTACTTCAGAAACCTTCTAAATTTCCCCATCAGAATATAACCTTCTTCACTCATGTTTTCATATTATACTTGTGCTTTTATCGCTCACTCTTAGTTGCCACATATTCCAGTGATTCATTCATTATCAGTTGGATTGTACAAGAAAGACTACAATTCTGTTTCCCCAGTTTTGCTCTCTTTTGAAGTGCCATATATGCCATATAAACATTTGATTAATAACAGTGTTGACTGCTGTTACCTGAAAAGCTTTTTTCTCATTTATAATTTTTGATAAAAAGATCTGTTTGAACCTATAATTGGAGGAGAAAAACACCGTAGTGGCACTATACTTAAAAACTGCGGAGCTAAATGGTTCCCCAGAGATGAAAAATGACACCATCATACCTAGGTGAATTAATTCATTCATTTGACAAGTACAGAGTATTTTGTAAATAATATGTCTTAGGTAAGAGGTAGCAGAACAAGGGCTGATTCTTGTGTTTTCAGACTTTTGGGCTTATTTATAGGGTAGAATAAATTTTCTCCTTCTAATTTTGCAAATTTAAGATTGTCTAAGATTTTAAGTATTAATGACTATTAGAGATACTATAGATGAACATATTTCACCTGTAGCAATGGACCTTTATAGTTAATTTTGCTTCACTCTTGTATATATCAGTCAATGTTTCATATTTAAGCAATAGCATCATTCTTACAAACTAACAAATGCTAAGCATTAGTGTATTCTTAGTAGCACCTATCAACTGTATTTATTTTTTGATTAAGTTTTGAGTGGTTATTAGCCCATCCATGAAATATGTATGTTTTGAGTGCCCATCACATGAAAGTAACTGTCCTTGAAGAGTTTACAGTTAATGAATAATAATTCAAAGAAGACATTTATGAGAACAGAATGGTCGTGGCTGGTTGACTGAGACTCATATCAGGCGATGGGCACACTAAAGAGGTTTAAAGGCAGAAGAAATTTCTTTTTAAGATGGTGATCTGTTTGCATCAATTCAATTTAACATTTACAGTGGATTTCCTAGGATTATACAACCTTCGAAAGTAGATAGGAAACTCTCCTTTTCAAGTGCCATAGTCAAGCAGGAGAAATGGACACTAAAGGTATAATGCCAGGGTGACAGATTTGAACTAAATGTTAAAGGGTGTTCAGACACAAAATGTGACCTAGAGATACAGTGGATGAGAAGTAGGGGAATACTCAAGGACACTGTGTTTCTTCTATCCATTCCATATTTCTTGATTTTGTATGCCAATTCCATATCTCTCAAATAATGAAAGAAAGAGGAAGGGTATGCAAATGAAAGATCAGCCACATGATCTGACATTGTTAACAAAGTTTATAACATAATCACATTACATTTGTCAAGTATTTCTGAAATTTATGCTAGTCTTTCTCATGACCCATGATAATTCTCTGAATATATAATGATTCATATTATGTTTATAATTATTTCTCATTTGAAATCTGACCAAACCTTCTAAAGATAAGAAAACCTCAGGATAGTTTGATTCTTAAAATTCAGGCTAGTAAAGTGTCACTAACAATGATCATACCTGTAAAATGGAAGCTTCTCCTCAAAATGCTTTCATTGAAATGCACTGTTTAAATTCTTTTGCAAATGACATGATTTCTTATATTCATAGCATCTGGGTGTTTTAAAGTCTCAGCTAGTCAACCGATCAATTTAACTCTTCCTCACTATCTGTTTCTCAAGGGTACTTACGTATTCTTCATAAGCTTCATGGGCTGGAGGAGGGGGTGCCCTGTATCCTGGCACTGTTGGTGCCCCCCGGGCACGAGGGGCAGGGACACCTCTTGCTACCGGGGGCACTGGAAGAGCTCCACGGGTTACAGTGGTCCCTCGAGGAGTGAGAACGCCTCGCCCAGGTGGTGGGGGAGGAGGAATGGCACCTCCACGGCCCCTAGGGAAAACAGGTAAAATGCAGATAAGGAAAGGTGGGATGAGAAAGAAGGGTGACAACAGACACCAGTTCTCATCTCAGGGCCTCCACACAATGTGAGATTCCAAATGTATCTTTGTTTATGTGTGCGTGCCTATGTGTGTGTGGTTGACAGAGACGTGTTTTGGCCTTCAGAGTAAAACACATCCTGTGAATACTAAGACTTAGTTCTTATGAAAACCATGCAAAATATTTTGATATTATCTACTAAAAAAAAACAAAAAACAAAGCCAAAATGAAAAACAGAAAACAAAAGCCCACTGTGATTATATTCTGATTTTTTCTATGTTCATATATTTATTCATTTTTTTATTTGTTCTTTTTTTTTTATTTTTTTTTGTTCTTTTTTATTTTGTTCTTTTTAGGTATACATGACAGTAGAATCTATTTTGATATGATTATACAAACATGGAGTCTATCTTTTTCTAATTAGGATCCCCGTCTTGTGGATGTACATTATGTGGAGATTCACCATGGTGTATTCATATAAGAACATAGGAAAGTTATATCTGATTCATTCCATTGTCTTTCCTATTCCTATCCCTCTCCTTTCCCTTCATTCCCTTTTGTCTAATCCACTGAACTTCTATTCTCCCTCACCCCTTGTTGTGTGTTAGCATCTGCATATTAAAACATTCGACCTCTGGTTTTTGGGGATTGGCTTATTTCACTAGAACACCCTGATTAGAGCACCATCTAATGTATGGCTCACTGGATCATCTATAAAACTGAGCTGCTGTATGTCTCTGTCTCCTCCATGCAGGGGTTATTGATAGTGGTGTGCAATGTTGTCATTTACAAAAATATGATCTGTCTGCACTATAATAAATTGTGGAATTTGAGCTACAGTGATATCATCCTGTTGATTATAGTAGCTTAAATTTGAGGTCACTTGAAATCACGTCTCACTGTCACTGAATTATCATCAAGCATGTCACCCCTGAGTTGGTGTAATCTCTGACATAATATATTTTCATATAGTAACCACAGAGCTAGTGAAATACATTAGTATTCTGCAACAAAGAGAGTAGATTGAATACTCTGTGCTGCAGTTCTTGACACAAAAGTAACCCGCACTAAAAGTGTAAGATCAAATGGTTGCAGCCAAGTCCTACAATATTCTGAGGCCTTTAGAAAGGTTGAGTGTTTGTCTGAAATCTTTGGGCAAATGCACGGTTATTTCACTTTTTATTATGTCTGAAAGGCTGGCCTTCAGAAAGTACTGCTTTCAGCAAGAGCACTAAAGCTTTGGGAAAAATGATGATCATTGGAAAGTCAACAATCACACTGTCTGGCTGTACCTACATATGGGGACGCAGGTAGTGCTTTCTGCTATGAATAGCAGTCAGCTGGCTCTTTCTTGCTTGGAGAAAATGAGCTTTTTGAAGTGAAGAATAAGAATGCTGGAAAAGCTTTTAAAAATTTTACATAGATTACAGAGCTGATGAATAGAGAACCTATCAAAGAACTTACGGTGAACTAAAGCATATAGAATACTCTCTTAGATTGGGGGGAAGGTGAAATACAAAAGACCCAGAAGCCAAGTTCTCGTTTCAAATATGACAACAGCTAAGAATATAACATTCTATATTACCATCATAATATAAAAACACTTCTATAAAAAGGATATAAATATCAATTTTATCTTCCATGGGCCTCCAAGCATCTGTTTCCTCACAAGCGAGATGAACACATGTCCTGGTTTTATAACTATTATCCTAGCTTCCTGTTAAGTTTAGCATTTTAATACTCTCATCAGTGTCCACGTGTTGGTAACAAATTACATGGTTCTGGCTATACCCACTGAATAATCATGGGTAAGTATTTTAATTACCTAGGAATGCAGCATATTTTTTTCCAATGAGTAAACTGCAGATATCTGAATCTATAACTATACTTCCTGTTCTAAAATAACATGATGCTCATGTCCAAATCTAATTTTCCATCTCATTCCTTCATCAACTGACTCACAGACGTAGCCCTAGCAATCCTTTTTCCTGAATCTGACTCACTCCCTCCTCTACATGAAGACTTTCCCTGGAATGTTAGTCTCCTTGCTCTCCCTCATTCAACTCAAGAATCACATCTCCCATTTTAGGATAGTGTCCTGAGCAAAACTGACACCAGAGTATCCTTTCTTTTATTTTGCTGACTTTTTCAAAGAACAACTTCCATGTTTATTTTCCACTTGCTCATGCCTGAGCCGAATGCAATCCGTCTGGTGCTTGCTTTCCTGGCACTGTGAAAACACTCTTGGCTGAGATGGCAAGATCTCAACACACTGATTTCCAGCTCCACTGGACTTTTTCCTGGTTACCATAACACTGTGCTTCCTATTATATTTGAGATTGTGGACTATTACTTGGAAAATGTTTCTTTGAGCTTTTATACTTTTCCACTTTTCCTCCTTCCACTTAACTGCTCCTGAGCCTCCTCACAAACTTCTCTTCATGGGACCCTGTTGGAATATGAGTGTTCCCAATTTCTGACTTCATTCTTCTTTCTTTCTCTTATGGCTAAGCCCTGTAGTCCATAATTCTAGCAATGTTTATTTTCTTCCTATCATAATACTGTGTCCTACCTTATGTTCATGATATCAGAACTTCCATAACTTCCGTGCATATTAGGGTCACTTGAGGGTCTTTTAAAAATTCTAAATTTTCCAAGGCCAAATAAATCACACTCTCTGGAGGCAAGAAGCATCCAGTAATTTCAATGTACAGGCTATTTTGAGAATCATTGCCCTAATATGCATCATCTAATTTAAATATCTTGACAAACTTGCCATGTAAACAATTCATAGCTATTTTAAAAATTGAGAAAACAAGGAAAAGAGTATAAATCACACTAGCCATCCATATGTCTTGGATTAATTACACAAATAATTATATTCTTTATTTAACTTGACTCTTCACCTAATCTCAGTTGATGATAGCATACATCTCTTACCTGGTCAGATACCAGAGAGTTATTTTCATCCTGGACCACCTGTCTTCTCCAACATCTAATTGGTATTAATTCCTATAAATCTGAATCTCTGTTCTGGCTGTATCTCACTACATTCCAGGTGCTATTCATTTCTTTCTGTCTTGGATAATGGACTTGCGACTTTCCTGCAATCAGTCTATCATTCTCTCTGTGTCTGTTGCTGTTTCTTTTCCAATTGCTCCAATGTTCATTAACTACAGTGATGACTGAGTATTCTCTTCCAAATATAATTACTCTTCCTTTCTAAAGACTCCATTAGGTTACCCAGGAGGCTAGTGTAGGAGGATTGCAAGTTCTAGGTAAGCCTGGGCAACTTGGTGGGACCCTGCCTCAAAATAAAATGTAAAGTAATGATGTCGCTAAATGGCAGAGTGCCACTTGGTTCAACCCCCAGTAACACACACACACACACACACACACACACACACACACAATACATTAGTTTTCACTATAGTAAACAAAGCCTTCCAAGTCTCATTTTCCACTGCTTGCTCTCAATGCAACATGTTCTACTGATATATATTAAAATTTTCATATATTTTCACTCTTCAGTTGTATTAAATAAGTTATCATTGTGATATATGGATGTAATGCTTTGTACTTTTCTATGCATTATTATGGGACGATTTCTAGAAGAGTTCTGGAGATAGAGGGGAAAGTGGAAAGTCTCAGGCTCACTGCCTTATTTTCTAAGGGTAGTTAAAAACACCAAAAACACCAAAAAAAAAAAAAAAAAGAAAAGAAAAAGAAAAAGTTGGAGTCAAACTGCCCATATGGAATGAGGTAAGATTCCATGCAACTTTTTATACCTCAATTTCTTACCTGTACTAGCAGTTATCTCCTAGTAAAAAGGGTGTAGTGAATTAATATATGTTAAGCTCTTACGTGCTAAACATTCCTTTATTCTTATTGTTTCTATTGTAGTGGAGAGAATGTTCCTGATGCTCTTATTTATTTCTTGCTATGAACATGGCAGAGTAAGGCAAAAGAAGACTGCCTTTCTCCTTTGCTATTAATTATATAAAGTAAAACTAATGTACCTTGAAGGAGCTGTGGGAGCTATTCGAATCCCTCTGCCTCTAATACCTCTGCCACGACCAGAGTCTTCTGAGCCATTTAAGTAAGATAATTCACGTAATTGTTCCTGACGAATTTCATCATTGTAGTCCTAGAAGAAAAAATATACTTGATGAGTTAAAATGGGACAAGGGGATCTTAGAGTTAACAAACAAAGAACACAAGAAGAAAAGAAACTCCTTATTTGTTTTCTGGATTCTGATATAAAATATCTAAGGTGATATAAAAAAAGGTGTATATACTTTTAAACTCTCATTATTGTATAAAATAATTGAAGTTGCTTCTTTTATAAAGAAAGTACTCTGCAGGACACAAGATATCACTTCAGGTGTGGCCTGGAAAAGGGAAGATAGTAACAGAACAAGAACTGGGAATGGAATTTGGTTATGATTGTCAATATGAGGATTGCCAAAAATAATTTCATCTGAATAACTGTGTGTAAATTACGAATGTCTGCCTGACTTTCAAATATCTCATGATATGTAAACCAAAAGGGGTCAATCCTAAATCCCAGAATAGATGCAGTATATATATTAAAATATATATAGATGTATATATTTTAATATATATACTGCATCTATATATATATAATAGATGCAGTATATATATGTATATATAGATGTATATATTTTAATATATATACTGCATCTATATTTATATAATAGATGCAGTATATATATTAAAATCATACAAATAGGCAATAATACGATCTTCTCACAAGTGGGAAGCTGATGTGGTGAAGTACCACCCAACAACCTGATAAGTAACAAATAAAAACAAGGAATTTCCTACATGGTTTAGCATTGGGCTGATGTATAGTGAGAACCATAGTAGAAGGCAAATTTCAGAGTAACAGCTAGAGATTAAGTCAGAGTCAAAGGGACTGTCCTTCTCCTTCATTCTGCACTGGCAGAAATGTGTCAGTCATTTGATTCAAGAGTGGACCAGTATGGAGATTCCTCAGAAAACTTGGAATGGAACCACCATTTGACCCAGTTATCCCACTTCTCAGTATATGCACAAGGACTTAAAAATAGCATACTACAGTGATGCTGCCATATCAATGTTAATATCAGCTCACTTCACAATAGCTAGACTATGGAATCAACCTAGGTGCTCTTCAACAGATGAATGGGTAAAGAAAACGTGATATACACAGACACACACACACACTGAAATATTACTCATCCAGAAAGAAGAATGACTTTATGACATTTGCTAAAAAATGGATGGATCTAGAGACTATTATGCTAAGTGAAATAAGCCAAATTCTCCTAAAACCAAAAGTCAAATTCTGAATGTTCTCTCTGATATTGGAATGCTAATACAAAACAAGGCAGGGTGGATTTCAGTAGATTAGACAAAGGAGAATGAAGAGAATGGGGGCAGGCAAAAAACAGGAAAGACATGAAATGAATCTGACCTAAGTTTCATATGTATATATAAATACACCACAGTGAATTTCTATATCATGTACAACCACAAGACTGGGATCCTAACTAGAATAAGGTATAATCTATGTTTGTATAAATATGTCAGCTAATACTCTATTGTCATGTATAACTAAAAAAAAACAAATAAAAATAAGTAAATAAAAAGATTGGACCTGAGTCCTTACAAATGAATGCTATCTTAAAGTACCAGTCTTATCTATTTCTCCTTACACACACACACACACACACACACACACAAACACACACACACCTGGTGAAACAAAACCAAATTGAGTAATGGATTATTTGTGCCAAATGCTCAATCTGATCTATTATTTTTCTCGAAACATATGTTTAAGTGAAATCAATCTAGTAGATTTTGTACTGGCAGAGAAGGGTTTAGGAGATGAGAATAGAAATCTCATTGGAGGATGGGTCTACATGTGCAACAAAAAGTCAAGTGTATTGTCTTCAGTAATTAATACCCATTTAGCTCTGCATATCATGTGTATGTTTTATATCAAATTAAGACTATGCAAGTCAACCACATAGCTCTGTCTAGAAACTGGCAGGGATGCACTTAGCTTGCAAAAAATGTCTAATGCACAGCTTTACCTCATGTTCCAGAAACTTCTTTGATTACAAGCAAAAGTGATAATCACTCCAAAGCATTTATTTTTTAAATTTTTAACATGACTCCTTCCTGTTTATCCTCTACAACACCTGATTATAGTGGTGATAGCCTCAGCACAGATGACATAAGAGCCATACAGTAGAACATTGGTTTCTAACAGGTCATATATTATTCAATTTCAGTCTTCTAATATTCACATTCAAGCATCAACTAAACTGAAGAATAAACATGTATTATTTTATTAGGATCAGGAATGCAATGAATTTCTACTCCTGAGTGAACTGACCAGTCACCATCAAAATGAAACACCAATCCAATAATTTTCACACATAATATTATTGATGTCAAAGGAGACATTTGTAGTTTCCTCTCTGAGAGAAACTCATATCCATTCATGGTCCTTATGAAATATAAAAAAAGAGAGAGATTGACACTGTTAACCATACTGAGGGCTGAGATACAGATGAAGAAATTGCACCTGAATTCAGTATATGTAAATGTCTACCTAAAAGCATAAATATTTTTATGCTAAAATCCGAAGATATCAAAATATAGATGTGGTCTCTTTCATCATACAATCATAATTAGTTGGCGAAGGAGGAACATAAAAAGGAAGACGAAGCAGAGGACAAGGATGAGGAAGAGCAACATAGCAGTCGGACAGTGACAGAATAATTCCCAACTTGTACAGGGATTCCTGCAGCCATAGAGAGTTCCCACCACCACACTGACTCTGGGATTCATTATTGGATTTGTTCTAGCTAATATAGCAATTAAAAAAATGTCAAAAGCAGAGACGGGAAAAGTACTTATGTCCCCTCTTTTCAATGGAAATTATGCCACCAGGTGAAGAAATCTAGGCTAGGTTTCTGCAGATAAGAAACCCTGGGAAGAGAGTGTCCAGTCATTCTTGCCTCCTTACATTCTAATCCGAGTCCCCAGAACATGAGTGAGGAAATTCTAGACCATCTAGTCCCAGGCAAGCTGGAAGAGACAGAAAAGTCACCTAGCAAACCCCAGAACCAAGAGAAACAGATAATAAATTGGTGCTCTAAGCCATTAAGTATTGCGGTGGTTTGAGCAACAACTACCAAATACAGAGAAGACTAGTCAGCACAGTACATGAGAGACATACGTGACAGGCATTCTCAAAGCAGTCTGTTTCTGGCCCTGTCAGAGGGGAGGTTTAGACCTACATGTTATCTCTATGTTTCTTGGAGCAGATTGCCTGACATGGAAGTCAGTATGTCTGAAATGACCTTGTATCATAACAGTTTGAGTTGCTTATAAGTCTCTTTGTTCAGAGTCCCTGCTCACCAATCCAACTGCAATAGAATTCAGCTCCTAGATTTCTGTCTAGGAAATACTTGACACTGAAGATTAATTCTTAATGTGAGCAAAACAACTATTTGTTTATATATATACATATATATATATAATTAGACTTTTATATGAATATAGACAGAAACACTCTATTTTAAGAATTGACTCATCTTCCCGAATTGTGGTGGCCAAGGAAATAAAGACCAGTAACTGCAGGTGTAATTGTCCAAGAAGCCCAGGTGCTATACTTTACAATCCTGTTGCCATCCATGACTTCCCTCAGCTGATGAAAAAAATGTGTTTGGATGCAAAGATGGATCCATTCCTGGAGATACAAGACACCTCCATGCCTCGTTGCACCAAGATGTGTACTGGTCAGTTTCCACTTCTCTATCCTTGGGGTCAGGACATTGTGGCAGCAGGGTTCTCCAGCCTTTCTTGGCTTTACAAAAAAAATTTTTTTTTAAATGAAAGCATCTTCCCTAATACAGTTCTTAAGTGTTCAATTCCATTTTGGCATCTGCTTCTTGGAACACCCAAGTTAACATAGAGTGCTTATAACATCAAATTCCTAAGTTTACAAAGTTGAGAGCTTTGATAAACTCATTCATGATAATGCTAGTGAAGCCTGTTGCATTCAACGTACCTTGTTACTATGATGACATTGGTCTACTTGCTGCTCTCCTACTTAAAAATGGTCACAGATAGGTTGAATATTAAACTGATTGATGATTGCCAAAAAAGGACACCATCAGTATTTTTGGCAAGCTGCCTGATATCTTTCCAACATTTCAGTTAATTAGAACATAGGAAAAACTCACAGAAGTGGGTAAACATAAACCACATTTTGTGTCAGAGATTAGAACAATTTGGTTGGCAGAGAGTAAGTGTGACAACAATGAAAAAATTACCATCTGCATGTGTGCGGTAGGGTGTGTGAGACAGAATATGATCAACCATAAGTAGTTTAGGAGTGCTGTAATAGGAACTGATCCAAATTTTCTATAATGTCCAAAATTTTTGCTTCTTTGCTACCAAAATCACTTTCTAAAACTTACTACTTGAAATAATAACAAAGATATTCACAATATTTTATATGTCGCTTTTACCCATGGTGAGATAAATTCACCCCATGAAGTGATTTCCATGAAATTCATGAGCACTGCATTTTTGCTTCTGACAGGGCCCTCCCACTGTGATGGCATATGGTGTAAACAGCATACACAAGAGCTCAGAGCAGACAGATGTTTAGATGTTCCTAGAAAGGACGTATGCTCACAGTCCACGTATTTAATGTATATGCATAATTTCCCAGTTATGTACACTCCTGTCCATCTGTCATGATGGCATTTTGCCCAAATACAAATTGGGAAGATCATTTCACTTGCTTTCAGATGCCAGGTACTGACAGGTGTAGACAAGCTACCTAGGGGCACAGTTAGGGACCATTTTCCAGCCAAATACCCTCTGCTGAGGCACCAGTGCCCACACACTTAAAACTGTGATTATAACCACCAGTAACATGTGAATGTAGCTTCTGTCCTGCCAATGTCAAGACTGTCAGGCAACATTGAGGGAAATGAAATGTAGCCTGTAATCCTTCTGGGCCATGACAAAGTCACTTGAGATTTTCACGATGCCTACAATAGTCAGGTGAGGACACTTTGACCAGAGTAATAAACAAGAGATTTGGGTCCTGTATCAATACCACACTTGTAACTGAGTTGGAATGAAAAAGGAAACTATTTCAGAAAACAACTAGTGCTGAGGTGGACATTATTTACCAAAGCAGCTTAGGCTATTAGATAACATCTCTGAGCCAACACAGGGTAAGCTTTAATCAGCACAGACTTGAGACCAGAAAAACTAATTAACAAAATGTAGTCAAAGAACAAGTCAATTAAGATTTATTAAGAATCTGCTTGCTGCATGACTCTGCATAAGGTTTATATAAAGGCTGAATAAAACTTACACATCAAAGCAGACTGAATACCACACAGTCACAATGTTGTGGACTTTTTATCTTAAACTGTTAGTGATGGTGTTTTGGTGATTCCTGTTACTGAAGAAAGTTTTCTTTTTATCCCCATTATTAAAATCATACTGCTCACTATGCAAAAATTATCAGAGAAGGTAATATCAATATATATTATGTGTCAATATTTTGCAGTATTATTAGAAAGGCTTATTTTCAATCTTGTTTTGCTTGACTTTATTAAACATTGGTCACTGATAAATGAGGTTCAAGTGTCAAGACTTCTTGAATGAGCAACAAAGGACTCATGCATTTGGTGTGATATATCATTTGACCAAAGCAAGGCTAGAAAAATAGCCTTTACCTCAGGTAGATTCAAGGTAGTAACTGAAAAATATTCACATGATACTGAATGTCATATTTGAACTGTTATTCTAATAATACCAAGTTCCATTTGTTATAGTAAAGGCAAAATGACTAAATTATTTTCAGCAAATTATTAAGTACATTACACAGAAACTTCATTAGCTTTTTAACTAAAAATAGGCATTAATTTAATACTTTGGCATATTATCTACCTTAATTTACAAGAACATAAAGTGAATTCTTGGTTAATACAGAATGGTTGCTGATAAGTATAATGCTGAGTGGGCTCAAATTCTTCTAACCAAGCAGTCATCATGATAAGGATACATTGAGAGGAGAGTAAAAATTTTGTACATGAAAGGGTTGGTAGGATATGGCTCATGGGGGTGATTTTTATCACTAATCTTAAAATTCTAGGCTTTCCAATGGCCATGGAAAATTTACAAATTCAAGGAGTGATATATCAAGTCAGATATTTAAAAGTACCTCAAAGAGTTTTACAAAAGCAAATCATCCTGTTATTTATTCAATGTATTTCTGAGGGCAAACAATTGTCAGCGTTGATGTAGGTGCTGGGGACACAGTGTATAAAAGCCCAGTCTCAGGAAGCTCAGACACATACAGATGGTCAATCCCTATACCCAATTGTGCAATTGCAAGTAAAAACTGAAGTAACATTTCAATAAAATAACCAGGCAAGGATAAAAGCCTTCTTATTACTCTCTGACTCACTGAATACTCAATTCAACTTTGATCCTTTTTCTTAGCTTAAAACACTTAATTTATTCCCAATATTATACTAGTGTTTTTGGTGGCTGCTACTTTTTCTTTATTTTTGGAAAGCTGACTTCTACATTTCTGTTTTATGAAGGAAGGTACTTACTATCTTTCCTCATGAGAAAATCCACAAATGAAAGTGTTGTGATGATTCTCTCTATATTTTTAAATTAGGGAAAAATCAACCAACCTACTTTGTTATGATAACTTTTGAAGCTCTTTGAAAAGAATCTAAAATATTTCTGTGCATGCTCATTTCTTTTTTTAAATATCATTTTGTCTTCAGCTTAAGGTCCCCTCTAAATTTAATCTTAATTTTAAAAATTTCTTATAGCAGTCTCTCTGAATATTTAATCATATTATAATAAAATAGTTCTTAAAAATAACTAAAGTGCCACTTTTTCAAACAATGTATCAGACAAGAGCAGAATCATTTGCTGGATTGGAAAAATTGAATTTGCCACAGAAAAGGAGCAAAGGTAAGCAGTAGTGGTGAGTGGGCATTGGCTAGAAGATGAAGGTTTTTAAGTGAAGTGGCCCCTGGATTCTTTTCTATAGTGGGCCCATGGCAGAGGAGCTGGAACAACTTGATTTCTCCTCTGAAGATGGGTAGGGCATCTCTCTGCTTTCAAACTTTCCCCCAAATTCCCTCATTCCATAGTCCATCTACATAGCTCTCCTTAAGAGCATTAGATCCAGTGCAATCTGGCAATCCTCCTATCCTCTATACATAATGGATATGCCTAGAAGGTAGTCAGAATCGATCTTGTCCTGCATGTTACAGAATTGGCTTAATGAAAGAAGCTACCACATCTTCCCAGCAACCATAGGGATGGTAGTCCTTTACTAAGGCTTTTTCCAGTCCTTGGATATCTTACCTTCCAAACCCTGTATCCCAAAGAGAAACCATAAAATCTGCTCTCTTGGAATCACTCCCTATAATCAGGTACTTTAGCACCATTTATCCTCTCTACCAAGATGCTTGTGCCTTTCATGTTCATTCATTCATTCATTATTTTTTTTGGTACTAAGGATTGAACCCAGGGGCACTTAACCACTTAGCCACATCCCCTGTCCTTTTGGTATTTTACTTAGAAACAAAGTCTGGCTGAGTTGCTTAGGATCCCTCTAAGTTGCTGAGGCTGGCTTTGAACTTGCAATCCTTCTGCCTCAGCCTCCCAAGCTGCTGGGATTACAGGCATGCACCACCATGTCTGGTTCACATTCATTCTCAAAGGACATGGCATTAATAGTTAGCATTAGGGTCACAATCTCTCTCCAACCCATTTCCCTACTCTTTAAAATGCATTCCACAAACTCTGATTAGAAGGTAACTGCCTAATTGTTCAGTAAAGACCATGATCTAGAGTCCACTGATGTTATTTCCATAATTAATGTTATACTTTGATTCTTTTTCATTCTAATTGGAGAACTGATAAGACAGAAGGAGGTAGAGATCAACTACAGAAACTTTGGTTTTCCTTTGTTTGCCCAAAATGCAGCATCATACATTATCTGAATACTACTCATATTACTCTGTCCTTTGCCTGAAGATGGGCTCTTACATAAAGGCTGAGAATAGAACAGGTTCAGATCACTCAGCATTGAGGACAGAAGGCAGGATTTCTATGGACACTGTGTGAAAGGGGAGTGAAATTTGGAACTCATTGCTTTCCTCTGAAGAAATATATTATTAGTACATAGTAATATTATATATATATAAAAACATAATGATTGTGTATATGTGTGTGTGTGTGTGTGTGCCCGCACATACATGCTCCAAGCACTAAGAACCATTTGTGTGTTTGTGTGCATGTGTGCTCCAAGTGCTAAGAATAGGGTCAACAGGGTAGGCCTCATTGAGTTTATATTCTAAGGTAAGAAAACATTAAAAATAGAAAACAAAGGAATTAGAAAGCTCAGTTCAGATTGTACTAAGAGGAACAAAGTGAAAGGACTGAGGGCCTGAGGAACATGGTTCAAATGCAAAGTCACTCACGGCCTCCTTGAATAGGGTGATGTGTGATCTGGGATGGAATGAAAAAGAGTTTGTTATATGAGGTCATTAGCCTTCCAGGTATATGGAATGAAAAATCCTGGAAGGAGCTGAGCCTCTTTAAGAAAGAGAGAGAATACTAGGGTATATATATATCAAGAATTTAATGAGCAAGGGAAAAAAAATGATACTAAATCAGACAAGTAGGCAGGGCCTACGTAGATCGTAGTGATTCTTCTTGGTTTTATTCTAAATGTAACAGAAGACCTAGCAGTATTTAAGCCAGACAATGAAAAGACCAGTTTTATTTCTTAAAGGGAATACTATGACTGCTATGAAGAGTATGAATTAAAGCAGTACAAGGGTAAAAAGAAGAAGTGTAAAGAATCTATTGTTGTAGTGCATGCACTGGCTACTGGTCATTTCCATTTCTATCATGCAGAGTGGGAGAAAGGAAGAGTGTAAGGTAATTGTGAGGTAAAACTGGAAGAGATTGCTGAAATTACTAATAGTTTAGACATGGGTAGTAACAGCAAATGTGGCCTTAAAGTTGACTCTTAGATTTTTGGTTTGTGCAGCTGATTCACTTGTGGTGCCATAACTGAGATAGTGCACATAAGGAGTTGCCTCTTTTCTTTCCCTCCTCTTAAAAGGGAAGCACATATTATTTCTGAACAGGGTCTTTTTAAATTGGGAATTTTTCAGATGTGGCATGATTCTCTCATGTTGGTAGCCTGTTTTCTGAGTAGACGTGCAGATCTGTATGAACTCTCCTTAAAAAGAATAATAATAAAACAGACATGATCTAGCAATCCTTAGAAAGGAAAATAAGTACTTTTACATAAAGGTATCTAGGGATCAAACAGAAAGAGGTGGCAACTTGTCAGTTAGGAAGTGCAAAACAACAATCCAGGCAAATTTCCATGTGGAAAGTCTTGAAGCCTTGACAGAAAAGTGACCTGGCTGGCGAATCATTAACAATCCAATTTTCCTACAGCATTGTCTGGGATAAATGGTGAAATGGTATGTAGACAGAGCACGGGTTGTGGGAATGGACCCTCCAGTTCTCCAGGCAATGAGCCTTCACGGAATGGTAGTTCTCCATGCACAGCCTCTCAGGAATGTGGATGAGGGATGGGAGTTGGAGGAATCTTAGTCCTAGAGACCCAATTACCAAAGAAGATTAATCATAGCAGTCCAGACCAGAGACAATGAGAACTGGAAAAAAGGATATAATTCAAGTTTTTGCTGTTTATTACCTGTGTTTTTAACTAGTCATTTTTGGCCTTATTTCTATATGTAGAACATGAAAAGGTGGTCACTAAATATTTACCAAGGTGTCTCCAGAAGACTCTCCTAAAAATAAAACATCAAAGGACATCAAGAGGAAGGCAGGCTACTGAGCCCTTTCAGCCTTATTGTAGAATCAAAATGCAAATGATTAGTGTGCTATGTACATATGGAAATGTGGCTGTAGGTCTATTTACATAACAATTTCTTCACAAAACTCATAATGAGTTTTAAGCCATGGCATTTTATTTATTTCTTCACCACAAAGTCAAGGGAAGCAACAACAAAATTTTAAAAACTAAATTTTAAAAAATACTACCAAAAAATTCTCTTCAGGAGAAAGAAAATGTTTAAAAAGTAGTTTTTAGCTTTGTTTTGTTGCACCAGATTAATGCTAGTGGAGACTATGAATTGTGATTAAATTCTCAGGGCTCTATGGCAGTAAAGGATTTGTATGGTTATTAAACGCCTTAACTTTACTCAGGCATTTAGTGAACCACAAAAGCCATTAATTGGCTGTTTTCTATGCTACCACAGATATTACTTCCAAAGCATCAGTAAGTACAGAGTACATCTATGATTTCTTTCCTCTCTCACTCTCCAGGTAATTTATCAATTAGAAATACATAACCAAACTTTTCTCTTATAATAGACAAAGAAATTTTCCCAGGTGATTTGATTTCCATAGGTTTCTAAAACATAATTCTAAATTTAATTCTCCTGATGCTTTCAAATCAACCATCATGAGGCTTAGCATTCAGTTTGGGAGATTTTCATATAATCTTATTGTAAAAAGCTAAATACATATTTGTAAAATTTTGTTAGTTTACACATCTATATTGTTTTCAAGTTACTGGTTTCTATGCAAACAAAGGTGCGATTATAAAGGTAGAAAATCCAGTTCTCACAAAATTACACTTATTTTTCTTCTAAACTATTTACAACACAACTAAAGTTTTGAGGCTCCACCCAAACTTTCTATAGTTCAACTTTTCTTTTAATGCAATGTAGAATATGACTATAATACATTATACATACAGATCAGTATTAGAATAATTTCAAGTCCTGCCTAAGCATTCCAAAGGAACTTTTATGTTCAGCATTACTATTAGTGCAAATACTGATTTGACAGCTAAAATACAGCTTGAAAAATAATACAGGATAAATTTTAAAATGAATCAAAATTTCAAGTGAATGAAAAGACCAGTCCCAGACCTGGAAAAAAATTATAAAAGATGTAGCTGATAAAAGACTGGTATTCTTTTTTTTTTTTTTTTTTTAATTTTTTTAGTTGTAGATGGACCAATAGTTTTATTTATGTATTTTTATGTGGTGCTGAGGATTGAACCCAGTGCCTCACACTTGCAAGGCAAGTGCTCTACCACTGAGCTACAGCCCAAGACTGGTATTTTTTACAAAGATTTAGAACATTAAGAAGAACTCTTAAAACTCAAATGTAAGGAAAAAAACAAATTAACTAATAAGCAGGTAGAAGATATGAAAAGACACTTCACCAAAGAGGATACAGATGGCAAATAAGCATAAAATGATGTTCAACATCATGTGCATTAAGAAATTACAAATTAAATTTTGAGATACCATTATATACCTATTAGAATTGGAAAACCTAGAACTCTTACATCACCAATTGCTGGTGAAAATGTGGAGCCACAGGAAATCTCATTTATTGCTGGTGGGAATTCAAAATGATACAGCCACTTTGGAAATTTTGTAGAGAACTAAACATACTCTTACCATATAATCTAACAGTCATGCTCCTTGATATGTACTTAAGTGGGTTGAAAACTTATGTCTGCATAATAACCTGCACATGATTATAGCAGCACAATTCACAATTGCAAAACTATGGAAGCAACCCAGATGCCCTTCAATAGATGAATGGATAAAGAAACTGTGGTACATATATACAATGGAATATTACTCAGCAATAAAAGAGAATAAAATTATGGCATTTGCAGGCAAATGGATGGAACTGGAAAACATATGCTTAGTGAAGTAAGCCAACCCCAAAAAACCAAATGCCAAATGTTCTCTCTGATTAGTGGATGAGGATACATAATGGGGGTGGGAATGGGGAACATAGGAGAAATGGAGGAATTCTGGATGTGGCAGGGGGGAGGTGGGAGGAAGGAAAGGGGAATGGGTATAGTAATGATGGTTGATTGAGATTGTCATCACTACCTTTGGTGCATGCATGAAGACACAAATGGTGTGACTCTGTCTGGTATGCAACCAGAGAAATGGAAAAATTGAGCTCTGTATATGTACTATGACTTAAAACGCATTTAAATAAAATAATTAAAAAATAACCTGAACATGAATGTTTACAAACAGCTTTATTCATAATTGCCAAATGAGGTATTATGAAGGACAACCAAGATGTTCTCAGTAGGTGATGATGAAATAAACTGGAATACCCAGACAATGGAATAGTCTTCAGTGCTAAAATGAAATGGGCTGTCAAGCCATGAAAGGATGTGGGAGAAGCTTAAATGCATATTACTAAATAAAAAAGCAACCTAAAAAAGGCTACATGCTATATGATTCCAACTACATGGTACTCAGAAAAAAGGTAAATCTGCAGATATATTAAAAGATTAATGCTTGCTACGGGTTACAGGGTAAGAGGGATCAAATGATGGAACACAGATGATTTTTAGGTTAGTGAAATAATTATTTATAATATAATGCTGGATACAAGTCATACATTCATCAAAAACTATATAAGAATAAAACGATGTCAACTATAAACTTTGAATGATAATGATGTATTGATATGGGTTCGCTGACTGTAACAAATGCACCACCATGATGTGGGGTGTCAATAGGGAAAGAGGCTATTCCCACGTGGGAAGGGAGGAATATGGGAAATATCTTTACCTTCCCCTCAGTTTTTTCTGTAAACATGAAACTACTCTGAAAATAAAGTTTATTTAAGAATCAATCAAGGTGTGATTTTGGTATTATAAAATAAGGATCATTTAATCAAGGCAAAACAACCTATTCAAACTTAAACATGATGCTAAAAGCACTTCTTTCTTTGTTCGTTATCAGAGACAGGATGCTTCTGAGTCTCCTCCATATGCACTGCTGCTCCAAGGAGCCCTGAGTGCAATGTGAACAGACCAGATCCATTCTTATGGCACCTTGGTGAATGATGAAGAACTGGAGGAGTGTTATTACCCTCATTTACAGCCTCAGAGGTTAAATGATGAATGTGCAGCAAATCGCAAACAGAGATTTTGTGGTAAACACTTTAAATGCCTAACATTTCTCATCTTTATCGCAGTAAAATTATTCTTTTTTTCAAAATTTCCTTCTTTTTCTAATATCCTGTCAGCCTAGATCTTCTATGAGATTAAGCATGTTGGAATCAAAAGAGCACAGATGCCTGAATCAAGGCTCAAAGTCCCTTGCTCAACACACATACAAAGAGTTGTGCTGAATTGCAGCCCCCCAAAAATTCATGCTAAGGTTTTAATCCCCAATGTGTGAGTATTTGGAGACAGGGTCTTTGTGAGGAACTTAGGTTTAGATGTGGTCAGGAAGATGGTGTTCTCATGACGGGACTGATGTCCTTGTTAATGGAGACACCAGAAAGCTTGTGCTACCCCTCCATCAGGTAAGAAGGCAAGCTAAAGAGAGAGTCCTCACTAGGACCCAACCAAGCTGGCACCATGTCTCAGCTTTCCAGCTTCCAGCACTTTGAGAGAATCATTCTATTGTTTAAGTTAGCCAGTCCATGGATTTTGTTGTAGCAGGCAGAGCTGACTGGGAAAGGCCAAATGGGTGCTGCCCTTTTGTACCAGCATTTTGTTTCTGATAACTGGAAAGGCAAGGAAGATCACATGGCTCTTATTGCTAAGCTGGTACTGTTGCTGCTAGTGTTGGTGGGTATGTGTGTTCTTGACATGTGTGAAACGTGTGCATGTTTTAGCTCTTTAACTAATGAATTGAGACTAAAGCAAGCAAATGATAGAGATAAATCAGGTAGGCTACTTTCTAGACCAGGAAACAGGAATTCTGAGCTCTACTTTGGATTCTGTCTCTGTGGCATTAGAAACAAACAAACAAACAAAAACATCATTCTTCTCTGCATTATGTATTTTTTTAATGTCTCCAAATAGAGTTAAATAAAACCTGACTCCACTTCTGTAGATGTGAAGACAATTCAAACTCTATAGTGAGAATCTAGAGAAACGTACTATTTTCACACATGTACATTTATATGCAGGTGTGTCTATGTAGTAAACATTTATGAGTAACATGAGTACTTAAAATTACAAAGAAAATGAAAGCTGGGGGAAGGGCCAGTAAACAGAAAGGTTGGAAATACAGTCTAGGGTTTCTATGAAATATATTATTAAGCAAAATTTTCCAAAGACTACACAAGGCATTTGAAGGAGTCAGTAAAGGGTTAGCAAGAGCAACAGAAATGTGAGTAAGGACGAGAGAAATGGGGTTGAGTAGCTCACATTATAACAAAATGAGCAATAAATGATAGCATAGTCATTTGTTGGCACGTTGGAAATAGACTGTACAGAGCTTGATGAGATCTAAATTCAGTGTGATTAGATGAAACTGTAATGTCAAAATCATTCGTGTAAACCAGCTAGCTCTTAAGATGATTTTATCTTTGAGTTCTAATGTATTAATGTACTTTTCTGCATAACTTTCATATGTAGAAACATGATTTTTTAAAATTAGTGTTGTCCTTCTAAAAGGTAATATTTCATTTATTTTCTCCATTTCAAATTAAGTTTTGTCATGCTCACTGTGATGTAAAATCTAAAAAAATAAGAAAAAATAAATCATCAAACATTTCAAATTTTCATAATCATTGATATACTTAAGCAGTAATAGAGAGGACCTACCCTTTCTCTGTGGGGAACTTTAAGATCTGGTACTGTACATGTGATGCCCTATCAGTGGATGTTACTGGGCACATGAGGAGGAAACAACTTCAGTACTTTTTTTCTCCTCTTTAAGATTCTAAGAGTGATGTGAGAAAATCTATTTTTATGAATTTTGAGTCACAACAAAGATCAATTTCTACTTAAAAAATGTGATACATGACCCCAAGAGCTTAAAATAGACAAAACACACAATTACAGCATTATTGTACAGCGGTAACATTCAGGTTATTTAATTTCATGATAAAAATAATTTAAGTACAATGTCAATTTTCAGAAGTTTATGTTTTAAAATCATGACCAAAAATTTATGGACTGTACTCTGAAGTGGTGCAGTCATATTAGCAACTGTAAATATGATTGTCTGGTCCCACTGCCTGGGTTAGAGACACTGACAGTTTTTCGTGTGGCTTAGTATATGATACTAAACCTTTCAAGTCCTAAATGTTCATATCTAGAAAATAGGATCAATAATATTAACAAATAAAACAGTATGGCTATCAGAATTAAATTTATGAACATATGTAAATTGCTTAATATGTTACCTAATACACACCAAGAACTTGATAAACATTAGCTATTACTTTACTCATGGGAATATGGGATACCCTATTCTGATATGCCACTTATTTGAAATGATATGGCAAGTGTTTTATATCCACCTCATATATTTTTTTAAGATTTTAGCTGAAAGGGCAATCCTAAAATGTTAACTATGTCTGAATGCATTTTAGTAAGTATTTTCTAAAGTGGTAGAGGATCTTCGGACTACAGTATATTATGGAATATGAAATATTTGTTTAGGGCTATTTATCCTTGGAAGGTTAAGTCTGAGGATAAGAACATGTCACAGGCAAATATCACATGACTTGCTGAATTCAAGAAGATTCAGTCATGAATCAATTTATGGCTGTTTCTTTGTACAGTACATTTAAACAATAGTCAACTATGAAGTTAGTCATGTCTGCATAGCTGGCAAGAATCCAATCTTTAGAAAGGCTGCAATCAGAGCATATTAAGACTTAGTGATGATAATATCATCTGGATGAAATGAAGGTCTAAGGCAGATCAATAAAAAAAAAATGATGACTTAAAAGGAGGTTTTGTAGAAATGCAGTTCAGAAGAAAGTAAAGTGAAACCTTGTATTCAAATAGGAGACACATAAAAGAAAACGTTAATGGAACGCGAGTGAAAATAGTTACACAAGGAGGTGGGCAGCGGAATCACCATTTCTTTCTTTTTTTTTTTTAAATTAAAAAACAGATGAAAAGGCTGAAGAATTAAAAAAAAGAACAAATATTTAAGAAAAATATTTAATTCAATTCATTTAGGAAACACATAAATAAGACAAGTGTAAGCTATTGGCTAATTTAAAGTTAAAATTAGTAGTCTCACTTTAAATTGCATAGTAATAACTTCCCAAAATGAGCAACACAAGTCAAAGTTACAGAATGTCCAAGTATTTTTAAATGCTCTTGTCATTTCCTATGTTTATTTTAAGAATAAATGTTAAATTGAACCAATCAGTAAGTGTTCTTGGCTCTTTCATCTACTAATTACCTTCTATTATAATTGAAGATAAACAGTATGTTCTACTAGCTTCTGGAGTTTCATTACATACACATTAAAGCAGCTTGCTTTGTTAATATTCTTCCAAATATGTGGATGAATATTTTAGGAAATTATCATGGATTCCATTTGGCAACATTCCTGGGGCTTTAAAATTGTTATTATATTTTTAAAATTGTGAAACTGCTCAGTATAACAAAGTAATATGAGACAAAGCTTCTGTATAGCCAAGGAACCAATTAAGAAAATGAAGAGACAGTGTACAGAATGGGAAAAAACTCTTCACCAGCTACTCCTCTGATAGGGGATTAATATCCAGGATATATAAAGAACTTAGAAAATTTAATGCCAAAAACCTAAATCAACCAATCAATACATGGGCAAAATAATTATATGGAAACTTCTCAAAAGAAGAAACACAATTGGCCAACAAATATATGAATCATGCTAAGTGAAATAAGACGGATTCAGAAAATTAAGATAGAATATTTTCTCTCACTTATTGCAGTTAAAGTAAAATAAGAGAAAGAAGGCAGTGGGAGAGTATCAGATACTATGAAAATATAGGGAAGATCAGTGGAGTAGATGTAGGAGAAAGAGAGAGGAAGAGAAAAAGGGAAAGAAATGTGGAATGAATCCAAAAGAATCATGTTATATACGCATACAAATGTACTAAAGGGAATTTCACCTTTACATATATCCAAGCAGCTCAGGAGGCTGAGGCAGGAGGATCACAAGTTCAAAACCAGCCTCAGGAACTTTGTGGGTCCCTTGAGAACTTTGGGAGACCCTGTCTCTAAATAAAAAAAGGGGGGGGAGGAGGGGATGTGGCAAGGTGGTTAAGCACCCCTGGATTAAATCCCTGGTACAAAAAAAAAAGAATGAATAAATAAATGAAGGTGTGAATGAAGATCAGTAGAAGAAGGTGAAAAGAGGGAAGGAAAAGGGGAGAACAAAGGAGGTAATGAGATTAACATCAAATTCCTTATATGTACAATTTTTCCAAAAGAACCCAAATACTATATATAATTATAATGCTCTAATAAAAAGGTAGTAATCTTTCTTCTCCAAAAAGTAATAATAATAATAATAATAATAATATGATGGTGTTTTTATATTTTCACTTTCTACAATATTTTGCCCCTCTCCCCCAATTTTTAAACAAAAGTAATTTGATTATATTATTTTGATTGGCAATTTTCTCTTTTAACTGAAGAATATATTATGTGCATTTCCCCAAGCCAGTGAGACAGAACGTAACTCTTTTCAGTAGCTCATTGCTTTTCCATAACATACCTGTAGTTCACCAGTACATTTGGCCATGTATTCATGGATGTCTGAGAGTTTTCCACTGCTTTGCCACTAAAATGGCTTGATTATCATTCTTTTATATGGCTCTTTTTTCCCTGAGGTTAGATTCTCTCAAATGAATTATAATGTTAAATTATGTGTTACTTTCTTAAATTTAAATGTACATTTCTAGACTTTCCAAAATAGTTGTAATAAACTATTATCTACAGAATATTAAAATGCTTATTTCACAACTTTGTTAGCAATGGTAAGTCACTCTTTTTTTTATCTGCCATTCATATGGATTAAACATTCTATTTTTTCAATATAATCTCTTTATATTTATTTGTCATTTAGTTTTCCTCCTTTGTGAATTGCTTACTCATTTTTCTATTGGGCTATTTGTAGTTTTTTAAAAAATCTATTTGTACAGACTTTTGCTTCTAACAAAGATGGAGTAACTGAGAACAGATTAACCTCCATCTGAAATAAACAAAAGCGATATATATATTGGAATTCAAGCAACTAAGGATAATAATCTCTGAGCAATGAGAAACAAATAAAGGGAACTCTGGGATTTATTGCCTTGAGACAGTCTCCAAACCATGGAAGAGAAAAAAATAATCCAAGCAGGGTTTAGAAAACTCCACATAGTAGAGATGTTATTGAGAGTCCAGGGAGACAAAAATGGCTAGAGTTTTAGAGTTTCCAGGGAAGCGTAAGAAAGAGCTACAAAAATAGACAACTCTAGAAATCTGAAGAAGATCCCTTTGAGTATTCAGTAGAATCTTCTTCAGCAGCCTTGTGAAAGCAAACTACCTAGAGTCAAGAAAAGAATCACCAAAAAATACTATCAGGAACTGTCCAGGTCTATCACGTAGAATCAGAAGTAGGGATGGCCAACCAGACTAAAAACTTCATGATTCTTAGGTACATCAAATGGGATGTTCAGAGGATATTGTATCAGTGGTGGGAATAACTATTTCTAGATTTGAAAGCTATTTGGTTGTACCTAACAAACCTTAAAAACAAGGCCCAAGAGGATCAAACAGTTTAGCAGCTAAGTTAATGACATTCCAGAATAAAATTAAAAAAATACTTATAGTGATTAAAAATTGTCTGGCACTTAGGTAAGACTCACAGTATGTGGCAATCAATCCGAAAGTACCAAGAATTCAAAGAAACAGCAAGATATGATTCATAAAAAGCAGAAAAATCAGAAAATAGAAACTAACGTAGAACTGACACTAATGTTAAAATTAGCTGTTAAGTAACAAAACAGTTATTATAAACTACATTCCATATAGTAAATCAGATAAGCAGACATGGAGGGAAGTGAAATAGCCTAAATTGAATTTCTGCAGATAAAAAGCATACAGAGTAAGATGAAAAAATACGCAAAGTGAATTATAATCGATAAGATATGCAGCAAAAGAGATTAATAAGCTTGAATAAACAGCAACAGAAACTATTCAAAATGAATACCAGACACAAATAAGAATTAGAAAAAATGAACAAAATAGGAAACATGATTTTCTAATAACAGAAATGTGAGAGGTGATATCACTAGTTTCTACAGAATAAAATCATCAAATAGCAATATTATACAACTTTATGCCAATAAATTAAAAAATGTAGAAGTGAACAAATTATTTGAAAGACAAAAATAACCAAAATTCATTTAAGAATATATAAACAGTAAGCCGGGTGCGGTGGCACACGCCTGCAATCCCAGCACTTGGGGAGGTTGAGACAGGAGAATCATGAGTTCCAACTGTGAGGCACTAAGCAACTCAGTGAGACCCTGAGTTGTCTCTACATAAAACACAAAATAGGGCTTGGGATATGGCTCAGTGGCTGAGTACCCCTGAGTTTAATCTCCAGTACCAAAAAAAGAATATATAAACAGTATGCTGTATTGTATATCTATTAAGTATATCTATTAAGTGTATCAATGTATCCCAATTTTTTTTGAAAACTTACCCACAAAGTAAAGTAACAAGCTGAGATATCTTAATTGGTGAAATTCCAGAAGAAACATTATTAACTTTGCAAAAACTCCTTTAGAATAATGAAGAGGAAAGAATATATTTCTCACCTCATTCTATGAGGGAAAATGGTCTTTTTCATACATACAAAAAGGTAATTTATCTTACATGAAAAATGAAAAAAAATAACCTTAATATTTGTGGAAAAACATTTGATAAACTCCAACATCCATTCCTGACCACAAAAACAACAAACAAACAAAAAACCAAATATACAAAAACCTCAGCAAAACAGAAATAGAAGGTAACTTGTCAACCTCATAAAAAGCATCAATGAGAAAACAACAATTAATATCATTTTAGTGTGAAAGATGGAATCTTTTCCACTGAGATTAAAGGCAAGTCTGTTGTTGCCACACGTGTTATGTTTACACCAGGAAAAGAAAGAGGAAAAGCTGGAGAAGGTGGTAGTCCTTTAGGTGTAGTGAGCTTAGGAAAGTCCTGATGAAATTGCTTATGAGCCCAAGGTACAAGGAGCAAATGGAGACATGAGTGAAGAGCTCAAAGGGAAGTCCAAACAGCAAAGCAAGGTTGTGTTTTAGGTGGGAGTGTACAGGCGGTATTCAGGAACCATGTGAAGCCAGCGTTCACTGGAAAGTCTTGAATGGAGGAGCAGCATGATACAATGTACTCTTTAAAGAGATAACTAGTGCTAATAGGCTATGAGCAAGAGGAAGGCCCATCAGTCAGAGAAGCTATCAGGCAATTGTAATAGCCCATTTTTGATGGTATGTACCATGCTACCTAGAAAAATCAGACAGGAAATAGAGCCAAATGAGGAGAACTTCTTTCTGTGTGTCCAGTAACCACTACTCCCCTCATCCCTCGGTTTGGAATTAGCCCATATTCTATAGCTTTATGTTAGTAATCCAGTAGGGTGATCAGACATGAATAGGAAGGATTAATTAGAATCAAGGCTATAATATGGGCTTAAAACAATTGAAACTTATTTTAAGCTATTTAATTCATTCACTTTAATGAGCATTTTTTATAATGTGGTGCCTCAAACATGTAGTCTTGTAATTGAATTGGCTGATTTTAATTCTTGTAAAATTAGTTGCTAGAAGAGCAATCATTAAGATTCCAACAAAAGGCAGAATAGTTGAATGGATGGTGTTTCATGGGTGCATCTTGCGTGCAGTGGTTTGCAAGATGTCTTATGCCACTACGTGTGATTTTTTTTATTTTTTTAATTTATTTTTATTTAAAAAAATTTTTTTAATATCTTTATTTTATTTATTTATTTTTATATGGTGCTCAGAATCAAAACTAGTGCCTCACGCATGCGAGGCAAGCACTCTACCACTGAGCCATAATCCCAGCCCCTACCTGTGATTTTTATTATCTTATTTACATTGTTATATGTTCAATTCATACTTATTTGAAAGGAAAAAAGTAAGATTCGGAATTATTGCCACAAAGGTATTAAAGAATAATAATTTATTGATTTATAAAAATATGTCGAGCAACATGCTGTGTATGTGCCAGAACTGACAAGATCTCTCACGTTACAAGATATAATCTTTTCATCAAGAGATTTGTAGTTGTGTGGTGTAATAAAATTTCTACTAAAGATAAACATATTAGTTTCATGCGGAACACTTATTGAATACTATGTGCTAGGCATTTCGTTTTGCATGTATTAATATCCAATCTCCATATATCTATAAAGTAGGTAGAAATATTATTGACATTTTAAGAATAAGGAAGCTGTTTACAATTACACAGGGAGTATATTGTTTGTGAGCCCAGTCTTAAAAACTTGGTGGCTCAAAGGAGTCCTATGATCACATTAATAACCCATCACTTTGAAAACACAGGTTGATTTAATTCACAATAAGTGGATGAAAATATTACAATGCTAATACTGCATAATGTACATCTGTTGCATAGAAACAGGAAACACAAGGATGGCATATTTGTTTTAAATATCATAGCTGAGTGTTTCAATCAGTCATAAAATTGTATCAAGTGATTGTTCTCTATCTACAAGTAAAATAGGCTGTGATAGGAGATAATTAGTCAAGTTTGTTTTAGAGATGTACAGATTGATGCACTGACCTTTCCTCAATGACATCTGACAAATTTTGAATGCTTTCTATACACAAAGTAGCTTTCTGGTATTGGAGGAAATAGTAGGTTCTGCTGTACTTGCACTGGGGAATAATTGGTATGCTCGTGTTTATCTCATTATATAAAATGCTAGGAGCTTCCATAGGATAAATGCAGTTTCCTATAGAAATCAATTCATATTTTGATTGTTCAATTAAATTCAGTATATAATATGGCAATTCGTTTTTGATTTCTATATTCACATTTGTACTTTCTTACTTAGTACTTGTAGCCCTGGATCTGATTTAGTATAAACAGCTAAGCAAAGCTGAGTGAATGCAAGAGGAAATCATGGCTTCTTCCTCTTCTTCATTTACAACCCTCTGATCTTCAGAGAGAAAAAGACAGTATTTTCATGATAAAATTATAAACTTATTGTATGGAATAGATTAGTGAAAAGGAAATATGTGTCTGTTATTTGTATAATTCTCATTCTGTTGAAACATGAGTTGAAGTTCTAAAGTATTCATATTATTATTCACAATGCCCAAGTATCTGACTATTCATTCATTTTATTTAATATGACTCTACTCATTATACTTTAAATCATGTTTTAGAATTATATAAACATAAAAATGCTCATTTTAGTTGGTTGCTACCATATGGCATGATTTTAAAACTGGACTATATGTAGGCTATTATATTTCAGCACTATAGAAAGGATAATTATTCTTATGGGGCAAATACATTTTCTTGAGTTTTCTTGTGCTTGGGATTTCTATGATATGTTTAAAAAGCAAAAATAATTCATGACCTCTACCATATTTATGATTGAATATTAGATTTTAAAATTCTTTGAAAAGATTACAAAACTAAGATTGTTTTTGGGACATGATATATATTTTCTTTCTGATTCCCTCTTTCATTGTTACCATTTTTTTAAGACTACTGGCAGCTCTTTCATAATGAAATGTGAAAACAAATATTACTGCTTATAATGAAATGTCATATTTTAACAATTATATAAAAATTACAAGTCAGTTACAAGAAAAGTTTCCTCCGTTAAAGATAGGTGTCAAAGGATCCAAATAGGCAAGGAAATATAATATCAACCTGTGGAAAAGTGGCATGTGGTCCAGTTTGCTACAGTTTGAATGCCAGCATCATCAGAGAACAAAGTGGGAAGAAGTACTGAAGTGAGAAGCCATAACACAAGTGGTCAAATAGAATTAAAAATCAGAACTAAGAATATAACATTTTATTAGAATAATATACTCTATGTTTAAGTACATAGAACTTTACCTTCTACCATGAGATTATATACTTTAGTGAATGGTTATGTTTCATTGTATATAGCTATAATAGTTCTGCCTAAATTCTCACTCCAAAAGTAGTGGCTGCCAATAGTTTTTATTTGTTTTACTTTTTATTTCTAGGATATATTTTTATTTTCAAAATATTTTGGAATAATATTATTTTGGCCATTTTTTGGTGTCAAACTTTTACTGAGTGATGCACTTTACAAGCACCAGTGCCATTTATTGCTGTTTGGATGCCTTATACATCATATTGCATTATCCAATTATATCTGTTATTTTTAGAAGTGTTAAAGCTAAGTTTTTAAAGAAAACGTTAAATAAATATACCTGCTATAGACTGAATGTTCTGTTCTTCCCCAGAATTGATTTGGTAGGCTAATCCACAATGTGATGGTATTTGGAGGTAGGGCCTTTGGGAGTTAATCAAGTTCAGATTTGGTCATTAAGGTCCAGCCTTCATGATAGGATTAATGCCCTTTTAGGCAGATGAGGAAAAAAGCAGCCCCTAACACTGTGCTTACATGTACCAAGGACAGACCATGTGATGACATACCCAGAAAAGGGACCTTCACAGAAACCCACTATGCTGCATCCTGATGGACCCTGAGAAATAAATATTGTTTAAGCCATAAGCCTTATAGCCTGTAGTTCTTCAGTATAGCAACCTGAACTAACTAAAACATCACATTCTACCTGAACCAGATAGTTGTAGAGCCTTTTTATCTTGAGTAATTATAAGAAAAATATCTTTGGAAGAAAATGCTAATTTTACTGAGAGCTGCACTATTGAATCAAGATTTGTATATTGATTTTTCATAGTTATTTAACAAAATGGTGCAGGCCAAAATCAAAGTGAACATTAATTTTCCTATCTGCATAAATTTGGCCTAAGTAACATTTTATTACAGTTGCTAATTTCTATCATTTATACATCTTAATAGCAATATGTAATATAAGTCTTCCAAAAGGCCATTTTCTACCATCTGTATACCTATGAGTTATTAACACCCTTTTGTTTATTCACACTCAAATTATTGAAAAATGAGAAAAACATACAGAGATGCAAGAGATATTTTAGCTATTTGGAATGTATCATAGAAAGACATAAAATTGCTTACCGAAAATAGAATACTTTAGCAGGACTCCTTGATGTTATTAAGTTCCTAAATATTATTATGAAGTAGAACATAAACCTCACTGCAAATTGGGATTCTATGGCAAGCAGACAACTAATGTGCTAAAGATGCTATAATCATCCTTTATTAAATAATGTTTATTTAACAGAGGAAAGTTAATGCATATTTACTATGGATACATAATATCTTCAAATGGATGAAGTTGCTATGAACTTAAACATGTCATCTGGGTTTCCTCAGTCTCCCCATCTGTTAAATAAAACACTGGATTTCCTAACCTTCCTCTCTAGTATATTCTGAATATGTCCTCCAAAATTTGTATGTTGAAACTTAATCACCAGTGTGGTATTATTCAGAGTTACCTCTTTTGAGAGGTGAATGTTATGCAGGCAGAGTCCTCTTAGATGGAATTAGGGCCCTTTGAAGAGAGCTTGAGAGTTTCGCTTTCCCCATCATGTGAAAAGATAGCCCTTCATCCTCTCTGGAGAATGCAGCAACATCTGAGAGCAGAAAGCATCCCTCACCAGACACCAGATCTGGCAGTACCTTGATCTTGGACTTCTCAGTATTCACATATGAGGAAATAAATTTTTATTCTTTAAAACTATCTAATCTGTGGAATTTAATCTGTGCAGCACAAATAGTTTAAGACAGTCCTCAGAATCTAATGTCCTATAATTTGTCATTTGTATTTGAAAAAGCAGTGAAGAGAACAATATTAAGATGGAGTCATCTTCTTATCATTGGCAATTCTTAGAGAAAATGCTCAAGGAAACTAACTTCTAGTTATCATTGTGCACCAAAGATGTACTTTTTGAATGTATTACCAATTGACAATGGACTCCATACATCCCCTAAAGAAAGATAACTAGTGATGGTAAGTCTAAGGAGAACATAGGGAGAGTTAACTGAAATAAGTTAGCTCCTGACTTGACTGGAAGAAACGAAGTACCAGATTTCACTAGACGGTTTCATCTCAATGCCAATTCTAATAACGTGTTCTGTACTCAAAGAAACACAATTCAGAATTAACACATTGTGATTTTTCTACTCAGGTTAATAAATAAAATTTGCTGACAGTTTTGTTTCAAATAAGCAGGTGTTTTGCATATTTGAAAGAAATACCTTCTGATTTTACATAATGATGTGAATCAAGAAAGAATTAAATCATATTATACCTATACAATAAAATATTTTTCTATATTTCTTTAGAATGGCAAAAAGATATAACTAATAAATATATAAAGTTATACCTAAAATACCATTCATATGCATCTTTATTGAAAATCACCATAAGAAAACAAGGTTTGATTCCTTATATCCTATTATATAATAAGGGCTAAATAAAATTTATTTAAACTGTAAAATCACAGATGAATCTCAGTCATTTACTGGAACTTTCAGATAAGTGTGCTTTTACTAAGGGCTAGAAGTTTCACAAAGGCTGGAAGTATAATATAAGCAAAAAGAAACAAAGTAAATCTGAAATATTGTACTTTAAAAATTTCCACTTGAAATTTTAAGAAATACATATAGTATTCAAAGGAGTATTTTCAGAAGTTTGGTATGCTCACTTCTTGTTTAGTAATACAGTTTTTTCATACTTTTGAAAGAGCATTATAGACTAGGCTATTCTTGAATCTAGCAATGAAGTGAGACACCATATTGGTGTGGGCTGTTATAGAGTTTATGCTTGGCCATGGTCTCTCCTCCAGGATATGTACAAACATATGCAAAAAGAACATCTAATTGATGACACAGGTTCTCTTCTCACTGTAAGTTGCGCAAACGGTCTTGCTTACATCAACTTACCGACATTTAATCTTAAGTTTAAAAAGTCTATGTTCTTGATTATATGAAAAATGGTTAAGCATGGCAGAATATATTGTATTAGAAGCTAAAAGAAATCTAACTTTAAGCTGACAAAGGCTGAGTTTTTATTAGTAGTAGTCAATGGGAAAATGTACTCAAGATTCCAAATTGGGGTAATAAGAACTGGGAATCTAAGAATTCACTCAAATTTATCAGGGAAAATACTTAAGATATTGAGGATTAATAGGTATGTGAAAAAAGAAGTCTAGATTAGGGATAGCTCATGAGACAATGTATGCGGGGGTTGCAGTCTGTCCCGAGCCAGCGGGTCGAAGGGGCACCCCCACATTCACCTAGCAGTGGAAGTTGGGAAGAGTTGGAGTGGGCTGGCTGCCCGTTCCCAGCCTTGCCTTCCACCATCGCAAGACAATCAGACATGCCAGGGAGTCCAGTCAAAGCAAGTACTCATATATTTGCGGAACAAGCATTCAACTTATAGGGCCCTTCGGTCAATCAGAGACAATGCACGTAGGCAATAACTGTCCATGTGGCAAGGCAAGTAAGCCCCCTGAGCTGCGTGTTGGTAGAACCAACAGTAATTGTAAACCAATCACATATTTCCTCCTTTCTTTGTGCCTTTCCCATTTACATAATGGCTAATCATTAGGGCGTAGCACAGAGCTAGCCCTCCACAAATGTACTCATAGACTTTCTTTAGAGAAACTGAAGAGGAATCCCAAATATTTCACTACCACCAGTAACTGTAGCTTCTAACAATAATTTCTTTCTTCTATTTTCTTCTTGGATAATCACCTCACCCTGAGATTCACTGAAATTTTTAGAGCCCTAGTAATAACAACCAGGGATGAATGGGAGTCAAACATGCATGGTCTCTCCTCTTATTCTCAAAGACCCTATTTTCTCATTAAAAGAATTCAGAATTTAGGTAGGCTCTTGAGGGTTTGGGTTGCCTGAAAGATCTCTAAAAAGAAGGGACCATGAGAGATATTATTCCTGGAAATTACAAAAAAGCATTAGTGGATTTTAAGTGAGAGATGCTTAAATTTCATTTATCCTTCTTTTTCTCCTTGCCATTGTTCATCTCTGTTCTGAATTAGCAAATCTGTCCTGGGCTGAAAACAGAAAAGGTAGAAATGAAGATTTGATTGAGGGGTAGCCAGGTAGCAAAGGAATGAATTAGTGGGGTCAGCAAAAACTAGAAATGGAAGCAAGCCTAGGGAACCTGAACACTTCAGTGGCTCATGTGTAATACTCTGCATTGGAGAAGGCCCACATGGGCACAGCTGCTTTACATTTTCCTCCCTACAAAATTACAGCCACAGAGTTTATTATCGGAGATTTCACAAAACCATAATAGAAACTGAATGTATTATTTTGCAAATGGAGAACAAGCTCTCCTGAGGGAAACTGTCTTTGCTCCACACTGCTCAATCCTCAGTAGTATTTATATTCTGCACCATGTATTAGGACTGAATGGGCCTTATGAGGCAACTTAGTGCAACTTACTCAATTTAAAGTTAATGAAATTTGAGAGTCAGTAATGTAAAAAGCCATTTACCTGAGGCCAAAGATGGAACTAGAAAGCATGGTTCCTCACCCCTTAATTTTTTAAAACAAAATTTAATTATAGAGGATTTCAGAGAACAATAATCTTGTCATATTGGTTTCCACATTGTTTATACAATATTATGGTTAAGGTGGAAAATTCCAGTTCCCCAATTCCATTTTATAGTTTCCTTTTCTGGATATAAGTTGGGTTTGTTCTCTTCCAATTCTTGCATTTTACTTTTTAATCTGGCTCTATTTTATAATGTTTATGGAATTCTTAACAAGAAACCATCTATATTCCCACTAATATTTTAGCAACTTCTTTTTTTTTTTTTTGGTACTGGGGATTGAACCCAGGGGCAATTGACCACTGAGCCACATCTCCAGCCCTATTTTGTGTTTTATTAGAGACAGGGTCTCACTGAGTTGGTTAGTGCCTAGCAGTTGCTGAGGCTGGCTTTGAACTCACAATTCTCCTGTCTCAGCCTCCCAAAGTGCTGGGATTACAGGCATGTGCCTCCACACCTGGTCTTTTTTTTTTTTTTTTTCAGTTTTTAATTGACATTTTTCTCTAGTATTTACATAGACCAATATAACTATAATTATACTATGTACGTACGTTTTACCTTTTATTCTTTGCTTTTCCCCTCTTCCCTTATTTTTGTCTTCTACTAAATTTATCAGTATTTTTCCTTTATTTTCTTTATCCTCCCCATAATAACTTAGAAACTGTATTCTACCAAGTGTGTTAAATGAGCAAATTGACTTCAAATTTTCCAACAAAGCCTAACATTAAATGATTAGCCTGCTCCATGGAGACCACTCCACAGTTCTCCTTCCTCATAAATACATTTGTACTTTACTGTGAACTGCCACCCCACTTTTTGCTCAGTTTAGTGGTATCCTATATTGTGGTTCACACTGTTTTAACCATATTCCCCACATATTTATGGGATTATTTTTCAATTCAAAAGTTATTTAGATTTGAACATTGTGCTTTCTCAACTTTAGATTCATCATGTTGTCTACATTTTATTTTATGTCTATTTTCTCTTGGGCTGAAGTGTATCTTTTCAGTTTTTCAGTGAAGGTTGGCAGCTAGTAAACACTTGCCATTTATAGGTATGGAAAATTCTGTTGATCTCTAACTTTCAAATGATAGTTTAGTTTGGTATTAAACTAAAAGTTGATAATTATTTTTTGTGAGCACTAGAGAATATTTCTCCTTTATCTAATTTTGCTGTTGAGAAATGTACTGATGAAAAGTTTGCCAGATTTTTTTTGTGAATCTATTATCTCTAAAAATAACCAAAATGTTATTTTTTGGTGTTCTATAATAGGATGAACATGTCTAGTTTATTCTTTTTAAGACTTATTTTTAGGACTTAATGAGTTTTTAGGTTCAAAATTTTTTCATTAAATATGATTTCCAGTAACATTTTCTTGATTTTTTTCCTTGAACTCCTATTAGATATTTATAGGAAACTTTCATTTCTTTCTCCATGGTTTTCTCATCTCTGATGTGGTATTCTGGTAATCATTTCCAATTCTAATGTACAAAGCGTACATTAACATTCTCCCCACTTCTACCTGGTCTGCCTTTTGTTTTTGTTTTTTTTTTAAATCCATTACATTGCATTTTTAATTTCAATTATTTTATTTTTTTCTAATTTACATTTGGTTTTTTGTAAGGTATCCCTCTTTCCCTCTCATTCAAATCATTTCTTTTCTTTCTTCCCTTTTAATGTCTTCTCTTGCCTTGTGAATATTTCTTCTTTTACTTACCCTTTCAAACATCCTTAAAGTCTCAGTTTCTTCTAATACCTATGGTTTTTCATTGTTATTAATCCTTACTACTGCATGATGTCACCAGGCTTCCTATTTCCTCATGGGTTTGGAATACTTCATTGTTGACTTTTCCTTGGTTTGATACACCTTACATTCCTTGAACTTAATTGATGATTTTATTAACTTCTTTGGGGACTTTTTCTATATGTACATAGGGTGAAGATGTAGGTCACATACCTACTTGTGTAATAAGGTTGGAAATCACAGTTTTCCTATTTGATTCTGTATTCATAGTCTTTAGTCAATGGGTTGAACTCTCCCCTTAGGACTTCCTTTATTCTGTAACTAGATTTAAAAAGGAATCTTTAGATATGAGAGGCCTTTATTACAACCTCCAAATGCAATTAAACTCCATCCTTTAATGTTTATGTAGGGACAAGTTTATACCCATAAGGCACTCCGAAGTATTGCTGAAAATTTCTTCTTAACTTCTCACACCTGAAGATTTCATTTTCTTACCTGCAATTTTTAATTACTTCTTATTTTTTCAATCTAGCATCTGTATGTGAGTGGGGCAGTACAAGTGCTTTCCAGAGCCTAGGTTTAATTTTACCATTTTCACCTTCACCAGAAGCACCTAGTACACTTTCTACCACCCCAATCAATTCAAATCACAAATAATTTAGTCTATATTTTTTTTGTTTACAGCAATGGGGTATAGGCATAAATGTAAACATAAGTCTCATCTCTCTTCAAAGAGTTTGTAATATAGTATGATTTAAGTGAGATAAAATATTTACATTTTAATAAAAATAAAATATAAAAAGGTACTGACATAAGATCAGTGTGTGTTCAGCAGGGCAGCAACAATCTGAGTGATGGGGAAGAAAAAGGATTCATAGAAGAGTTAAAATCTCAATTGGTTATAGAATCAGATGGCTTCAGGAAAGCTATCAAGTTAGAAGAAGTGTTTCCAGTCAAAAGAAATGGATATGCTGTGGAGGTGAGGATAAACAAAGTATATTGAGTACATAATGATTATCACTGCCTGAACTTGGGTAGTTCAACTCTATTGGAGAGAAAATTCTAAAATGCTTTATTTTTAAGACTTTGAACTTTATTTATTGAGGATATTTTAAGCAAGAATGCTATGATGTGAGACTGTTGCTCTGAGGTTAATCTGGTAGTGTTCTGCATCATGGCATGGGAGAACAGAGCAAGGGAAGCATTGAAATCAATTGTAAACGGATAAAGGCTCAGACCAGGAGATTGCTAAAGGGAGTGGAAAAGAAAGGGAAACCCACAGAGGCAGCACAGTATATGTGCACCCACTTTGTTCCACAAAGGATTTTGTGTCTCTTTGAGAAAATACAAAAGGATGAAATAGAAATATAAGAAGAAATTTCATACAGAGAGAAAAGCAAAATTGTTGATCTTGTGGCAGACACTGTGGCTTCTGCCTGGCCGTGCAAATACAAAGATGCTATGGGAAGTGTGCTTAGCAAAAAAGGCAAGTTTTTTTTGTTTTTTTTGACACGAATTCTAAAAAGAATTCTTATTTATATTCATCAGTGGTTTTTAAACTAGAGGTTCTTTTGTCTCCTAGAAAACATTTATCATTGTCCAGAGGTGTTTTTGATTATAGCACCATGCAGGGGGAAAGGGGTACTACTGGCATCTAGTGGCTAGAGGCGAAGGATGCCACTGCACAGCCTATCAGGTCTGAGCAGCATCCCCAGCAGAGAGAGCCTGATCCATAAGGCAAACAGTACTAAACGTGAAGAACCCTGGTGTACATGATGCAATGAACCATGCTCCCACAATGGTCTAAGGAAGAAAAGTGGAATTAGTTTGACTATTTTATGTACATTCACTCATGTATTCAATGAATTTGAAATATTAAACTCAGAACTCACAGTTCTGAGTAGAACATGCACTCTACTATAACCTGCTATTTTTTTCCCACTGTACTTGCCAAAATCAAAACTTCATACTCTAATTTCAAATTCTAAATCACTTATTTTCATGCTTGTGTAATAGATTATTCCTAGCTCTCCCCTGCCTACACCTCTGTAATTGCTCAAATGTATGCTTTATCGTCTCTAGAAATCTTTGTAAGTTTTGCTCACTGCTATTTCTCATCAGTTGTCCGTCACACAGAATAGATCTTAATAAGTACTTTTTGTGTGAATGAATGAATGATGACAAAGACTATATAAATGTCTGGTGTTCTAACTAATGTAATTGAAGTTTAGAAATTAAGAATGTTAGAGGAAAGGGAAGTAGGTATGACTGTACATTATCTTCCTCACACTTTATTTCCTTCTTTTACACTTTTAAATGAAGATGAACTTCAGACTCCAATAATAGTTTTTTTTTTTTTTTGGAAGAACCATGGTGATAGAATACCTTAGTGCTGATTATAAAACTCTGGGAAGAAATGGAAGGGCATACTGACTGAGGACAGCAGGAGCTGAAGACTATGGAGCTGTAAAATTATAGATTTTCTAACAATTTAAAAGTATGCTAGTATCTTTCCTAGTAAGAAAATTATAGCAGAATGCTTTATTCCTCTGATATTCAAACCAGAGTAAAATTCAACCTTTTATTTTTCATGGTAGTTTCTCTGAACTCATATTCTTAATTACAAATGACACTGTTTGGGGGGACATTGTCAAAAAACAAAAATTCATAACAACTGACAAAAATCTCCATTCATAAATTTAAATTCACAAGACTAAGTAAATATTACATTCATTATTCATCAAAATTAAAGATAACTGTCAATTAAAATACATTAATAAAGCAACAAAATATTTGGTATTAGAAATATAAGAATTGTAATAGAAAGGTCTTTGACAGTGGTGCAGTGATAAATAAATGTTCCAAAAAATTGAATGTATCACTCATACTCAAAACTTACACAGAAGTGGGTGTGTTGGCACACACCTATAATCCCAGCACTTTGGGAGGCTGAGACAGGAGAATCCAAGTTCAAAGCCAGCCTCAGCAACAGCGAGGCACTAAGCAATTCAGTGAGACCCTGTCTTTACATAAAACACAAAATAGGGCTGGGGATGTGGTTCAGTGGTTGAGTACCCCTCAGTTCAATTCCCAGTACCAAATAAACAAACAAACAAACAAAACCCTACACAGAACAATATAACAAACAAAAACACACCTAAGAAAAGTTATCTTGCTAAAATTTATTTATTTATTTATTTATTTTTTATGATTTTTTTTTTTAGTTGTTGATGGATCTTTATTTTATTCATTTATTATTTATATGTGGTGCTGAGGATCGAACCCAATGCCTCACGCATGCAAGGCAAGCACTCTACCACTGAGCCACAACTCCAGCCCTAACATTTATTTTAATAGTAACATCTTATTATGATCAAACCTTCACTTTTTTTTTTTTTTGACAGTATTGGGGAACAAACCTAGTAAGTCCCACATGCTGTATGAGTACTCTAGCACTAAGCCACACCCCTTCCCCCATCTCAATACTTTAATACTTTAAGACCATATATATATATTTTTTTTGGTACCAGGGATTGAACTCAGGGGCACTCGGCCACTGAGCCACATCCCCAGCCCTATGTAGAGACAGGGTCTCACTGATTTGCTTAGCGCCTCGCCGTGCTGAGGCTGGCTTTGAACTCACAATTTGCCTGCCTCTGACTTGCAAAGTGCTGGGATAACAAGCATGAGCCACCCCGCCTGGCTAAGACCATATTTTTAAGATGAGTAAATTTCTTGAAAGTGAAACTGAATTGCTTTATTGGGAAGACTGCTTGTTAATAATTTCATCAATTCAGGGACTGGGGGTGTAACTCATGGTATAGCATGTGCTTTGCATTTGTGAGGCTCTGGATTCAATCCTGAGCACTGCAAAATATATCTAAGTATGTATATAGATATGTATATAAGCATATATACATATAAAACATATATGTATATATATATATGTGTATACACACACACACTTATTTTCTCAAAGAAAGAATTATGTGTTATTTATTTACTAAAGTATGTGCTAAGCATTGCCAGAAGGCAGAACGTACTATTAGCAGTTCTCTGTTCCTACCAGCTTCTTCATTCCTACAGCTTGATTATATTTTGTAGCATGACAAAAGTGATACCCTTGAACCACATGTATAATTTTTATGGAATTTAATATCAAAGTACATATGGAAATATTTGAATATAAAATTTTATTTATTTAGAAGCATTTCCACTCCTCCTCCCCCAATATGCTACTCTGTGTTTTCTGGAAATCCAGTTTCCATGGATTTAATTTTAAACATCTTTCCTTGATTTTAATTTTTTCCAGTATTTCCATATAAAACTAAGCCAAATAATACCTCTCACAGTAAGTTGAAATGCCTTAGATGTAAAGAAAAGTAATTGAGACTATCAAGCATGAAATAATAATAAAAAAGAGATAGAATTCCTAGAATAAATATATCAATACACAAGTCCATTTATGGTCCATTAATAACAAACACTTATTCACACAAAAATAACTTCCCATTTAGATTTTTTTTAATGTGGTAGAATTGTACACAGAATGCCATGATCCAGGTAAATAAAGAACTGGTAAATTTGTCTTTATAAATCACATTCATATTCTGTTTGTCTGTGTGCTGATGCGTACATACACAGAGAGAGAGAAAGGAAAGAGAGGAGGGTAGGGTATTAGGAAATGGTATTGGGAAATAAACTGAGTAAGCATGAGATGGCATTCAGAAATCCACTTAGAAATCACAAGACCATGCTCTCAACTACATTTAAAACAACTAGGTGTATAAACATGCTAATGTATTTCCTTTGCTCCTCTCATTATGACTTAGATCCACACTGATACTCACCATACTTACCATTCAAGTTAGATTCCTTTAACAATATAATAAAAGAATATCACACATAAAAAATGTACTATGCTACCTCTTTAAAATTACCTCTTCTCCCCTTTCCTTTCAAGGTTTAATAGCAAAAAGAAAACTAGTTGCTTAAAAGTAAATTGGTGTTAAGGCTCAGATTATCCAGGCTGCTGTCCTGCTTGGCACTAGACCTGTGTATAGTACAGTGTTCTTTCTCAACCTTTTTCTAATAGTGCAGAAGACTGTACTAAGCCAACATAATCTGAAGAAGCTTCAAACCTAATTATTTTAGGTCGAAAAGAAAAAAATACAGTGTCAATCTAATCCTAGGAAGAATAAAAGGCTCACTCAGATGGTTTATGTGAACGTATTTCAATGAAGGGACTGTTTGGAGACTTGTGTTGAAAATACAGAAGACATAGCCTTCATTAGTAGTAAGGCAGGAAACAGCTACTTGTGTGCTGGTGCCATGGAGGAGGTGCTTTCCAGGGCAGGCTTAGCCTTAGGATGACATAGCTACTGCTGGAGATGCTGCTCTGAAGCCAGGTGGGCACAAGGATAGACCATTCAAAGTACCTTTCTCCTTTCCTTAAATATATCTCTGCTATTGTATTTCACTAACCAAACCCAGGCACTCCACCCAGTGGCCAGGAAGTAAGGAAATTCGCAATTCAGGGGTCATCCTTCCTGGCCTTAAAACAGAGAAGAAAAGGAAGAGGAAGGAATCTTCAGTGTTAAGCAGATAAAAATCCATAGAAACACTATCTTTTAAAATTACATTCTTGTTTTCTCTCTAGAATTCTATATTAAAACAAATTAAAGGAATCAAGAATTAAAATGGAAGATCTGACCAAATCTTTAATCTAAAACTATTTGTCAGTTTTGTCTTTTAGTCTATGACATTAGACAACTGACAATCATCCATTTCTTATCTGTAGCCACTATCTATGAGAGAGCTGCAGTTGGAATGAAGTGCGAATTAGCAAAAGAAAATCCCAACAGAACACAACAGCCCCCCAGGTATAATTTGGAAAGGACTACAAAAGGTGATCCAATTTCATTGTCCAAGACACTGCCTTCAGTTCCAAGGCACATATACTGACATTAATTTTCATAGATCCAATTCCTGGCATCTATAAAAATCTTACTAAATATTTGTTGAGCTGAATTCTGGAGAGTAAGATTCTTGGGTAAAGGGGAACAAAACGGGAATGAAAAGGCTAAAGGGAAAAGGTAGCATCTAACTTCAGAGTCAAGAGTCCCTGACAGAGGAATTAAAAATTGTGATCCTTGACTCAATATTGGATCATAAAATCAACTTAGTGAGTACTGACAAGGATTTTAAATAAATACATGAATGGGGGGGGGATGTAAATAATCACAGTATACTGTCAGTAGATGGTGGAACTTTTGTTTTTACCTTAACATACATGAGTAGCCTGAGTCATAATATGAAACATACGCATTAATGTGGCTGTCAGTTTCCTTAGTTCAAAATTTTTGAAAACCATTTGCACATGGCAACTGAACTATCACTCCCTTGATTTCAATTAGCAACAAAAATCCTAGAGTCATGACTAAAAAAAAAAGAGCAAAATAAAAAAACAGAGGATGATGAACCATGAGAAAATGAGGTCCTGGGGGGTTACAGAAAGAGAGCACGGATATTTTAGAACTACATATATGGAAAATAAGTTGTTAATAATTCACTTAAGTACAATGTTTGAGAAGCCAAAGTCTATGAAGGCTAACATTTTAGCTGAATTTTATACTGTAAAGGTATTTGGTGAGAAACTGTTCTGGAAAGATAAATTACTATAAGAAATACAAATTATATAAAATTGAAGCAAACTGAGGCAATGACCAGAATTTTGTACAGAAAAATGACTGTATACGTAGCTAAGTAAATGGCACTTGAATCTAACTCCTCATTTAATATTTGTTCATCATTTTATCTGTGTGACTTACATAATTGCTTTTATGACCAATAATAATTGAATTGGAAGGATAATTTACAATCTGGAGTTCTCTTTTTTAGCTGAAGAAAACTTAGTCAATGTTTAAAAATACATCCTTTTGCCATTTGATGACTATTTTTGTTTAAATTGCAGAAGTGTTATCTTGGTAATTCAAGAACAGAGGAATAAGCCTGGCATATCCGAGTACCTGCATATCTCTAAGCAAGTTACCTAAACTCTTTGTCACCCAACTTCTTTTTTTTTCCTCCCTTATAAAATGTAGATTACAATTCTTGCCATGAAGTGTCACTGAGTAAAATATAATGCATGGTAAACAGTTTATCCTCATATATTCTAAATCTCTACAAATCACTGGATTTGGTGGAGTGTCGATAATGATGAAATTAATAGTGTGGTGAATCCCTCATGCCCCACTTTTCAGATTTCCATGTTGGAAGACTTCAGTAAGAATCATACACTGAGAGCAACAGTGACTTAACTGATTTTTGAAAAAGAACTGGACTATTTTAGTCAGTCCTTTCCTCTTTCCCCTTTTCAGGAGCCAATCTTGTTCCAAGAGGACACTCATCTTCTATCTGCTATAAATCTCTAGTAGCAGGCTCCTGGGAGAGGTCTGTGAGTGTCCTCTTGCCCCACAGAAGAGATGGTCATTCTAGTTAATTAGGGATGAGAGTTATCAAGCTCTTTTGGTGGCATATTTAAAGCTACTAAATTTTTCTTAAATAAAGCTGGTGGTATTTTGACTGTGGCTTGTTGATCTGTTTTGAACTCGGAGGAGAAAAGGAGATTTATTAGCCTCTTACATTGTTTAAGTCATAGGGATTAATATTTCTGTGGTCTTTTACTTTGTGTTCCAAGTGTTTTAAGGTAAAAAAAATAGAATGACCTTCCTCTATTAAAAAACACTGTCTTGAATAGGAATATACATATTGGTTTGATTTGAAGCTATAGGGAATATTGCTCAATTGTGTAGTTCTACATACATTCTATGACTTAGATGGCATCCATTCCTGTTTGCATGAACCTATGTTATCACTTTAAGGAACAACATACTTTTCAAAAATAAATAATTTTGTTCAAAAATCATTGCTGCTTCCTAAATTGTACATTGATTATACCTTCATAAAAGGGAATTACTGGAATTTTTTGTGAATCCATTCATAAAATCACTATTAATTACAATTTTATTTATATTTATATTCACAGGAAAGATAGAGATTTTGTGTAATATATAAAATTATCTGTATTCAACTTTAAAAGAATAACCCATAACACAAGCAATTTATTTATATTCTAGGTATAAATATTTTCCAGGTTTAAATGCATCCTCTTGAAAGCTAAAATACCCAGAAATGGTTTTGTCTATGATTCTCTTACTGCTTGATTTAAACTTGCAGTAGAAATCAGCAATATTAGCTATAAATTGTTAACAAATGACGTATTTTCCTTCAATCAGTAGAAAGTTTATCAGTACAACATTCAAAACTAAAACATGCAATTCTATTACATCTCAAAGTTCTGAACACTGGTCGCTATTAATTTCTTTCAAGAAAGCTTAATAACAGATCAACAGGAAGGTGGGTGGTTATTTAACTGAAGATTCCGGTGTGTGGGGAATTGCTGCCTTTGGCAAGCTTATTAGGTGACAGCTGATATACTATCGGAAAGGACTCTGTGAAAATGCTATTCTGTTGTATCTTAATTCTTTTCCGTTGGATACAGTACAACTCTAAGACTTGAATGGCTTGCTATTTAACTGTAAGTGCTGATGCTGAAAATTCAATATATTACTTTGGTGTAAATGATCGTATAGTAATCACTACTGATATCACCAGCTTCCTTCTGAAACAGATGCTAGGAAATGAATTTCCTGAATTAAGATAGTAGAGTGTTGAAATGCTCACTAAAAGTTAACATTCCAGATGTTCCAAGTCTCTCTTAATTCCAAACTTTTTTTTAACATATAGCTACCTTCTGTTTCCTCCAATCAATGATGTTGATATGATTCTGATGTTTGTGTTAATATACTTCACATTGAGTGCTCTGAAATGTATATTTTCTATGTAATTCTTTTATCATGATGTATTTGTTTCAACTATGCTGGCTTTTAGTGTAATGTCCTCCCTGGAGTAGGATTATTTGTCTTTACAAGACTTATAATGTGTAAGACAAGATATCCCCTGAGGATTTAAAGTGATATTTCCTTTAAGTTGATTTTCCTTGAGGTGAGGCTGAATGTCAAATCAAAGAAGAGAAAGAATCAGAGTTCCCCTGACACCATTTTTTGCATGACTATAATTCTTTGTTTATATGTATATATAAACTCAAATATGCTATGTACCCAAATTAATTCTAGGGATATTTATGGTAATAAAAATCACACAAATATTATTTTTAAAATTAGGAAATACTTATCATGCACAAATTTGGGCTTATGATTAGTAAGTACCATAGGCATACAGAAATGCCATACACATAGGCATACATGATGCTGTTGTTTTTGGACCCCCCCCCAAAAAAAATACATGCCTGAAGTGGCATGGGAGATTGTTGCAAATTTCATGCTCTTTCTTCTCTGTTCTATGACTCTTTTCTCTGATGATGTAAGACTAAACATCATTCAAAAATGGGCCAGAATGAGTAAAAGAGAAACTTTATACCACTAAAACTGTATTGGGAGGAGATTTGTTATGCCAAGACAATTCCTATAGACAGTGGATTTGCTGCTTTAAAAAAGGAAACGAAATTGATGAATGGCACCATGTGCAAACAGGCAGTAAACTCTCTTTAAAAAAGAGATCCTTGGAGAGACTTAGAGTGGCTCTCAAATACTTCAGGAATGGGTAGGTGACTGGAAAACTTACTTTTATCAATGTACCAATCACTTAATCAACAAGCAAAATAGTACAATCTATTTTTTAAAACTACCCTTTTTCCCTGTACTATAATTATAATAGAAATAGTCTAGTATTCTTTTTTTTTTTTGGTACTGGAGATTGAACTTAGCGGCACTCGACCACTGAGCCACATCCCCTGCCCTATTTTGTGTTTTATGTAGAGACAGGGTTTCACTGAGTTGCTCAGCACCTCGCCGTTGCTGAGGCTGGCTTTGATAGTCTAGTATTCTTGCTACCTTTTTTATCATAAGAATTTCTTAAGAACACACTTGAAAATTTGCCTTCTAACATAATGGCCAAGAACATAAAGTGTTTGTACCATACCTTGCCATGTCACTGTCTCGATTGCTCATACAATTCAGTCCCTTAAAATGTGTTAGCTTGACAGGAAAGGTATTTTAAGTTATTGAAAACCAGGATTTGAAAAATCAGAATACAGTGTAAATTACAGAACACTTTGGTAGGATGCACCAATCTTGGACTAGTGGCCATAAAGTGATCTTGACAGAGTTATTTACAGTCACGTTTAAAATGCACAATTTAACCTGCAGTGAATAAAAGGTGTTTATCACATCAGTGCCTCCATAAGCAATCCTTCACTCTCTGGTTAAGGAACTTTTCTTTTTTTTTTTTTTCATACTGTCAAATAAGTTCAAAAAACACAATAGAGAGGTTTTGTAATATTAGTTTCTGCAGTTCAGATAGCCTTACTAAAGTGACATAAAATATCATCTATACAATCAAAGAAAACCATTCCTTAGACCAAGAGCTAAAGTGTTTATCAGAATTCCTAATTATGACTGATATATTGTATTGAAGAATAATGACGTAACTTCCATCAGTGATACTATGTGTATTTGATGATCATAATTAAAGTCAAAATCCTAAGGGTCCATACACAGTTTCTATTTTTATTTAAAACTAAGCAAAATAATACTTATCAGGATACTCTGCTCTATTTTTCACTTTTGAGTAATGATTTCAACTATTTTTAAAGGGTGGGTTAGAAAATCTTCTCAGTTAAAAACCATATTGAAAAGGCCAACTTGGAGTTATAGTGTCTTGGCTGGGAACAGCAGCTTTGCTGCCAATGCACCATTGACATACACTGAACATGGAATCCTAAAACATTTTTGGATATTTCACCTAATATTATTTTTATAATTTATCATAATAATATTATTTTTCTAGTTAGGACATTTAGGCTTATTCACTGAATACCCTGAACATAAATTCAAAATTGATTGGTATTATATGGACATTGTTTTATAAGTTCATAGATTATCCTAAGACTCACATCAATATCCCTTACTCTATATACCCCATCTTCAAGCCAAGTAGTTTTACACCCAGATATCAATAAATTTGTGAAACAGAACTATGAAGACTTCATAACAACTACCACAGCCTATGGTGCCCAAGTATTACACATGTTCCCAAAGTGCTGCCATGACTCGTAATTGTCACTCATAAAACTAAACAAAATAAGCACAACGAACAATTTTGTCTTCCTATTAATTGTTTTGCTATTTATTTCAACTCATAACACCTGTGTGGATATTTTGCTATTTTTCCATTCTTATACTCTCCAGCCAAGCTGCATTGCACAAATAGTTTCTTGTTTTTTTCTTTTATTTTGGTGGGAGGTACCAGGAATTGAACTCAGGGCACTCAACCACTGAGCCACATCCCCATCCCTATTTTGCATTTTATTTAGAGACAGGGTCTGACTAAGTTACTCAGCGCCTTGTTGTTGCTGAAGCTGTCTTTGAACTCGCGATCCTCCTGTCTCAGCCTCCCAAGCTTCTGGGATTATAGCGTCACTGCATCCAGCTACAAATATGGTTTTCATATCTACTCTGAAATACATTCTTTTTTAAAAAATTTTTTCAAAAATATCTTTATTTATTTGTTTGTTTATTTATTTATTTTATGTGGTGCTAAGGGTCGAACCCAGTGCCTCACGCATGCGAGGCGAGTGCTCTACAACCCCAGGCCTGTAACACATTCTTTAGAAGTTATTTCTTCTTGTTAATTTGTAAAGAATTTGAGTATATAAATGACACTAACAAAAGTAAAAATAACTTGAAGTTGAACAAATCTTGTTTATATTTAGTTCAACTTTAAAATTACCCCAAATATTCTGTACCTCATTAATAATTAAGCATTATATTTATTTTGAATTGTCAAAGTACTTTTTCTTTTTTTTAATATTTTTTAGCTGTTGATGGATATTTATTTATTTATTTATTTATTTATTTATTTATACGTGGTGCTGAGAATTGAACCCAGTGCCTCACACATGCTAGGCAAGCACTCTTCCACTGAGCTACAACCCCAGCCCAAAGCACTTTTTCTATATGAGGTAACTGGAGAGTCACTATGACCAAGTGAAAGGTAAGGCAGCTGTTGTTATGTCTGATTTAAGTTTGAAGAAATTGCAGTTAAGTAATGCCAATTTAGTCTCCTATATTCTCACTCCAAAATGTTCAATGTGACTTTTCAAATAATAAGTCATATGTCTTTTATATATACATATTTAGAAGCACTAGAAAAATAAAGATTAGAATGGCAAGTATTTTGCAATTGCCCCATCCCTGTTCTATACATGCACTAAAGCGCATGCCAACTTAGAAGCACCCCTATTGAAAAAAGTCAATTGACATTTAGGAGCATAATAACAATTCAAAAAATTCTCTAGAGAAAACTTATTCTGCCAGCTCTGTTTAGACAGAAAGTGCAGGGTTTCGCTTAATATTTCTAGCTTTTGCCATAGGGGCTTTCCAATCTAATGACAATGATGCCCTTCTACCGCCACCTGAAAATGCAGGCTACTAGAACAATTAAGTACACTCAGCCATAAAGTTGTACAAATGAAGCCCTCTTCATGAAATTCACTGTTCAGCAGGAAAACAAAGACCATATGACCCATGTGTGCTCCTGAAATCAAAACAATTTGCTGATACTGTTGCAGACAGAGAGAGTGCCATGACCTCTTTGCCTGCTTAGAAGATACAGGTGCAGCTTGAGAGAGAACATTTTTAGAGACTGACTCAGAAAGAATACCAGAAGGGCATGAGGCACAAGCAAATAAAACCCAAGCAAGAAGTTAACTTTGCAGTGAGCAGAGAGAAAGAAAGCTGCATGCAACTTAAAGAAGACCTATGACAAGTTTATAGACTGGAAAAAAAAAAGGCCAGGAAAGAAAACAGATGGAGACAGAAACACCACCAATGAATAAACAAGACATCAGGACAACACTGCCACAAAATCAAGGTCTGTCAAATAGTAACAGAGAAATATTCTGGCAGAGGGTGGCTCCACAGGCGTCTCGAGTGCCACCAGGCATAACACTGAGAAACATGCTTCAGTGATATGTCATTGTCTCTAGAAGCACCTGCCAGGTTCTGGCACTGTCTTGAGTGCTTACATTTTATTATTGTCTGAGCACTTGGCCTGCATGGAGGGTATGAAAGTGGGTGTGGGCATAGGGCTGTGTGGGTCCCTGTGAGCATATGCTGGGGCATGTGTGCCTACATAGATAGAATTGTATCTATGTACATCAATTGTACTGATGCTAAAAACAACAACCAGCATCCACTGACTATTTAGACATGCCAATCACTAGCTAAATGTGCAGAAAGACCTCATGAGTTCAGCACTATAATTATCTTCTTATCTAACTGCAGATGATGAAGCTGAAGTACAGAACAGGTGTCTTTGCCCACAGACAAGGTAGTCTGCCTGCACATCTCATGTTCTTTTTTTTAAATATTACTTTTTTAGTTGTAGGTGGACGCGATATCTTTATTTATTTTTATGTAGTGCTGAGGATCAAACTCAGTGCCTCATGCATACAAGGCAAGCGCTCTACCACTGAGCTACAACTCCAGCCCACATTTCATGTTCTTAATACTTTTTTATTATGCGTTCAAAGCATAGAATCTTGGTACATGTAATTTTTTTTCTAGCCTATATCATTCGGATTTTCATGAACCAACACTATTGACTTTTACTATGCGCTATCTATGAGTACATATATATAATATCTTAGAAGGTAAACTGCTATGTATCATACAAGTCACTGACGAAAATGGTATTGAAAGTGTGTCTCTCTCCTTTTATCTTGATTCTGTGGGTCACAGTTTGTGAAGTAATTATTTAGTCATCTCTAATGCCTTTAACCAGTACATCTTCTGTTACTTCTTCAGGCTCCTAGCTTCTATAAGAGCCACAGTGGACATACATGGAACAGATAGCAGAATTCCACCAAACCCTTTCCCACTGTCGTTATGCACATAAAGAGAAAGTCCACCAGGGGTTAAAGTGGCTAGTATTAAGAAATACACAAGGGGGCTGGGGTTATGGCTCAGCGGTTGAGCACTTGCCTCGCATACGTGAGGCACTGGGTTCGATCCTCAGCACCACATAAAATAAATAAAGATATTGTGTTCATCTACAACTAAACAAAATATTTAAAAAAAAAAAAAAAAAATACACAAGGGGGCCATGCCTGAAATCCGAATGGTTTGGGAGGCTGAGGCAGGAAGATCATGAGTTCAAGGCCAGCCTCAGCAACTTAGCCAGACCCTCAGCAACTTTGTGAAATTCTGTCTCAGATTTTTTTTTTTTAGAAAATGAATTTAAAAGATTAGGGATTTAGGTCAGTGGTAAAGCACCCCTGAATTCAATCCCCAGGGCAAAGAAGAAGAAGAAAGAAATACACAAGCAAATATGGGTCTAGGTAACTTTTACTTTTCTCCACACATTTCTACACTCTTGGTTACTTAACAAAAGTAAACTCCACCAAGTTTTCTGCCTTTTCCACACACTTAACTACATTTTCAAATTTAAAACAATAGTACCTCATCTACTTGTTTTGAGGTCTGACTGGAGTCACGTAGAACATAATTTTACACCCAGTGAGTGGCAGTAGTAATTGATTTTCCTCATGATTATTATTACAATCTGCCCTTACCTTCCAATCCTGTTCCCATGTTCTGACTTTACTGGTCTCTAGCCCTCCGACATCTCTGTTCATACCTGAACCAATGCACTTTTATGTATTCACATTCCATTTATTTTTCTAATAAAAGACAAACTAGAAAAAAAAAACCTCCTGTGTTCTCAATCCCTTGCTAGATACAGGTTTTTTTCTTTCTTTCTTTCTTTTGGGAACTAGTGATTGAACCCAGGGTTCCTAGCTACTGAGTCACATCCCTAGCTCCTTTTATTATTTAGAGACAGGGTCTCTCTAAATTGCTGAGGCTGGCTTAGAACTTGCAATACTCCTGTCTTAGCCTCCAAAGCCTCTGGGATTACAGGAGAGCAAGCACCACCAAGCCCAGTCAGTTTCCATTTTCTTAACTAATGCCTGCTTCTCTGCAATCCAGTTAGTATAGGCTATTCTTCATATTCTGCCTCTGCCAGGGTGGAAAGGAGGAGGTTTCTCCATCCTTAACAATGTAGTTTCCAAACCATTATTTCCCTGATTGGGAGGCAAAAAATGCCTATGCATTTGGGGAGAAGGCCATCTCGGCACCCTTCTTCCTGCTCTTGTCTGTAAGCTGCCTAGATGCAGGCATTTGTAACTTTAAATTTGGATTATTCCAACAAACCATTCACTGATAATAATCATTTTCCTAGCACTCACCAACAGCTTTCTTTCTTCTCTTCTTTCACAATAACCCACTCCAAAGATCATATTCTTGATTTTGCTTTGGTAGTAATTGTTTAACTTCTTAAATATTCTCTTAAATATTCAATTTAAAAATCAAGAGCCTTGTTTACAATTTTATTCAAACCCTATTTTTTAAAAATTGTTTCTATAACACTTGTTCTTTTGTAAAATATTACCTTCCAATTGCTGACTCTTCTAGCTATTGTCTTCTTTTTATTTTATTCCTCTTGTCTTCTGCCTTGACTTCCTGCTCTGTTGAGCTTTAGCCCCAATGATCTATAATTCGAACGATGTTCCCAACTATACCTTTAATCCCATTTTCTCCTTTTCTCTGGGTCAAAGCAGCCTGACACAATCCCATCTCTTGGCTGATCCAGATTTCTGCTTCTTAGCATCCCTGCTTTGGTTGCTGTGCTAGATAGCTGGAGGGACAGAGGACAGTGTACTCCAGCTTCCATGGTGCTACCAGACTTTTAACTCCAGCAATGTTTGGTCCTTCAGATGTTTTTGGATTTGTCTCTTCTTACCTATTGTTCACATTTAAAAGGTTTCCATATGTTTCCATCTCTTCTACCTCATCACTTACCAGATAACAATATTTTCTATTTCACAGGGAATTATTAGATAAAATCATTAAGAATGCAAAATATTGATTTAGTTAAAAATATAAGGGCATACTCTTAGTTTCCACATCACTCGCCACCTGTATTTATGGGCTGCCTGTTGAAAAGAATACTTAAAGCTATATTTAAAACTATCAATAGTTTCTTTAAAGATTTAATCTTAGATGTCACGAAATTTCAGTTAATGCAAATAGGAAACACTGACTTATGAAACGTCTTGAATTTAAATTTTATGGATATGTCAGACACAAGTAAATCAAGTCTGGTAGCTCTTAATAAAGTCAGAGAATAAATTAAATGTAAAACACACAGATTTCAGCCAGATTTCTTTTGGCATTAACAGGCAGTAAAATGATACACCGCACACTGCCAAGCTGCAGAGTTTTGTAGACCACTTCTGAAATGTAGTATGTAGTTCGTGTCAACCATCTGCTGAAATCTCTTTACTTCCTGTCATTTGGCTCACATGAAATTAAAATATCGATAGAAACAATTTCTGCAGGGAAATTGGAAAAGTTAATAGGAGAGTCAATTAAGGGTTTCATGAGACTATGTAGTCGCATTTCTTGATACTTCTACTGTTCTTAATTATATAACAGGACTAAGAATAAAATACAAAATGCAGTAGAAAGTCGATGCTGCCAAGTACAAGCATAACTATGAAGACAGCTCTGGGTTAGGTCGAATGCAGTGCAATATTAGATTTACCACAAAAGCCAAGTCTGCATTCAACAGCAGCCATAGCAGTAGAAAAATTCCAATAAAAAGGTAAACCTCAGCCCTATAATAAAAGAGTAAACATGTTTAAATGCCACTGTCAGAACATGTTGGCTTCCTGCCTTAGTGCTCCTATATTACAGCTAGGACTAGCTCTTCCTTTCTAACTAACTTAAGACTTGTTTAAGATTTCATTTTTAAAAAACATGAATGAATAGAGATCCTTGTCTCAGAAAGCACTATCTTATCAGGATTATTGTTTTTTTTTTTTTTTTTTTGTATTCCTCCATTCTTTTTTTTTTGGTGGTGCTGGGAATTGAACCCAGGGCCTTGTGCATGTAAGGTAAGCACTCTACTAACTGAGCTATATCCCTAGCCCTTATCAGGATTATTGATTAAATAAATGCATAGCTTAGAATTTATGCTTGGTTTCTTGCTCCTGTTGCCAGGTATGTGTATGCACTTTTCAGGCACCTGGCCAGGCTTCATGGATCTCAGGGATTATTTCTAAGGCTCAGAAAGCACCCTCCTTAAAACCCCCTATTAGTGTATTTTCTGTCTGAGCTAACCCATAATGTGCAATCTGCTTCCCCACCTGGTTATATAGTACCTATTCTTTTTCACTTATTCTAGTAATCTTTCTTGGCTATAGGTGGACATCAGCTCTATAAACTCTGGGGAACCTTCTGGTCCCTCTGCTCCTAGACTCTGTATATCTGTCTCTTCTATTGATATTGAGATAGTGATCAAGAACTGTCCGATTCCAGAAGAGGCTCATGGTATCCTCACTTAAAAATAGTTGTAATTGCCTCAAATACCAGCAGACACCAAATAATTCTACATCATGGTAAGACAAGAATTTTGTAACTTAGATATTTTTTTAGTTCATATATAAGACTAATTTGTTTATTTGTATTATTATTAAATTTGCAGAATAAACATGTTTTATTTCTTTTTGAGTTAGAGTCTGTTTTCATTCAATATTTTCATACATTTTAAATTGAAATCCACACAGTTTTAGAAAAATGATGCAAAATGGAAGTCAATATTCTTAACAGTAAATGACTCCATTATTTGCTAATGCTGTTTCTTGCAACAAATATCAATTTGAGAAGAAGAATATATTAATGCAAACATTGGGCATATAATATTGAACTGAATTCTTAGAGATGATCTTTATAATCCTGAAAATAGCTTAACTTTATTATAAGCTAAATTCAGAGTCAAAATAACATGTATAAACTTCTACTGGATATCATTTTTCTTTAAACAAAGTGATTTAAATCATACAGACTGAAAAAAAAAAACTGGAGAGCTTTGCAAGTATGATGTTTCCTGAAGAGAAAAAGAAAGAAAGAAAGAAAGAAAAAAAAACTCAAACAGAAGCACCATGTATGGTAACTGTTATGTCTGGAAAGAATACTATATAGAAAAGAAGAACTTTTGGAACTTGGTTATGATTTATTGTTGTAAAAATGTTAAAATTTAAGATGCTTAAATATGATATTGAAAAATATCATAAGCACTAAACTCCTTCTATTGGTTTATGAAATAATTACAAATAAAAATATTTAAAGTGCTTTTGTAATTTGTATTTGTGAAGGACAGGGGAAAATTGAAACCAATTAAAGCTGGACAATATTATAGTCAACTAACCAATTGTTAATAGTCAAAATTATGTATAGTTTGATACTTTTCATAATATTAGGATCAAATAAAGGTGAAATAATTGAAGCAAAAGAAACAGTGCACCTCAGATCAATTAAAACAGAACTAGCTTACTCCGAGTGGTTTAATGAATTAAGCACAAAAGGTCATATGTGTAACAATAAGCAATAATTCTCCATAAATATCCCCAAATTCAGTACAGATAAATTATTTGGAGAATTTTAACAAATTTGCAGTATTAAATGGCCAATTTTCTTCCTTATACCTAAATTCATTCTTGAATGAAAATATAAACGTTTGAAAGGAAAATTTGAGCCAAACATCTTAATTATAATAAGCTAAAAAAATGTATTGAGAGATTCTAGTTCAGTGTAAGATAAAATATTCACACTCCACAATGTTTCTCCCACTGAAAACAGGGAGAAGTTATTTGAAAAATTTAAAAATAAATAGCATCATGAGGACTCAGAATGAAGACCACAATTTGGAACAGCATTACCGAGTGGTAGGCATACCATAATTTACCCTTATTTGTTCTTTGGCCTCAACTCAACTTAATGTACCAACTTGGAAGTGAGCATTATCACGGATAAAGAGAAGACTAAGAAATTTTCCTGGTGACTTCCCAAGAAGGTGAACATTATATTAGCTATGACAATAGCCCTACAATAAATTTTCATGCAGTGATTGGTCCAACCAATAAACTTTCATTCATTGATTCATCTGAGAATTATTTACTGAGTGCTTATTATGGGTAGGCATTTTTCTTTTCAATGGTGATAGTTGATGAATAAAATAGTTCACCGGATTGTACTTTCTACTAAGGGGAGACAGATCATAAACTATAGGCCTGATAGTTAAGCATATTCATAAGGTGGCTTAGAATAGGTGAGGAGGGCTTTATAAAAAGATAAGAATATAAGATAGTAAGGGGAATGAAGAGTGCTGGGAGAAGGAGCAAGACATTTTAAGTAAGGTTGTTGGGAAGGACTCATTGAAGAATCATATCTGCCCTGAGATTTCAAAAGTTGAGGAAGTCTACAGTGCTGAATCAAGGTGGGTCAGGAGGGTATTCATGTAGGGGAACAGAATACCCAAATACCCTTAGTATGGGGCAAGCCTCTTTTACTCAAGGTAGAGTGAGATGGTTAGAGTGAATGGAGCAGAGAAAAAAAGAAGAAGAGTGTAGGACATGAGGTCAGAGAGAAAACATGGGGTGAGAAAATCATATAGGCTTTCAAAGGTCATAGAGAATCTTTAGCTTTTACTCAGTCCAAAGCAGAGAGACACTGCAGGGTTTTAAGTACAGGATTGATATGATCCACATCATATTTGAAAAGTGATCCTTCTGGTATATGTGTTGAAATAGACTATGTGGAGACCAGATATGCATCAGCACATTTCATAATTCCATCATATAAAACATTGCTCTAAGTATGAAAATGTGATCACACAAATGTGTGTGCGTGTGTGTGTGCACACACACACTATTTACAGAGACCCTATGAGGACCTGTGTTCTGTGAGAAATACTCTAGGAAAAAAAATTCATGAATTCTTCATGTTCTAAAGGCAAGTACATCTTATAGGTAATCTTCCAAAAGCATTATGCCTCACAACTAAGCTTTCATAGAAATTGAGCAGCAGGGAGTCTGAGTTTATAATCTCTGGCAGGATCTGAAGGGCAGGTCTATTGTGTTGCCAATCAAAAGTATAAGCATATGCGTTGGAAAAAAAAAAACAAACTGTTTTTTTTTGTTTTGTACCAGGGATTAAACTCAGGGGCGCTGAATCACTGAGCCACATCCCCAGCTCTATTTTGTATTTTATGTAGAGACAGGGTCTCACTGAGTTGCTTAGCACCTCACCATTACTGAGGCTGGCTTTGAACTCATGATTCTCCGGCCTCAGCCTCCCAAAGTGCTAGGATTACAGGCATGTGCTACTGTGCCCTGCTAAACCTGGTCTTTATACTGATACAAGACTAGTTTTGATTATCACCGACTTACAGAAGTGATAGTGATGATAAATGGTAGCAAAATAAATAAGGATTCTGCTTAAAATGCTTGCCTTGGTAGAGGGAAATATGATCCCTCTCCTTGATCAGCTTGTGATGAAGGAGTAACTATGGTATTTTCATCAGATTTTCATTGCTGTGACCAAAATACATGACATAATCAACTGAAAGGAGGAGAAGTTTATTTTGGCTTACAATTTCAGAGGTTTCAGTCTGTGGTCAGCTAGCTCTATTGCTTTGGGCTGAGGTGAAGCAGAACACCGTGGCTGAAGGGCATGGCAAGGAAAGCTGCTCAGGTCATGTCAGCATGAGAGGAGATGGAGAAGGGAGAAGAGAGAAGGGAGACAGGGAGAGGGAGAGGAAGAAAGAAAAATGATCCAGGGATAATAAATATTCCCAACACTTCCCAAAAGCCCCACCTCTGAACATTACTGTGTTAGGGACCAAGCCTTCAACACATGAGACATGAGATGAGCCTTTGGGGGACATAACATATGAACACAGTTAAGACTATTCTCAGGATATAATTGCTCTAATATATGGTCAGAATAGCATATGTGACCCAATTCTGTGGTCCACGGTAGTGGTTTCAATCTAAGGGAAGATCATAAGGGGTCAGATTTTAATTCTGTGAGAAAGATGAAGTTTTGCAAATGTGTTTCTTTTTTATATTTGTATGTTAAATTTATCTTACAACTGATATAAAAATTACAATTACTACATTATGGATAATACATTAATTTTTCCAACAGTAGACCTGGGGAAGGCTCAGTGGTACAGTGTATGGTAAGTATGCATGAGGCCCTGGGTTTGATTTTTGACACCACACAATACAACTATTAAAATTTCCCACATTAAACATCTTTAAAATTTGGGGGACTCTTTTTATAATTAGAAGATATTTGCTAAATTAACTATTTTTATTATTTGTTTTCATCTTTGCTTTTTGACAAAAATTACATAGTAATGATAGTAATCTAGACCAAGTAAATCTTAGAATGTAACAGTAAAGTATATACAGGTATATAGTGTATATCCCACTGTCTCTCAACATGGAATATTAGCTCTGGAAAGAAGAATTTGTATTTAAATGTGACATCAAATACATGAAAAAGTCTCCAAATGGATGCAAGTATGATTAAAGAGAAATGACTCTCAACAGTAAGAATGTTGCTAGATCATTCTATGCTTATTTTTCAAAAAGGTAACAACAGAATGGTTAATTTTCACAATCCACTTTGAGTTGGTTACTATAAGCCAGTGAAATAAAACATGGGGATAAAGATGATTGCAGGAGCACTGATACTGACACACATTACCTGCATAGCACATAATATTCCACATTGATTCGGCTAACTAAGGTAATGTTCTGAAGTCATGGTTTAAAATAATTATAATTTATGGTACTTAATGATATGGGATATGCTCTAAAAACATGAACAATGAGTAATTGAAGAGAGTACCTGGAAATACAGAAATTTCATGGTAATGTAAATATCCTTGTTTTAAAAACTCACTTTCTCAAAACTGAAATCATGCTATAACATTACATTTTCTAAGATGTGTTGAGAATAATAATAATAAAAAAACTTACTGAACAAAAGGATATTTGCTCAAGGAGGTATTGCAAACTGGATTTAAATAGTTCAGAGGTGGGTGTGGTGGCAAACACCTATAATCCCAGCATTTTGGGAGGCTGAGACAGGAGAATCACGAGTTCAAAGCCAGCCTCAGCAAAGGCAAGGTGCTAAGCAACTCACTGAGACCCTGTCTCTAAATAAATACAAAATAGGGCTGAGGATGTGGCTCAGTGGTCAAATACCCCTGAGTTAAATCTCCAGTTCCAAAAAAAAAAAAAAAAATGTTCAAAGGTTGGGAGCGTGGCTCTATATAAAGCATGTGCTTAGCGTGTGCAAGGTTCTGGGTTCAATCCCCAGCACAAAATCAAACAACAACATCAAAAAATTCAACTTCTTCATTGAATTTTTAAAGTGGTAAGTGAGCTGTGATTACCTAAGAGGGAAATAACTGAAGGCAGAATTTTCTGAATTTAATTGCCCACAGCAATTTGCTCACGTTTTTCTTTTTATACAGACCACTGTGTGTAATGAATGTTCCACAGAATATTTTGGGAAATGATGCTCTACCCTGATCTAAATACAAGGAAGTTCCCTAACACATGCTGCAAAATCTTACAGGTTTTGCTTCACTCCCACATTCTGTTATGAGAGCTTGTATATGGTATCTGACAAATCCAAGTGAAAGGTTTCCTATTGATAACCAAAGACGATAACTTTTGCAGTCTATAAATTAGAATATTTTTTGCTCTATTTTATAAAATAAGCCCAAGAAAAACATTTTTTCCTTTATTAACTATACAAGCTTTTGCATTTAAAAAAAAATAAAGGCAACTTTTAAGACTCATCCTGGGCCCTCTTGAATGGCCAATCTCAATTCTGTTTTACAGCTGATTTCATGCCATCTAATGAGACCTAAAGATAGACTGTGGATCCATAAATGTACTCCTTTCTCTCTGAATATACTGCAGTACTAAAATATCAAACCTCCATGTACTGTAGCTCATTACCACATAGATTTGCTTATAGAAAAAAATGAGAATGAAGCAAAAAAATTCATTACTAATTGTTTATTGTATAAAAATTAGGGTTTTAGAGGGATAGCAGTGCTCCTTAAATGTATCAAATAGGCTTTAGAAGAATTTCTGGCAAATGCAAATATTCAGTTAAATTTTTTAACCTGCATACATTTTAAGAGGCTACTTCTATCAATCAATATTAATTGAGGCTGACAGTGCATGTAGAGATATCAAGCAGCATGGGGCTTATAAGTATAATTTAACTCTGATTTCTGATTTCAGGAAGCTGTATTTCATGGGGGAGAAAGGATAGACACATTTGCAAATAGCAATTCATTCTTCTCTCCAGTATATTACATCTGTTATTGTACTGATCAAAAAAAATTTTTTTTTCATTTCTGAATGTAGATTGTCTATTTCGGAAAAGACAAAAAGAAAAGTTTATTTCTCCTTGAAATTAACTGCCTATTATAAAGTTTTATAATTTCAGTTTTGAATTTTTAAAAGTAACTTCTGATTAATTAGCTAATATATTTAACAAATATTGAATTATCTAAACAATAAATTAAGCAATCATTGTCTTAGTCTAGCTTTCAAGTGACTATGATATTCAAATCATAACATCAATACCATGAATGAGCCAAACAGCAATAGCAATGTGCTTTAAAAGAAAACTACTTAAATAGATTTCTACACAAGTATTTAGGCAAAAACGGAGTTTGTCAACAAAAATTTTAAAAAGACAAAAAGAATCTTTAGAAAAGTTTCAGTACATTTTGTTCCATGCATGTGTATACATCTGGATGCCTAGAAATGTTAAGCATTAATGTTTCACTTTTTAATGGTATTATACATCTAATTCATGAGTATCGACATATATTATAGAGATTTATTAATGACTGCACTTGGATGAGGGTAAGCTAAGTTTTGATGATGTTTGTAAAAGGAAAGAATGATGCTGGTTTCCTAGATAAGAGATGGAAAAAAATTAAGGTGAAATGCTGAAATCTGGTGACAACAGCCCCAGGGTTGGGGGTGGGTATTCTGCTCCGTTTTGGGAGGCTTAGGTTTGTAATGTAACCCAGCTTCAGTGTTTTTGAAACATTTACCCCTCGCCCCACCCACCAGCAATCATAGCCATATATTATGGTTCTAGAAGTATGAAGGACTTGAAAAGACATTAGTGAGGCCAGATTCCAAAGTGCTACAGGTATGGCCTAGAGCCAGGCCTGCCAGGTAGTCAGGAGGACATTAGTTTCCCACTGTTACCTGATCTCAAAGTATTTACAGTAGATAACAAAAGTCAAATGTGGTTTGGAGGGATGTTCAGTTTTCAAATTAACATGATTCCCTGCAGTTTAAACGCCATGCTCAATGCAGGCAAATAGCAAGAAAGAAGCAAGGACTGATATTTTCCAGACTGGTAAGATAGGGAACAGCAGAAAATCTGATATCCTAAAAAACATTCACTCTGGTCACGGACACATGGTAGCATTTCTTCCATTATATTTTACTGTTATTTTTTATTTCAAAAGGATTTGAAATAAAAAAATATGGATATTTATAGATATGGATATTCTGGACTCTGGTAAAATATTTCCTATTTTAGAGGACAAGTTAAGGCATTTCTCACAGAGGAGAGCTGATGCCAGTGGGATGGATTACAGATACTTTGATGGATAATGTTTAGAGGGTCAATTTGGTTTTAAGTGGAAGTTTGAGTGACAATCAAAAGCACATAGTTAAGTTTCTTTACTCTTGTGTATATTTTTTATAATGAGTTACATTTCCTCATTTTATTACTTAAACAAGAAGTTTAAGGTCAGTAGGCAACAGACATTGAAGTTTTATGTTTATCCAGAGTATACAGACCTTTTTCTCCTGCTGCATCAGACCAAGTGCTATGGTTGATACTGACAAAAAAGAAATTTAAAGATGAAATACATTTCAAATGTAGTATAATTGATAAAGCATTTGCATCATGCTTCAAATAAAATTTGGAAGAGAAAATTATTCTCTCTTCAAATAAAATTTGGAAGAGAGAATTATTCTGTGAAAGGTAATGAATGACTGTTTCGTGATAAAATTACCTCATTGTAAGATAAAATATTCATTTATTTAAGAAGATTACTAGAAGCCTACTTTTCTATTATAACTATCTTCAGGTAGTCTGAGGCAAAATGACCCGTGCTTTTCATATAAATCATTTAATTTCTAATATAGAATAAATTTAGCAACTTAATGCAGTTTTAGTCATGCAATTTTATATTTCTTTCTCCCACACTAAGACTTTGATGCTTCTGGTATAAGGCTCTTAGTCTTGGATCTATAAAAATGAATCCTCTAGACTTTTATGCACAGTAGTCAATGTTCATGTACACTTTTCTAGGCAGAGTATCCAGGGGTTTCATCTGGCTCTCAAAGTGCCTTCCAAGTGATTAGTAATTCATGTGAGTATAAGAAGTACTACAGAAATACAACTTATACGTACTGTTAAGAAGACAAAGTCCTTTATATTTTATACAATGTGATAGCCCGATTCTATTTTTTTTTGCAAGTTGGGAATTCTGGGGATAGAACTCAGGGGCACTCAACCACTGATCCACATCCCTATCCCTATTTTACATTTGATTTAGAGACAAGGTCTTGCTGAGTTGCTTAGTGTCTCGCTTTTTTATTTTATTTTTTTATTAGTTTATTTAATTGCATTTCAACTCATAGTACATATATAGACTCAGTTTTTCCATTTCTCTGGTTGCAGACCAGATAAAGTTACACCAATTGTGTTTTCATACATGCACCAAGGGTAGTGATAACAATCTCAATCAACCATCTTTACTCTACCCATTCCCCTTTCCTGCCCTCTGCCTCCCCCATCCTGAGGCTGGCTTTGAATTCGAAATCCTCCTGCCTCAGCCTGCTAAGCTGCTGGGATTACAGGAGTATGCCACCGCACCTGGCTGTGATAGCCCAATTTTTAATACCTTCATTAGTCATATGCTATTTAACGATACTGCATAACTATTCTACTCTGGGTTCATTATTTTGGAAGGTGAATTTTAAGAGCCCTGAGATTCCATTAAACCATGGGAATGCAGTGAGAATTGTTGGCTGACATTCAATTCTTTTCCATGCCCCTCCTTATCCTGTATTAAAGAAAACTTCTTCCTAAATGTTAGCATTACTCAAAAATATTCATTCATTCACACATTCAGAATTTCTACAAATCAAATGAACTTAAACAGTATTGACATATTTGGTAAATTTATTAAATAATTTCTATTATATATTTGTTAAGTATATGGGATAGTGTTATGCATTGAGATCTATCAAAATTATATATGCTTAAGGAAGATAAGTTTTAAAGAAAAATAGGATTTGTGCTACTTTCCTTTAAAATTTAAACTTATTTAGCTCATTTGCCAATTTTATATTGGATCTGTAGAATTTCTAAATAAGATAATTTTTCCTTTTAAAATTTATCCCAAGTGAGCATATGAATATTTTATCAAAAATAAAATATTAAATTTTGTTCAAAAGTCATACAAAGATAACAAGACATGAAGTTACAATAGTGTAGCATGTTTAAATTATTAGTCTTTCTCCTAACCTTATAAGAAAACCTACCTACATGAGCCACTGAAATTTGAGAGAGAAAAGGAAAGGCAGAAATAAGGAAGAGAGGAAACAAAATGAAAGACAATATTTTAGGATAACAGTGAATTATAGTATATCAGTAAAACTTGATGAAAAAAATTATTAGATTGATTTGAAAGTGCTTTGAAATATAAGCCAATTTTCCAACCTGTACAATTAGAATCAGGAACCAGATATACACAACAATGAGAACACGAGGCAACAGTGGAGCTGTATCTGAGAGGAGAAATCCAAAGGGCCTGGAGGAAAAGAGAGCAGGACCTAAGACAGCAGGACCTGTGAGAGCAAACTCAGGCTCAGGGGTCACCAAGCTTAGTGAGCAGCAGTCCTGGAATATAGGTAAACACAGAGAAAATGGGTCAGGAAGTCAGATGGGAAGGAGTTGAGAGGCAAACAGATACACAGAGACAGAGAAATAGGGGTCACTTTAATGTCCAAAGTACTCCTGAGTTTCCCTATGCTGTCCTGGACTCACAGTCCAATTCTCTGCAAAGCTTTGTATACCTGTTTTTCTTATCCTTCATATTTCCACAAGAATACAGACTCTGTCTTTATTTCTTTCTCTCCCCCACCCCCACCCCACAGAAAATATACCACTTTCCTCTGTCCTTTCAAAAATGTATAAAATACCAGTTAAATCAGTAATTTTTTTCCACAGGTAAGAAGATCCTAAAGCTTCAAAATGGTAATTTCAAATAGATAGTGCTTCTTTTTAATTCTTGAGGAAAAATAACTGTAATCATTGTTGTATCAGTCCCTCTTTTCCTTCTGCAGCCAAGTTTCTAATGCATCTTAATGCAGTGTACTATTAACCACAGCTACTAACACTGAAAAGGACTATGGTATAACATACGGGGAATCAGCTACTTTCTGGCAATTCGTATTTCCAACTTACATTATTTTCATGCTTTTACTTATACCACAGGAATTCTTCATATACTGCATTAACTATGTTTAAAATAATTTTAAAGTTCTTTCACTAAGGGGTACAATGCATGGGTACCATGAAAATAAGAAGATGGTAGCATGAAGGAAGTCCCCGACAGAAAAGCCATTTAAATATTATTGAAATAACAAGTATCCAAGAATGTGCAAGAAAAACTGTACCTGCTTTACCAAGAAAAATAATATTGCCAAATGCTTCCTGAATGATAATGAGTCCAAACTTATCTTTTTGACAAGAAGTAGGCATTATAGGATGATGTAAATGTGAAGGGGCCTAACACTAAGTACACAACCATAGCCTCCATTCAGTGACTTCCTTAGTCCTCTCCAATACAGTATCAATGACCTTGTAGCATGTGGTCCTTCATATTTTGAAAATTAACCTGATGAGAAGGCAGGCATCCAGTCCATCTCTCTTCTCATCCACACTGATACTTTGTTGGTAAAGTGAGGGTTGGATTTCATTAGTGGTTTTCAGAGGACCTTCTTTCGAGCTCAATGTCTCTGAAAACTCCTTAGGGTACTGATCAAAAGCAAAATATTGCCAGGCATGGTGGTATGTGCCTGTAAGCTAAGCAGCTGGGGAGGCTCAGGCAGGAGGATTGTGAATTCAAAGCCAGCCTCAGCACCTTAGCAAGGCCTTTAGCAACTTATCAAGACTTTGTCTCAAAATAAAATATTAAAAAAAAAAAGGTGGAGGATGTATCTCAGTGAGTAAGCACCCCTGGGTTCAATCTCCAATACCAAATAATAAAATAAAATAATAAAATAAAGAAACATGAAATATTTTCAAGTATCTTCCCAACCGTTAATATTTAAGCCAACTTGGAATAATGTTCTAAACTTAGAAATTCCTTCTAGCTCTACACTTGTATAAATAACTGAATATAAGCATGAAAATAATAGCTTTTAAATAGTAAATATTTCCTGTGACAAAGAGGTTTTGACTTGATGCCAGTGTAGCAGGGTATCTAAATAATTTTGGGAAACAAGACGATCTTTGTTCACAAGGTTTATAATGTCATTCATATAGTGGTAATATGTGTTTTGACATGCTTTGGTTAGAATATCTAACTTCTAGAATAAGTGTTACTCCCCTTATATCATGAACTTATGCACTTACTCCCAAATTGTTCATCTTAACAACTCAGTACACTTCTTTAAATAAAGAATACTTCTTATTCAGTGGGTCTCTTTTGCATTTAAAACTGTCTGGGTTAGGCAATACCCATATTTCACAGGGACTCGTTTATTCAATGTAGCATATGTATTTACTGGTTTAAGGTGAGTTGTTACATGCATAATACCTGTGGGAGGTTCTCCTTTCACTTTCAAAAGAATTTTCCTTTGATTATAGTGTCTATCCTTGCTTCTTCCTAAAACTTCTCAAATTCCTCAAATAACAAGAAAATTAGAAATGAGAAGGAAAGGGCAGAGAGGAGTAAAATATAACTCATCTTGGGAAAATATGCAACAGCAGATGGTGTTTTCTATCCCTTCTGGGTACCTTGGGTACCAGACAAGACCAGTGAGACAGGGTGAGATTATTACAAGAATCTGTGAGGTCAAAATTTTTCTGACTTAAACAAAGATAAACGCTAGTTGGAAAATGTGAAGTCCCAGATGAGAAATATGGTGGAAACAAATCATGTAGAGTCTCTTAAAATTATAAAATTCTATTAATCTTGTTACAAGACAGCAATTGAAATGTCCATATTTTAGCAGCCAAACCCTAAAATTCTAAACTTCAGAACAAAGAAAATGAAGTGAACAAAGAACTTCTCAGACATGGTAGCAATCTAAAAGTACAGATTTTCAAAAATCACTACTGACTCAGTGACTCAGTATGTAAATAGACATAAGTGATGATTTTCTTTATATAAGCAGAGTACCATATTGCCCCAGTGACTGAATAATCAAACATAGCATCAGTACCATCCTTATGCATCCATTTTTCACATTTCAGTCTCACAACAATATTGTCTAAAGAAAAAAAATTGTTATTCATAGATTCATCAGTTAAATGAATGTTCAGAGTTGCATAGTAATTTACTATAATATTCATATCATTAAAGAATAGCCTACATTGGGATTTATATATATTGATTTGACTTTATCTGTGTAAAATATACAAAAACAACTACATACTTAGATTTTATAAAGATAGATGTTTAGTGAATACAATGCCTTTTCTCTTATAAAATATTATATTATTTAATCTAAAATACACAATTTCTGATTTGAACAATATATTCAATATTTTAGTAGTGTCATATGATATATAATCAATAAAATTTAAAATTTTGGGTAGTACAAAATTACTTTGGATGCTTTATCCTCCAGGCTAAATATGAAGGGAACTCAGTAAACCAACTTAGTTTTTCGAGGAAGATAGTGACTTGAATGTAGGTCCTTTCCTTTTCCTTATTATTCTTACATACCAATGTCCTTTAGGTCCAACAGAGGTTAGGATTCTCGGAAGCTTGTACACATGCTTGGCCTTGTGGTCTCTGAGAAGCCTAGATAAGATAAGTGACAGCAAATGCTTTGTTCCCTCTGGGTAGAGTGAGAGCAGAAAGACCAGTGCTGGAATATCACAGAACAGTAATGGTAGACTGAATATTTGGGAGAGTTTGGATTATAAAAAATTATACTCTGACCACGTGCAAACTTGAGCTAGGATCTCCAGGCCTTTTATTTTTTAATGATTAAAAATTTCTATTTTTTTTCAAAATGTTATATTTGGTATCACACTTCAGAGTTCATCCATTCTTGCTTAGATTTTTAGGTAAATGTTTAAAAATCACCAGAAGAAATTGCTTTCTAAAAGGTGGTACATAAGGAAAAAAAAAACTATACTTATTTGCATATATCAAAATTGCATCCTGTTATAGACTTGATCATCTGGCATGATTGTTTCTCCTGAAGCAGAGACAAAACAAGATGAAAAATAAATGTACTTATCCAAGTGGAGATAGAGGCAAGTGCATTTATGATATCAATTTGTTTCATCTTACTTTTTAAAATTTTGATACAGGGTCTCTCAACATTGGCCAGGCAGGCCTTAAACTTGCAATCCTCCTGCCTCAGCCTCCTGAGTAGCAGGGATTACAAGCACGTACCACTGCACCCAGCATAACCACTGATAGCCTCCATGATTCTTCATTTTGAATCTTTGTGAAAAGACCACTTCATTTTTACTACTATGAAGAACTAGTGCCACTAAAGGTGCCTAAAAGACTAGACCCAAAATCAAGAAAGAAAACAACACAAGAAAGAACAGCCAAAGAGCAAGAGCCATTGGAAAATCTGTCCAGGGAAATAATGCTGCCAGAGTGGACAGGTAGAAACCTAAATGGAAAAAACTGAAGAAAGATCTAAGACAATTCAATTATAGTACTTCCTGAAGAAACAAAACCAAACTAAAAAGTGAATACAGTATCCACATGATTTCCCATCTAAACAACTCAGGAGGATGGAAAGAGCATCAACACTGTTATATCACTGTTGTATGTTGAATTTGTGGCTCAGCAGACTGTATGCCAACCAAAACAATGAGTTAGAATCAGCAGACAAAGACCAGTGGAAGAAAGATCCAGGAGATTTCCCATGTGATAGGAGTTACAAAAGGAGAAAACAGGAAATTTGGAGAACGGAAAATAGGCAATAGGGAGAAAATTTCCCTGACATACTAATGCTGTCCAACTGAAGAAGTCACTGATTTCCTGGAAGGGCTGATGAGAAGAGAGGCAGAGCTGAGCACATCCCTATCATGATATGCCAGTGTAGAAGCCAACAGTAAACAAATGAGTAATTAATACATAGAACAAAGCTGATCTGCAACACCAGAAGCAGGTAATAAAGATCCCTGAGACAACACTGCATAGCAGGAGCCTTCAGCTGAAAGAAAGAAATCAAGTCAATTGAGAATCTCCAGCCATCCCACTAGCCAGAAAGCCTATCAGAGGAAACTATTTGACCTGAAGACTCAAACAAAACAAGCAAATTAGATGATTCTAGGACTGGTTTTATAGAATGTCTTATAATTTTACATAATCTCCCAGTCTATTATCCATGACCATTCACAAAGCTCTAGGACCAGTCCTAGCTGGTGTGGAAAAGATGGAAGGAGATTAATAAGAGAACCATACCCTCTTCCCCACTGCTCCCCCTATACCATAAAATTCAGCCTAAGACTGAGACAGAGAGGTAGGGATTAGAATTGGATGTGAAATTGAAATTATTATTGGAAATAACTGTGTTTCCTAACACCTGCATTGCCTAAATTGAGACTGTTTTTAAAGAAATGAGTGGAACACTCTGTAATTTGTTTAATACATGGTTAGGAATAAGACAAGATGGGTTGGGATGTAGCTTAGTGGCAGAGGGCTTGCCTAGCATGGATGATTGACTTCCTGGGATCAACCCCAGAATTTAAAAAAAAAAAAATGGAGTGTTATAAAAAACAAAATAAAATAAGCTCCTGTTTGGACCAGATTGGGTAAAAAAGTACAAATCATTGAGTAAATCCTGTGCTTGTGGTGTAAAGAATTGTGTATATATCATTACATTACACAAAGAAGTTGGGCAGAACGAGCAGGAAAGGAACAGCAGCAACAATAACAACAAAGAATACTAAGATTAAAGATGACATGGAATATACATTTCTTTGGGGATTCTTCCAAGTGCGCTGGATATTTAGTTTAAATACTGTCTGGAAGCCGGGCGCGGTGGCTCACGCTTGTAATCCCAGCACTTAGGGAGGCTGAGACAGGAGAATCGCGAGTTCAAAGCCAGCCTCAGCAATGGCGAGGCACTAAGCAACTCAGTGAGACCCTGTCTCTACATAAAACACAAAATAGGCCTGGGGATGTGGCTCAGGGGTCGAGTGCCGTGAGTTCAATCCCCGGTACCAAAAAAAAAAAAAAAAATACTGTCTGGAGGAGCCAATACATTTTCCATTATAGCTTGCTGAAAGGAATTTCAGAGCAGTAAAATGAGATCAGCTAATAAAGGAAGGGCAATTCAAAATAAGCTTACATGGTATCTTAAATAGCTGCAAATTAGCTGTTTAAAAAGAACTAACTACTAGAACAGAAGTTGAAGACATATTTCAGAAATACATAATCTTGCAAAAATAATCAGTTTCATAATGTGTTTTCTGTAAGTTTTTGGTGTCATTTTTACAGTTTCACTATGAAATACAATCTTTGACTATGGGTCATCAATACCTTTAGGAAGCTATCTCTTCATGCCCTACCTCTCCTTTCTCTTTCTGTCTTATTGGATAACTGACCCATGTCTGTATGGTGGTGGTCTTTGACACCACAATTGCTTTTTCTTGACACTAGAGATGCCATGCTTTGTTTGATCATTCTTGCCCACCCTGACATCACCATCATCGTCAAATAACCACATTATTATCCAATATAGTCCTTCTTTACTAGTATTTTTCAAATAATTCTCTATAATCTTTGTATTGTGAATTTTGGAAATAGTTTTCTGGTTCTTAAATTCTACAAAAATAGTGACTAATGTTACACAAATTTGGGCTGTTGTCCATCAACAACTAAAAAAAATATATTTAAAAAGAATAACCCAAATTTCTAGGACCAAGCTTGGCATATTATTTGGTGCTCAAAAATATTTGTTGTATTAATTAATATAATTTTTAGATTTATTTTAAATTATTTATAAAATTAAAATTATACACTTTCATGAATTCTGATTACTGAGGCACTTTCATGCCTCTCTCTTTTTTTTCCTTTACAAAATTCTTCAAGAACTGTGAGTCCATTTTAGCTGCTTCCACCTATCAATGCATTTGTGGTCATGTTGGTATATATTCCTAAATACAGGTATGGAATTAACATTCAGTAGAGGTTTCAAATATAATCTAAAATTTATATTTAGTCTTCTAAAATCTTTCTTATGCTAGTATTTGATAAATTTAAGAGATGAGATTCTTGCCTTGAAGACCAAACCTGACCTTAGGTATAATCAATCTTTAACAACACAAATAACTTCTTAGGAATGCTGCCAAGCCTGCATGTTAAGAACTATTTATAGAATTGCAAAAGCAGTTCTTTTTATTATCATATTAGCTAATGAGAAACAAGTAACTGATCAAGTTGAAATTGAGAAATAGATAAAAATGGGAAGATGATTCTGGACATATAAAAAACAAAAAAAACTCTTGAAAAGAGCAGACTTGGAGACTTCAGAACTCTAGCAACTAGTGAGAACAGAGATAATTAGTGATAAATTGATGCAAAGCATATATATGATCACATATATATGCTATTTGTGGATATGATATATATGATCACATCCTAACCATGGATTCATAAATTTCCCCTTCACTATGCAGTAAGCATTTAATTATCTGCACGGACTGGAAGTATAACACACACACACACACATACACACACATACACACATGAGCACATACACTTTTGTTCAGGTTTGCAGAAAAATCACATTCAAATGGTTATTTTACTCTTCATTGCTTCTTTTATCTGTCTTCCAGGTTATGTCAGTCAGTCAATTAGGAATGAGAAAGCAGTCTTGAATTTCCATAATAATATAATACTTACAGTTATTAGATCTGTTATTGAAACTAATAATGATTTTAGTTATGTTCCAAGACATATGTCTGAATTCTATTATAATTTATGAGATATGAAGAAATGTTCACTATTAGATAATTATGAATTTCTCCAAATAAAACCAGAATATGATCATAGTGATATAGCAACACAGGAAACATTTCTGAGCAAATAATAATTACATACATTCATGTGGCTTTTTGCTTACTTCCATCAGTTACCACACTATTAGAATACGGTTAATTACAAGAAAGAAAAGGGAATTAATTGGTTTTCAAGATAGCAATATGAGGAAACTCTTGACCGTATTTTAACAACCACAATAATGAAGGAATAATATCCAGGTTATAGACTGTGCTTCCCTCACTGCATTGAACGTTTTTTTCAATTCTGTAATTGATCTTTCTCTTGCTTGTAAGATGTCATTGGTGTAGGTGCTGAACTCCTGCCAAAAGCTAGCCAAAAACATATCTGCCAACTCCTGTCTTTGCCATTTATCACTGTAACTTTGGCTGGTGGGATTTGTTTGGTACTTTTTTTTCCCTCTATATTCACCTGCATAAAAGATTGATAGAATTATTACTTTTATCAAATTTTAGCATGAATTTTAGTGGTATAGTTTAATACTTATTATCTTCTAAAATACTGCTGAAAAATTTTCAACACATGAAAATCTAGAAATTCTTCCTAGACTGAAAATATCTGATTCTCTTTTCTATTTTCCTTACATACACTTATTTTTCTGTGTGATTGCTGTTGGGAATCAGTGTCATTTTCCAATTACAGCATTGGCATTAGTCTTTAAGAAGAGAAAGCAAAAATGCCTTCTGTTTGATTTTATCATAAAGAAGAAAAAGATCTTATTTTTCCTCCATATCAAACTCTTGGTGGATTTCTTGTATGGAGTTTCAGTGTCTCAATCATGAAAAAATACTCCCTAATTGCCCCATTTCAAGAATCACAGCTATAAAGAAGACACACATACAATATAATAAAGGAAAGAAATAACTTGAAACAATCCATGTTTTTCTGTGCTGAATTAAAAGTCCTGTAAATGAGACTAGTAAAGGATATACAAACACGTAAATCTTGACACAGGCATAAATGATCTATCTTTTCCTAAAATTATACCAACCTCTGGTGGAAGCATTAGAGACTTAAGCCAGGCATGACAGATGCTTTTCAAGTTATGTCAAATCTCATAATAGTAAATTGCTATGTAGCTTAAGTTTGTTGGGAAGATTATGAGGTTGGGACAGAGTTTAGTGAAAATAAATATTGTGAGCTGTTAATTGTATGAATGGCATAGTTATTAGTAAATGTAACAAAATAATCTATATGTCATCTGTGATCTAAGCCTAATTTACTGTTTGTGCAGAAACTCCTCACCTTTTCTGTGAAAAGATACATAAACACACATTCATCGAGCAGAATTCCACTGAATGCTTCATAATTTCTTATCATGAGACAATGTACTATATCTGAATCATGAATTAATACTTAAGCAATAGTAAAACTTACTAATTTAGTTTTATTGAAGATAAGTCAGTCATCAGAAAAAATAAAACAGTGCCATTATTTTGCAGTAACCTGTTGAGTGGGGTTAAAAAAGGGAATTTGTATTTAAGGAACCTATAGGTTTCAAGGGTCCCAATCACAAATTATGGTGTAAATGTCACCCCAGAGTTACACAAGACACAACCTGCACAACCATACCTTGTAGTCAAGGTGTCTGAAGTGTATAAAAAAGGAATAGTATGATATATAACAATGGCAATGTTTCTTCACATCTTTACAACATACACAGGGAAGGGGCATGCACTAATATTATTGAAGCATATATTAACTTAGGACTTAATATACCTTTTGTCTTTACTTACCACATAATTTACTCAATAGTCCTAATCTGAATTTTAAGGCAAATTAACAAATATAAGGAAAACATTAGTACAACATAGCTCCAAAGTATTAGAGATTTAACATTGACCATGTTCAAATTAATGATATCCTATTGCCTTATCACTCCATGTTTGATAAGACCATAGTCTCTGAATAGAGACCAGCATGTTGTGAATTCTTCAGGGCAAGAATAATTCTTCAGTTTTTACAATTCATTTAGGTGCTAAAACTGAGTTGGTTCCAATATCCTAAGCATTCAGACATTTCACATGGAGTTATAGGTTCTAAAATTGGTAGTCTTGAATGAAGAAAAATCTCCAGATGCAGGGGAAGTTGTAAATTTTATAAAATGTATAGGAGAGGGAAGGCACAAAGCACTAATTATGGAAAGACTATTTTGCAGAACAAGATGTAAGTGGAATTTCAGAGTACTGACGTGCATTAGCCTTGCCTGTCATTCTAGAATACATCTTAACGGTTATAATTGTTTTAATTCTTTGCTTGTGATGTTTGTAAATGTTATTGTTCAACTATGCTAGCATTTTATGAACTTTGATATTAAATGTCAGGAGAATCCTGTATAGTGAAGTGATTTCATGTTATGAAAAAATGTGCAGTTCATTTTTGCTCCTTGTGGTTCTAGGATGGCCGGAGTAGACAAATACATGCTTTGCTTGGTGCTGAAGCAGCAAAGCAAGTGGGAAAAATTATTAGGTAGAAGAACGTCACTGATGGCAAAATTTATGAACATTGACAGAGATATTAGTAGCCCTCATGGTATTTGTATTCTAGTAGAGTAATCAACAATAAACAAATAAGTAACACACAGAATTTCTAAAGATGATAATAACCATGAGGAAAAAAACTAAGTGAAGAGGCCTGGTGTGGTGGCGCATACCCATAATCCCAGTGTTCTGCATGCTGAGGGAGGAGGATCATGAGTTCAAAACCAGCCTCAGCAACTTAATGTGGCCCTAAGCAACTCAGTGAGACCTGTTGCTAAATAAAATACGAAAAAATAAAAAAGTGGAGTAAGGATGTGGCTTAGTGGTTAAGTGTCCCTGGGTTCCATCTCCAGTACCCCCCCCAAAAGATGGGACAATGATTGGAATATTAACTAGGTGGGCTGTGATACTGTGAACAAAATGTAACAGGGTGGTATAATAGAAGGTAACAGAGGCAGCCACTCTAGATTGTGTGGTTGAGGAAGAATTTCTTGCCACATTCACATCTGATGTGACTCCTTAATGATGAAAGACAGAGATGTCAACATTTTGGAGAAGAATCTTCAAAGGCTCTTAGTGAGCAGTGGGCCTGGCATGTTGGATGAAAAAAAGTCCGCATGTCTGGAATACACTGAGGAGCAAAACTAATACGCAGAGAAGAAAGTACAGGGACAGGCACTGACATTGGCCAAGGTAAGGTTTTCATTCTTTACCAGGGTCTGTATATAAGGGATATCTTGATTTGGAGTATCATTCCCCAAATGTGACCCAGACACTTATTTCATTGCTCTGCATCACTCCTGCAGTCTTTTGGTTGGTCATTTCATCAGTCAGATTGCAAAACTCATATTGTGCCAAGCATGGTGCTAAATGATGAGGATATAGCTCTGACTAAGGTCTCAATATAAGATATTTCATTGATGATTTTAATAAAGGAAGATTAACCTAGCTAACAGCCTGGGCTCAAAATATATGTAGCAATAAAATATTAATTTGCCTATATAATACTTTTTACTTCAAAAAGTTATTCCTAGATCTTTCTATCTACTGTAACAATAAACTGTATTTTGAAAATAATTTATGGAGTGCTTTATAATGTTCTAAGTCTTTTCATATGCATTATCTTATTTAATATTCACAAAATCTGTGATAGAGGTCAATCAATTATAATTATTAAAGATGAATAACTGAAGCCCTGGGAATTTAAATGATTTATCTACATTTATGAAATGTGTTAGTAATATAAGCAACTGTAGACTTATTCTGTATTATGCATATCACCAAAGGTCTGGTCTGAACTAAAGACAGTAAAACTTCTTACTCAATATAGCACTAGGCATTCAGTTTGAAGGCAAAAGGAAGAGAGTATAGAACATCCTCATTCTTAAGAAACATGCATCTATTTAGGAAGGTTTGCAGATGAGCACTACATAATAACTTGTTCAGAAATTCTGTGTGTATACGGAGTTAAGGAATACTCAGATTGGTATGGGGTTATTCTATAACCTTGTCTTGACAAAAAATAATTTTTAAATTGGACACATAAATAGGTAATGTGGCTAGATTTCGATCTTTTTTATTCTGGAAATACTCAGATTTTTTTTTCTTTGCCTATTTTCAGAATCACTGTCCATCAATGAATCTTACCATATCCTCTGAGTTTATTCCTTAGTTCAAAAATCCACAGTTCCTTCATTTCAGAGATTAATCTTAACTCCTCTCTCTCTCTCTCTCTCTCTCTCTCTCTCTGCAGACTACTGCCCAGATACTCCAGAAAACTTCACTCAGTATTCTCTTCTCATTATCTTATTCCTAGTTCTAAGTCTGATGCTAAGATTTCTATTTGAACTCCTCCTCCTAGGACGCTAAATTGTCAATCTCTAGGAAACATCATTCTTTTAGTCTTCCTTTACTTCTTACAAAAGCAGTAGAGAATTCTAGTCAATTTGCAACTCTGAATTTGTTGCCTTACTAAGTCATCATTCTCTATTGTTCTCACATAAAGGAGTGATTTTATTTTTCTACTTTTTGCTTGAAGTCAATAAATGCCTGGCTCTATTAATATTGATCATTTTGTACTACATTTTATAAAAAGACAGCACCTGGAATACCCTCACATAAAAATAAATTTTTATTATAAAATAATATCATTGCCCTATTATAAATATCACATCTCTACTCTTTCCCCTTCTACTATGCCTATAAGTACTTTCTCTATTAATTATAAGCTGTCAAAAATACATGCCTATTGATTAAGACACAATAAAAATGTATAACCTCAATTACATATTTGTGCTTACATGTTTATGATATTCATCATGGCTGTGATTTGATTCATGGTGTGCAATATACTGAAGATGAATACTGCCATCAAACCAGCAGTATGTGACAACATGCCAGGTCCCTTGCTAAGTGATTTTTGTATCCTATTTATTATAGCTTTATATCAACCCTATGGATAGCCTGCAATACAAGTTTCCTTCTAAAAAATCAGTGAGGATCAAAGGCAAATTTTTAAAATAAAAAACAAAGAGAAGCATCTTTGTAAAAAATGAAAACACTTACAGGAACCAGGAATTTTTTAATCTCTTCCAGTGCATGACTCATACGTGAATAAGCTTCCCCAGGTGGAGCAAACACTTCAATTAATACATGAAGTTCATCACTCAAGTGGGCATATTTGGCTTCCCCACTCTTCCTTAACTCTTCTTCCTGTGAAAGAGGTTATTTTTAGAAATACAAATCTACTCATTTTGCATTGATTTAACAGTGTGCAGGCTTTTGCTATTCTTTGGTTCCTCCACTTTCACTGTTTTGCTGTGAAGGCCATTAATGGAGTAAAGAACATGGTGGGCACCCTGTGAAGTTTCCATGAGACAACCTAAAAGTAGCATACAATAGTCCTGTATCCCCCTGGTAAAGAGGATGTTGAATGTGGTCTACTTGTGAAGTCAGGAGGAAGAAGGAATGGGCTGGTGAATATACACTATGTTCTATAGCATATAAATGTTCTAGAATGGTATGGTTCAAGGGAAACACATTTGAGTAGCTACATTAAAATACTAAGAAATAGGTAAAATTAATTTTATATGTTTTTAAACAATATATCCAAAATATGACATGCAATTAATATAAAATAGTAAGTGATATATTTTACTTATTTTTCCTCTCATGCGTTTTTTGAGTGCAATGTGTATTTTATACTTATAGCATATCTCAATTTGCCCTAATCACATTTCAAGTGCTCAATAAATACATGTGTCAGTGGCCCTCATAGTAGATGCTAGCTTTCCCAACTTTTCAGAGAAAAAAAGGTAAAATATAACAAAAATATTAGCCATTAAAATTTGTAAATTTGGATGATATAACCTACATCTAAGATAAAATAATAAATAATTAGACATTTTGCCTTTATCATGAGCAGGGAGCAGAAAACAGGAAAAAGTTTAAACATATATGCAGAATTTTTTTAAAGAAAAGATTGAAACATCTATCTTTTTCAAGCATACTTATCCTCAACTGAGGAAACTGAAGTCTCAGAAACTAATTACCTTCCTACAGGCTTCAGAATTAGTCAAAATTATAGCCAGGGCTCCATAGAGTGAGTAACAATGCTAATAAAGATTTCAAAAAAGAAAATCCCAGCTGAACTACCATAAACTATTGTGGATTATTCTCAAAATGAGTTTTGGTTTTGTTTTTGTTCATTTTTGAAGGCATGCTGTTTGAACTCACCCATTGGGGTGACTCTTGAAGGAAAAACTTCCAAAGTTTTATCTATCTTTATCCTTGAGATTAATATAATAATACTTACCTTATAGGACTTTGTGCATTTTGAGAAATTTGAAGAACATTTTATAAACTAGAACATTCTATACAAATATTTAATAATTATTTCCCATATTCTCAAGTAGTGTTAGTAGGATATTATTTGGTTGTTTCAACAGAGACCAAAATAAAATGTGGTTGAAGCATGTAGGTGAGTTATTTCTCTCTCAAGTCCAAGTCTGAGCTTAGGTATCTATAGGAACAGGTGGCCCTTCTCTGCCCTCTTATCCAGAGATCTTGGTTCCTCCTGTGATAACTCAAATAATCCCTACGATGTTGCTCTAATCCATGTTGATCAAGGAAGCTACATAGCCTCCATCATTTTTGCATCCTCCTCCATGGAAAGAGTGGGGAAAAAAAGTGGGGGTCTGGGGTTGTGGCTCAGTGGCAGAACGCTTGCCTAGCATGTGTGAGGCACTGGGTTTGATTCTCAGCACCACATATAAATAAAAAAATAAAGGTCCATTGACAACTAAAAAAATATTTAAAAAAAAAAGTGAGAGGCCACAGCTTTTAAGGGCATATACTGGATGTTACATATCTTCTTTTTGCTCAGATATCTTCGGAAGGAACATAGTCACATGGCAGCCCTGGATTGTGAATGTGATCTTAGACTGGCCGTGGATCTGTCTAAAATATAAGTTCTTTCTGTATATCAGTAAAAAGTAAGAATGGGTACTTGGTGACAATGAGCTGTTGCTGATAGTTTTCATTCAAGACTAGTTAAAATGATACTCCATTGTTTAATCTTGGTAAGTGACTAGCCAGTGTCGGCTAGAATGCCTAAATTGTATTTTCTAAAACAATACTATGGCCCAGTTGGCTTTATCAAATAAATCTCCAAGTATCATTTGAATATAGCCAGACATCATAACCACAGTAAATGGTGTGTCTGGATACCAGTAAATATATATTTAGTAATTCAGCACAGTCTCTTCAGGTGTTTCTTAAACAAGAGCCCCAAATAAATTTGTGGGAAACAGTTTATTTTACAATATATGTATTATCTAACAAGTTGAATTCAAATGGGACCCTAGTGTTTCAAGAATTTATGCTTGATGTTAAAAAATAAAAATTCATTATTTATCTTTTGCATGCTTTTTAACAAGGGTCACAATATCTTGGGATTTTATAATAGATATAGAAGCAAGGAGAGCAAAGAAAAAGATTTTAAAAATCAGAAATGTGGGCTGAGATTGTAGCTCAGTGGTAGAGCGTTTGCCTCGCATGTGTGAGGTACTGGGTTCGATCCTCAGCACCACATAAAAATAAATAAAATAAAGATATTGTGTCCATCTACAACTAAAAAAATATTAAAAATCAGAAATGTTAGAAAAATCTTGAGTGTAAATTGAATACTTTCAAAGTTAACACTATAGAAGAATGGATATCTGTCTAATACAGGCACAGAAAAAGGCAGATGGAATAAGCCAAAAGAAAGCAAGATGCACATACTAGAAGTTGAATCTACTTGATATGATTCAAAATTAGGTTTAAAGAACTGCACACTTAGTTGATATTATTTAGTCTCACATGAAAAAGTATATCTACTCCAGTACTGACCATTTACTTCCACTACTGACCTTCAGGCAATGATTTGTGGTATCCATATATTACAATATGAAAGAAAGCACAGGCTAAATATTTTCTCCTATGAAAAAATATTAACTGATAAATATAAAGGATTCTAAGTAAAGTCAATTGGGAAAATCAAATCTAGTTTGACTTATTCCCAAACACTGCCCTCATGTATGCCCTGAGGTAATATATAAGTGAAACATATTGGTTTTATCAGATTTTTTTATAAAGAAAAGCATGGCATGAAATAAAGTCTAATTTGAATTCATTAGTATATTTAATTGTTAAAGAGATGTTTAAGAAAATTTCTCTTAGGAATTATCATTTGCATTACATGTTCGACAAACAAATTTTTCTGACTTTGAAAACTATTTTGCAATTAGGAAAAATCCACAGGGCTGGGGTTGTGGCTCAGTTGTGGAGTACTTGCCTCACATGTGTGAGGCACTGGGTTCAATTTGCAGCACCACATATAAATAAATGAATAAAATAAAGGTCCATCAACAACTAAAAAAATAAATAAAAACCTGTAAACTACACAATTAAAGATAGCTACTGATACTACTTTTAGGGTATTTTCTTCAAGTCTATTTTATTAAAAATAATAATGGTGGTATAGAAGTCATAATTTTGGTACTGCTTCTTAGATGATATGCATGGAAAATACTTCTCATGGATTATCACATTTTATCTCTACAATTATATTTCATGCCAGATAATATTAATCCTTAACTTTATAAACCGGAAATCGTGGCACAGAGAAAGTTGTACAGAATTACACAGACTGTAAATCTTGGAATTAGATTAGAATCCTTATCATGTTATCTCAAAGATTAAGCTTTTAATCACTATGAATATATTGCTATTTAATAGGTAATTGAATGTAGGAAAACTTTTGGTACATCCAGACTTCTCCAAAATATTTCTGGCTTCTGGAAGACATTGGCCAGTGGTCTCCCATATTTTCCTAGTATCTCAACCCATGTAGCACTGTGGGCTCCAGAGTATGCTACAGTAAATTATCGGTGCTACTCATTAAGCCATGGATCTTTTTTCCTTCCCCTTCCACAAAGGTTTTGATTTCTTAGGAGCTATACCTCCACCAGTGCTGAACTGTCATTTCAGGGTTCTTACCACACATATCATGAATTGCTTAGCTAAAAAGGTCAGTGAGCTCACCACATTGTTTGTGCCTCACTCTTTCTACAACATACAGTTCCAAACACATCATTCCTCCAAAATTTTCAAGCTCAGGGTAACTTGCACAATTTCTCTCAAATTATTACACTGTATTCCTAAAGCAAATGTGCTCTGTTTCATGGACAGTTTATCTACCCTAAAGGTAACTATGGTTAGGATGCCCCCATCCCTCACTCCATCTGGTTTGGGGCCTCTGGTTTGCTTATAACACCATGTTACATTTTAGTTCAGATGATACAAAACAACCTCCATCTCCCAATCCGCCACAGCATCAGATGCCCCATGTGCTCTGGCTGGATTTACCAGTTGTCAAATTGAAAATTAATCCTATAACTTCTTGAAATACTCCAAAATATATACTCATAGAATAATTTATGAAAGTCACAGACTTCATTTACAATCACTGGAAAGCACAGAACAAGGACTTCACACCGATAATCCCATTATGCACAACTGTTTAAAACCCTCACTCTTGTTCCCCAAGCCTTTCCCCTGCTTCTTACCACATTTTAATTTTCTTTTGCCTGTCCTTAAGTCTTATTACTCTTTGCTTTCACTTGGACTTTTCTAGGGAAAGCAGAATAATATGGTCATTGAGTACTAATTCCCAGGTCCACATGACCAGTTCATTAGGCTGTTCAAAAAAATAAAGGGACAATCAATTAATTGACCTTACTATTGTTAGAATGATACTGACCAGATTAAATTGCTATATTGTGTGCATGTGTGAATATATAAAAATAAATCCCACTATCATGTATAATTAGAGTGCACCAATAAGTATATAGAGAAAACAATTTAAAAAAATAAAAAAACAATGGGGATCCCATTTGCTACTTGAAACAGCCCTTCATAATCATACTTCTTTCTATAAGCTGCATGTCTAACAATTTTACACATATATACACACAGTGCTTTTAGATGGGGATTATAATACAAGACAATATTTCTATCTTGTCAGATTAAGAATAGTAGTCACTGCATCGTTGCAGTATGAGAGTTTGCTGAGGAATCTCTATACTGCTTTCCAGAGTGGTTGCACTGATTTGCTGTCCCACCAGCAATGTATGAGTTTATCTTTTTCTCCACATCCGCGCCAACACTTATTGTTATTTGTGTTCTTGAGAATTGCCATTCTGACTAAAGTGGGATGAAATCTGTGTTGTAGTTTTAATTTGAATTTCTCTAACTGCTAGAGATGTTGAACATTTTTACATATATTTGTTCATTTGCTAGTAAATGGATGGAACTAGAGATTATCATGCTAAGTGAAATAAGCCAAACCCAAAAAACCAAATGCCCAGTGTTCTCTCTGATATGCAAATGCTAATTCACAATGGGCAGGGGTAGGAAAGAATAGAAATACCTAGGATTAAATAAAGGAGAATAAAGGGAAGGGAGGGAAAATGTGAATAGAAAAGATAGTAGAATGAATCAGGCGTTATTTTCCTATGTGCATTTCTGAATACACAACCAATTCCTCATCATGTACAACCAGAAGAGTGAGAAGTTACACGCCATATATTTATAATGTGTCAAATCTATTCTACTATAATAAGAGCAAATAAAAAAGAAATTAATGGAACAAAAAGAATAGTAGTCAACTGACCGTGTTTTTTGTTTGTGCATATAGAATTGGGGATTGAACCCAGGAGTACCCTACAACTGAGCTATTTTTTTTTTTTTTAATTTTGGTTTCACTACGTTGCTGAGGCTGGCCTCAAACTTGCAACCCACCTGTCTCAGCTTCCCAAGTGGTTGAAATTACCCATATTTACTACCACGCTCAGCTGATTTTTGCATTTTTTTAAAAAGAGCATGCCATAAATTGTTCATTCTGTGATGTAGGTCATGAATTCCTTCTTGGCACTATTACACATGCTGATATTTTGTCCTCTGGATTCTGCTGTAAGACGTCCCACCATCACCACCATTGCTAGGATAAAGTCCTGAGCAAACTGAGGTGATGCCCTAGACGTATGTCCACATTTAGGTGTACACATGTATCACATGCCTGAGAAATATGTAGTCTTTTCTTAAATATCTAATTATAGAATTAATCTTCACTAGCATCCATTTAACCGACTCACCAGATTAACCAATATTAATTGGCCATATATTTAAACTAACATCCACAACAGCCTTACTGCTCAAGCTCGGAGACTGTTCTATGGTATGCCCACATGCTGTAGTTCCTGTAACTTAAACTGTATAAACAAATAGTCGGCAGCAATTGTTCCCAAATAAGTCTATATAAGCTATAGTTGCCATTATTATTTTGTTTTTGTATTTTATTTTTAAACTTGCCCTTTCAGCTCCTTGAAATTTTCCAAAAGCCTCCAGATCAAAAACATGTAGATTATGGAATATTTTACTATATTCAGACATTGCTTGTATAAACTAAGTATTCCCAGAAATTTTTACTCACAATATTTTCTTCCTAGATCAATTGTAGTGTCACCACTCCATTTTGTGATCTATCTTTTTACATGTCAGTTCACAATTTCATAGGGCTTCAAATTATTATTACAGTGTTGCTTCTATTAAATGAAGAACAGGGTATATATCTATATTGTGGGGACACATTCAAAGCAACAGAGTTGGCATAAATATTGTTTTATAGGAAACATAGCTGGGCTAATAAAGATGCAGAGGGAAATCTCATCAGAACTTTTCTAATGTTACTGAATCAGAGCTAGCAGAATCAGCCCTCATAGCCTCCCTATCTCCACCCCCAACCCCAAATTACAAAGTCTCTAGTTAGGGATGTAGTGACCTAGGAACCATGATTCAAAAAAGAGTTGTGTAAACAAGACTTATGTACTGAAAACCTTCCATCCACTGAAGCCCTGAACAACCCTTGCCTTTAAACTTGGTGTAACCTTTATTTCTGGTTATTCAGTGAGTTATTTAACATTGAGCCATTTCTAGGCATGTGTAAATATAACTTGTCCTTTCTCATATCTTCCATTAATTTGCAGGCTCCCAATCAAAGAACCCAAGTTGGAAAAGTATTCTTCTCAATAATACATATGCATATTCAGTGATAACTTGTTTTGTAATCAGATAACTACACAACTGAAGTTTTAAACCCATTATTTGTTTTGTGATTATAGGCACATACACAGTCTATGTAAGTAAATAGAATAATAGAAGCTTGTAACCCCCCAAAATAATGTGGTGTACATAAACAAGTTAGGATCAGTGATCTTTTTGACAATATTTTCTCCTACTGAATCCCTTCTATAGAAATTATCAAGCTGGATAATGCGACTGGTAGCTGTTGCACTTCTTATTAGGCTATTTCAGTTTGGGGAAAATCAATAACTATATAGATAAAGAGACTACTGTTTGTACCTAGGAGTTGCCCTTAGCAAACTTTAAAGAAAATTCAGAAAGCAAGGTCTCAATGACTAGAAAATTTATGGTACTATGTTAATAATAACCTCCACCTTAGAGACTAAATAGCTTGTTTTCTTATACATCTTCCATGTATAAAAAAAAGAATTTCAAAAATCCCTATGAGCAGATACTCCCTAATGCTTTCCTGTGTACATTTTGATATTGCCCTACATTCAAGGAGTCAGCCTTAGAAGTGCTAACTGAAGGGCCTGAAAAACTGAAGCAGATACTTTACTCTTACGTTCCTCAGTCCCTTCACATGCAAAAGGAAATGAGGTAACCTCAGGATAATTTTCAAATGTTGTTGGATGGAGCCACTGGGGTTCCAAAAAGGTGAATCAGTCCCCATGCTACCCAAATGAGAGTCCTATCTCATCTATTCAACCACATCAGCCCAACTTGGTCCTATTCATATTGGAAAATGTCAGGTAAGAGATGGTTTTTCTGAAAGCTCAATAAACTAAAAACAATGGAGAGCATCAGACAAGATGATGCCTAAGATTTCTCATAACTTTGGAATTGCACGATTCATTTTGTGACTTTCATTCAGAGGTATGCTAATACATAAAACTTTAGTATTAGAAAATACTACTTTCCAAATAGATTGTCTTCTAGGGTATATTTCCAGAAAAATTCAAAATAAAGGCCACTTAGGCTAATTTTTGACTATCTGCAATAAGGCAACCACTGCATATTTTACAGATGTTATGCCACTTGATCTTCAAAGGTAGACTTCAGTGGACTGTGGAAGCAGCTGAGCATAGTAGAAAGAATAAAAGTGTTTTAGAGTCAATGAAACCTAGATTTGAATTAATAGCTCTGATATTTTCTATTATATTTAAGGCCAGTTAATTTTTTTAGGCTTTAGTTTTTTGTCTATAAATTTAGGCAGCTGTAGATTTCTCATATAAAGATGAAATGCAGTGATATATTAAAATCATAAGCATAGTACCTGGCATACTTTGAACACACAGAAAAAGTGAAAAAAAAAAAAAAGAGGGACTCAGTAATGTGGTTGTGGTTATTCAGTTTAGAGGACTGAATCCATTCAACCTGACTCCAAAGCTATATACACTCTTCTGATAGTGGATGTTTATTATGAACATTAAGTTCACTTGAAAAATACATGCTTCAAAGGTGTAAGAATATATCAGTTTGATGCTAGTTTCACATAAATTTAAATATATAAGTTTAAGGGAATATAGTCTGGAAAATTATTATAAACTCAAAAGCTCAAGTAAGGAAAATTAATACCACCATGAGTCTTTGTGTGCTCAGGATGATATAACAACATGTCATAAACTGGGTGGTTTAAACAACAGACATTCATTTCTCATAGTTTTAGAATTCTAAAATCAAAGTGTCAGCTGATTCCATTCCCGGTGAGAGTTCTCTTCCTGGCTGAGAGGTGACCACCTTTCTGCACTCTGCTTTCTTTCTTTTTCTATAAGGAATTAATACCAACATGGGGGCTCTATCTTTATAAACCCTGCCAAAGATCCCACCCCACACATTAGGAATCAGGGCTTTAACATATGAATGTTGGGCTAGGGGGGCAGACATCCAGTCCCTAGTGCCAAGTGTACTTTCTTGAACTTGCAACATTCATATAAATCATTAAGTTACTGTCCACAGTGTGTACATGGACCAGATAACATCAAAAGGACACACATCATGATAGTTAACCATCTAGTTTCTACATCTTGATGGCCAGGGTTAAAAATCTCATTGCCTCCACTTAAAAGTGTGTAAAATTGGGCACCTGACTTTACTATATGGTGCTTTTGATTAATTCTTTATCTGCAAAATAGCAATAGTGATAATAGAAATAGAAATCATATAGTAAGCAATAATCACATATCACTATTGCTAAATATTATATAGTAAATATCTAAGATTTAAACAATATACTAAATTATATATGAACCAAAAGAGTTAATGTATTCTTAGATACCAATTAATCTCCCTCGAATAGCTCTTCCAGTGACAGGAATAAACTAAATAATAAAGAAGTTGAAAATGCATGATATACAGTTTATGAAAGTTTTATACTTCGCTTTTTTTTAGCAATTATTATTGTCATATTTTATCTTCAGAGTTATAATTTACTAAAGTGCTTTTTGCAGGCTTTTTCTTCTTAATGCCCCAGGGAACTTTCTTTTAACATAAATCCTCTTCAGAAATAAATAAGTCTATTGTCTGCCTAGCTTTCACCACCAAGAAATTCAAATAAACACACATTTATTATTTATATTGTGGCCTGTATGGAATTTGTCTGAATCCTCAGTTTAAAAGTATTTTTAAATAGGCATGTGTGGAAATTCTTTTAATCCAGTGTAAACAGAAAATTTAAACACACGAAATGAATGTATAGGCATGCATGATACAGAAGCAATGGCGAGTTCCTGAACAGTCAGTACCTTGGGCTCTTGCTTCACTTCCAAATCCCTCCTTTCATTGAACTGAATGAGGCAAGAGTTCTAGGTTAAGACCCTCACACTACAAGTGGTCATCTGTGGGAGGGGATCTTCTCACTGTTACCTGTCCACTTCAATATTTACTGGATTCACAAAGGCCAAGTACCAGAAGTACAAATGTGCCAGAAGACCAAGGGTGATATTTTTAAAAAATAAACCAGGATTTTGAACAAATAAGTGGGCATTATCTAACACAAGTTTACTTACCTTGAAATTGGAGATTGTGGGTTTACTAGAACCTTAATTTAAGAAAGTCAAATCATATCTCTGGGTTACAAGAGGGTCTAACTCCCAAACTATGAACTAATATTGCCTGAAATAGTGCTTAGGTACAATGAGAAGGTCCTTTTACTCTCCAAGAAAAAGATGGCAATTAATCTTGAGCAAATGAAATCTATAGTAAGGTTCATATGCCCTCCTTCTCTATTAACATATCAAAGATTGTTTTCATATACTGTATTTAAAAGAAAGTTCCTTAGTAATAAGGATGCTCACAAATACTTATTTTTGTTATCGAAAGGTCAGTCCTTATCCCTGATGCCAATCCAATAAAGAGGACATGGTTTCGAGAAAAAGGAAAAAGAATGTTTATTGCTTTGCTAGCAAAGGAGAAACACAGGGGATTCCTGTCTCAGAGGCTATGATTCTGCTCATCAGCAGGGACAGCAGGCTTTTAAAGAGGTGATTCAAAGAAAAAATTTTTCTTTTTTTGGTATCTGGTATTAAACTCAGGAGTACTCGACCACTGAGCCACATCCCCAACCCTATTTTGTGTTTTATGTAGAGACAGGGTCTCACTGAGTAGCTGAGGCTGGGTTTGAACTGGTGATTCTCCTGTCTCAGCCTATCAAAGGCTATATTCTATTTTTTCTCTGTTGGGGTTGTAATTCACTTGTTAATTTGGGAGAGTGTCATTTCTGAGATTATCCTATACCATCCCCAAAGCCTGGATTACTTCATGCCTATGGTAGGTGTGTACTTAAGGACAATAAATCTCCCTAAAATGGGGAAGAAAGTTAATCCTGTTTCCCCTGAAAATTGGGAAAAGGAGAAATTAGGGAAGAACAGGGAAGAGAGGAAGAGAAAGAAACATGTCCTTTTAGAAAACAAGTTGCAGCCTGGCGCAGTGGCTCATGCTTGTTATCCCAGCACTTAGGGAGGCTGAGACAGGAGAATCGTGAATTCAAAGCCAGCCTCAGCAACAGTGAGGTGCTAAGCAACTCAGTGAGACCCTGTCTCTACATAAAACATAAAATAGGGCTGGGGATGTGGCTCAGTGGTTGAGTATCCCTGAGTTCAATCCCTGGTACCAAAAAAAAAAAGTTGCAGTGGCACAGCAGCAAGGGCTATTATAGTCAAAGCATAAAGTGGACCACTGTTACATTTTGAAGGAACAGAGCAATATGGGAACATAATTCTTTAAATGGAGTTCTCTAAACTTTCTGAATTCCAACAGCATGCACATGGGCCTTATTAGAGAACAGTAAGGGGGAACTGGTATGGGTTGCTGAAGCACATTGGAAAATAATGTTAAAACTAGTGGTTGAGACCTAGAAAGAGGAGAGTGGGTCCTTGGAGGAACTTAGCACTTAGAGATACATGGACTAGTGGAGAAGGGCATATGAGCATGCTTGTTCACTCTGACCTCAAAGGCTGAGACGGAACCAAGAAGCAGGTCTAGTACACTTACCTTTGAGACTGGGAGAAATGAGGGACACCAGGAAGCAGAGGTCAGAGGAGGCCCTTCCCAGGTCTACAGGGTGAGAATCTCTCTGCTTTCCACTATTGAAAGGGTTATATCACTATTTCACTTCAATAGATATGTCTAAGCTAACAAAAATAGCAACCTAAACTAGCAGCCATAAAGAGGAAAATCAAGCAGAACATCTGAACACTTGCCAGTTGAATTGTGAGAAGAGATAGAGGAACACTTGAACAAGAAACCATTTTTGGAAGCAGCTGAGGAGATAAAATGCAGGTACAAAAACTGTGTGGTGTTGAAAGACCCATTTGGCATGTAAGGATAAATATGAATTAAAATAAAAGAATGCATTCTCCCTGTTGAAAATAAGGAAAAGGAGTTCCTTCCCCTCCTTTTTCTAAGAGCATTTACATTAGAAAACATGTAATTATAAGTATTGCTTCTCCTTTTGAAATGTATATAAATCCTTTTGGAAATCAGATAGGCTTTTTCTCAACTTTAAGACCTAGGAGTGTCTTTCCTGGGGCTCAGGGCTCAGGAATCATTTCTTTGAAATGTAAATATCAACATATGCACACAGCTTCCCCATCTCCAGTTTCTGTGGAAGTATAGGAGCCTAATTTCCAATTTGCAAATGAACCTCCCAGTGTTACAGATAAGTTTGTTTTACCTCTGGATAAAGGTAATTAGCTAATTCAGATAGTCACCCCAATTAGCAAAGTTAGGGTGGATTACCTGTGGCATAATTATGTGTGAATTGTGCAGTCAAGTCCTCTTGCTTCAGGCTTGTAACTGTTTACCCTAAGAACGTGAAGGTAATGGGTTGTGCCTGCTGGGTATATAAAATGGAAAGATTTCTCTGTCTTTGCAAGCTCTTAGCAGATTGACTGCTTGTCAAGTGCATCACATTCTGGTTTAGTTTTCATTCAATAATAAAAACATTCACTTTCTATCCTGTCCTTGTGGAGAGTTTTTCTGGGTTGGGAGGAGATTTTATCTTTAATAATATCTCCTCAACACCCATTGAAGCAAATGCAAAGTGATGCTATTAGGATTCTGTCTATATTCCCCCTTGTCTTACTACCTCCATGAAACCACAATTTCTCTCTTTGCCTGAAGGCTTGCACAGGCCTAGCAGTCAGCTTTTCCCAAGCACAGGGCAGAGAGGAAATGCCAAATCTCATCTAGAGATTTTGGTGGAGGTTAGAATGTTGAAGTTTAACTACTGTAGCTGGGTGGACCACTGGAAGGACTGACTGGCTTGTAAGTTCTTCTTCCTCAAAGATCCCTGGTAGGATAAACTCCAGGTGTCCACAGTTTTAACTTGCTTGCAGATATACCCTGTCAGTGTTTCATTAATTTTCTTATTCTATCTCATCATTCCTCTACTTGGGCTAATATCTCCTGATTAAATTTACCAGAGTAAATCTTGCCACAGTGCTTTTTTTTTTTTTTCCAAATAAACTTCATATAAGCAAATCCAGCCACATTGTGCCGTTTAGAGGAGACTCAAATCAAGGCAGTCCTATAGATTAGATTAAGAAGAGGATGACTGGAATCAGGATTTTTTTCTCCCAGAAAGATTAAATGTAGGGGAGATGACAAACATATATAAAAACAATAAAGAAAATATCAGGGATGTGGAAGATAAGTTAGGAAAGCTACTATATAAATTATATTGACAAAGGACAGACAGGTATGAGCAGTGGGAACATGAGGTGGGGAGCTTGTAACTGACAAGATCCCAAAAATCAGGGAGATAAGGATAATTCCACCAATGATGACATTTGTAAGAACTGGTTCCAATTAAAATCAGTTAGCACGGGTCAAAGTGACCTCGAGTTCTCATGGCAGTGGGAACTTGAAAGTCTAAAGTCATCCTGCTGTCATTCAAAGGTCAAGAGATACAAGTGGGTGAATCTCCCTGGAAACTTTCCTGAGAAAATCAACTTTTTCCTTGAGAATGTCCCTTTTCCCTTTCCCATCCCTTCTATGAAACTCCTGCCTGTTACTCTGAGAAACATGTGTGAAATCTTTCTGGCATGTTCTCCATGTTTGCGAGAAGGGGGACCTCCACTCTGCTTCTGTCTCACAGAAGGCTTCTGCCCTGGAACATTTGGTGTTTCTGCCCAGTTATCATTGGTTACCTCCATTTTTTTCTGGTTACTTTCTCCATTCAGCCTTTTATGAACCTTTGTTGTCCACTTTAGATTCTTGGTTAAAATTTTTGAGATAATTGAGGGCTTATTTTGGCTACAGCACACTCTAATGAAGAACAGAGTATCTCCTGATTGGAATTCAGATACCATAGCCCTTAGGGGTAAGAACTGAGACTTCTGCCTTTGGTGTTTTAGGGGGACAAAGCTACTCTGGCAACTTAAAGATTCTTGGTGAAGGCAACATTCTTATAAAATTTGAAAGTCAGTAATTACAAGGTTTTGAACCCTAATGTTTGTTAGTTAAAGAGATCACTTTTTCTTTTACCTTCTCATATTTATGTCCAGACCAACAGAATATCATGGTACTTCACTCAAGGCTCAACTCAGTAGGAACTCTATCTCGTGTCTCTAATTTATGTCTAAGATACCTCTAAGATGCCTTATTCATTGCCCTTTGTCTCTAATGCTCAAAGTGCAGCTTACATCATTCCTTAGCTGCCTGCCTGATATCTACCCCTCCAAGACTTACATCTGGAATGTAAGCTGCATAAGCAATTGCCTGAATCAGTTCGAGACCAGAAAAAAGTATCACTCTAAATCCAAACCACAGTGGGACATTAATGGTTGTTTTTGTACTATGCAATTTTAAGAACTCACTTAGTTCCTTCCTACATGCTATTCAAAGGGGAGAGAAAGGACAAGGTCATCTAGAGAGGCCAGCTGCTCCAGGCCCCAGACCTTTCAAGGATGCTTAAGTGCTATGTATTCTGCTTTGTGGACGATGCAAGTATTACCTCAAACCACAAGGACCTGGCTCCATACAAAAGGAATATGACATGACAAGCCTGGGAACCTCTAAGGGATGCCCTATTTCTCTTAGGTTTTTTCTCTTTTATCCAGATGGGAAAGGACTGTAGAGAGAAGGAAAATGGAAAAATCTCATGTGTACAGAGTTTCTTTTTCTTGAGAAACTTTTCCTGAATTTCACCCTCTCCCAGGAACCACATGGGCTCCCACATTCTTTAAATATTGGGTCTGACTCTAAACCAGAAGTACACTCTGATATAGATGCTCCATGTGCTCCTTTCGTAGCCCCCCACCCCCGCCACCACCCTTAACCTGTCTTTTTTGAGCTCATGTTCTTTCTTTCTGGGGAATTCATCTTTGGTTCTTCACACCTAAATTAATATATGTTTATTCTGAGTAGTCTAATTTTCTAACTGGAATTTTTTAGCCCTTTGTTTTTCCTATAGTCTACTCAGAGGTCAATTACTCAAGGGCTAACTATTAACTACACTGGGAAAGGAAATGGATTGTCCCATTTAGAATATCTTAAAAAGAAGAATAAATAGTGGTTGTTGGTGGTCAACATGGAAATATCTCATGGATGTACAAGTAGTCACCTGAGCAATCAATGTTCAGAAATGACTGGTGGACCCTGCCCCTGCCATCCCCAAATGAACAGGCTTCCCTTAGGTCTACGTCCTATAGGATCTACAATCTATTTTACATTGTCACACAAAGGACTTCTGTAAGTTGGGTGTGGTGGCACACTCCTGAAATCAAAGCAGCTCAGGAAGCTGACGCAGGAAGATCATGTTAAAAGCCAGCCTCTGCAACTTAGTGAGGACCTAAATGTTAGGTCAGTTCAGCGTGTCCAGTTAGGGGTGACCAGTTAGCTGTGGAACGGAGCAACCAGCCAGACGCTGATGTAAGCAGTAGAGGCACCTCTTGTCAATCAGCGGGCTTTTCCTGACTCATCCAGGAAGGACTCTGACCTTCTCTTCCTGCCTTAAGCCCTCCCCTTCCTGACTGGGCCTTTTAAAATTTTCTGTCCCTCCCCCCGCAACACATGCACCATTCTCTTGTACACACTCTGATGGACGTGAGAGTTCAGCCCAAGAGCATGTATTTCCAATAAAGCCTTGCCCAGCGGTTTTAATTGGCCTCCTTTTCGTCATCTGGCTTTACACTAAGCAACTCAGAAACACCTTGTCTGAAAATAAAAAATTAAAAACAAAACAAAACCACACACACACACACACACACACACACACACACACAAACAGGCTGGGTAAGAGGCTCAGTGGTTAAGTGCCTCTGTGTTCAATCCCTGGTACGAACGCACACAAAAAGACTTCCATAACAGGTTCTAGTTTAATTTCTGAAGAGTTGAATCTGACAGATATTGTGTAACAAACATCAGTAGTTCTTTGGTTTCCCAACTGTGGGGAATCTAATAACTGGTAAAAAGCTACACAATCTTTATTTTCTGTTTCATATATATTTGTTCAAACATTATATTGTATGCTGTCTACATAAATGCTTGTGTTCATATTATTTATATAGTACCAAAATTGGCTTATAGACAAATGAGAATACATAAATTAAAAAAATGGGTCCAGATGTCTTTTAGTTCATGTGACTTACATAAAACTTTGAGAAAAAGTTGATTTCAGTTGCATAAACAGATAAGAGTAAAGATGTCTCCAAAATTACTAACCTACACATTTTTCTAGGTAGTCAATCAAGAGAGCATTGGTTTCTCTAAAATGTTAAAAGTACAGTATCCCTTGCTTGTAAGGTTTTTCTCTGGCAGGAAAAAGATGGCTTAAAATGTCAACTAGGCTTTTCTGATAATTTGCATGGGTAACCTAAAATTAACAGTTAAAAATGGGTAAATTAGATATAACATAAATGCGATAAACAATTATAAATGCGTTTATTAGAAGAGATGTGATGAATTTGCAAAGCTAAAATATAAAATATCAACCGCTAAATGTAAATTCAAGTACTGCTGGCTTCTTAAATTATATAAGATAATATAAATTTGAATCTATTAAATGTGTTTTATAAATTGGTGGTAAATGAAAAGTGTTTAAGATTACTATGTATCTGAGTCTTAACTAAAAGCAAGGTAACTAAGAATTAAAATTCTAACTACACTTGTAAATCTATGCAAAGAGTAAAAAAAGTTTCAGTTGTATTTTCATTAAAGTACTATAAAGCATTTCATCTCATTATACCGGAGTAATTTATTTAAATTAAGAAATTTTATAAAGATTGTTTCAGAATATAAATATAAGAGTTAGCAATTAGAACTAGATGTAAGAAAGTTACAAGAATAAAATATATTCTGGTTAAAAAATAAAAGGAAAAGGGAATATTTTTGGATGAGAAAGCATTTTGCATGGTAAAGTCTAAGTTATAAAAGGCTTGTGGAAGTTAAATCTCAAAAAATGTGTATGTGATTAAATTGGCTATAATTAGCAGTTATTTAAGGTTTTTCTAAAGTCAAAATTTAATGTACTGATAAAGCCAGAATCTAATTCTCTATGTGATAAAGTAATAAAGATTTCTTATAACATTGGCCTACTCTTATCTATCAAGACAAACTCTTGCTTCTATTAGATTTTATTATGTAGTGAAACTAAGTCTTTGAAGAATTAGGGTTCCTACCTATTTTAAAGTCTTTCAAATAACTGTTTTATAACTCTGGTTAAATAAACAACTATTATTTTAGGTTATTACAATATATTTGACACCTTAAATATATGTAACTAGAGATAAGTATACCTCTGAGAACGAAACACCTTTGTCGAAGAGCTTTGTCTAAATGTTATGTAAAAATTGGTGAAAGGAAAGCACGTAGGTTTAAAACAGGCAAGGTAACCAATAAGCACTCTCTTTTATACATTGTATCTGACATAAAAGGACCACACTGCCATTTAAAAACCTGGCATATATCTGTTTGCTTTGATTACATACCTGTTTTATTATTATATAAATGAGATGCATTTATATAGCAGTCAATAAGCCTATCATTAATACTGTTTCCTCAAGTTATGAGAATTAAAGCTATCCTTTAATTTTTTGTTAGTGATGCTACCTATGCTGATATTTGATTATAATTATCTTGCTCTATGAATTCTAAATTTTACTTTAAAAGTTTAAATTAATATAAGAACATAGGTGTGATCCTGATACTAATTATTACTGGCTCCCTTGTATACTAGATGTATTCATATACACAGTATTCATATACATATACTAGATGTATTCTCCACACAGTCAAGTCTTTTAAAATGTAAAGCTTAAGAGAGCACCTTACCAAACTGGTGTTCTCCAAACCAAAGTTGTTAGTAATGATAGCCTTTTTTAGATTTATATAAAAATAACAAATTTAGTTAGAGATCTATAGATGTCACTTAATATTTTGTAACAGGGTAAATGTAACCTGTCATCAATAAATGGCATAAAAATTTTGTTACTCTTTACACTGTGATGAGAATTTAAAAGCGTTTTTGGAAAGGTGATAAAGAGAACACGATATGTTTAAAGATTGACAATGTGGAACATGAAAACATTTTGACACTTTTTTCACACACATACACACAACTCTTTCTGTTTGATTCATGTTACAGATGTATTGTTATGTTAACTGATATTCAGATATCAGTTGACCACTGGGCATAGTGGCACACATGTGCCACTATTGAGTGGGTCTTTGTGCAGGCTAAATAGATATAAAAGATTTGTTAGTATTATACAAATTATTTTTCTTGGTTAAAAGGTATTATACAAACCAAATATTTTTGCTCTTATTAATTTCACTTTGTATTTTCCTTTTAAAACTTTTTTATAACTGTTGCTTGTTAGTGCTTTGCAAAAGTACTCTACTTCTATTAGAACCACCTTAGTTAATTTAAGACAATAAGCCATCACCTACAGGAAAGATAGAATATAATGCTGACTTCTGGTGCTAATACTGAATCTAATTAAATCAAGGGGCAACTATAAAATTATAGACATTAAAGGTAAAACCCATTACTCCACTCAAGACTGATGAAACTGGCCTACTGGATATTTAAAATCAAAACTGGAAACCAAAGCCAAGGAATTGAAAGGACTGTGGAAAAAGAACAGCCAATATGTTGGCCCTTGTCCTCTATGGTCAGCCATGACAGAAGGAATGGTGGGACCCTGATAAGGGCCCAGCCACTCCAGTGAGTGACCTGACTTCCCTATCAGGTGGATCAGGAGGACTCCAGAGAATAGGAAGCTAACCAATCCACATTATACAAAGAAGGGGGCATTCAAGGAGAGGGAAGCATCCATGATGCTTCCAAGGGAAGCCATGTGTGGTCAGAAAAGCCATAACCTATGTTGGCAGATGGTGCAACTGGTCAAGGAAGGCTAAGGAGCTAAGAAGCATCTCACAAGTTTCCAAAAATGCCTCTAGAGGATCAGTCAGAGATCTCAGCTGACTATAACTGTAAATAAGAACAAAGAAACTCCTGGTTAAAGGGGCTCATTTCATTCCATCCTTGACTGAAGGGAAAAGAATCCACATTAGGGAATATCTCAGTAACACCTGTGAAATTTAAACAAAAAGAAACAAAATTAAAAACTCACATAAGCTTTTAGAAGTAGACTTACAAGCAACAATGAAAAAGTCTAATTGCCATTAAAATTCTTGTCTAAAACTCTGAATTTAGAAAAAAGAGATAATAAATAACATACTAAATGCCATGCTCTATAATGAATGCTTTTCATTAATAATTTGAATTACTTCTTCAAAAATGGCACCTAGCATTTGATAACCTTCTCTAAAAGCACTAAAACTAGGTTATTCCTGAGTTCAAGGGCTATAGGTGCTTATAGTATAATAAAGTAATATTTCATAATTTTTAAGTATTCCACTCAATGTTAAAATATTTATTATGCTCTTCCAAGAAATATATTATTTAGGCTACCTGGGATTAAGTCCATTAAAATATTTTCACTAATGCAATAGACAAAGATTACTTGTAGTAAGGCTCCATGACATAGAATTAGTGAAGATTAGTCGGGCGCGGTGGCTCAAGCCTGTAATCCCAGCACTTAGGGAGGCTGAGCCAGGAGAATCGATAGAGTTCAAAGCCAGCCTCAGAAAAGGCAAGGTGTTAAGCAACTCAATGAGACCCTGTCTCTACATAAAACACAAAACTAGAGCTGGGGATGTGGCTCAGTGGTCAAGTGCCCCTGAGTTCAATCCCCAGTACCAAAAAAACAAAAAACAAACAAACAAAAACAAAACAAAAAGAATTGGTGAAGATTAACAAGAGTGATAAACAAAACAAAAAAATGTTTATCAAGAACACAAGAGTATGGGTAAAGGTGGAAAGTATTTCGAAGTAACTTTACTTAGCATGCTGATTCTTAGGCTAGATCCTGTTTTCCATTTCAATGAAAGTCCTCCTCAGGGAAGAAAAGGCTGAGTGAAGTCTGAAACAGGCATTCTGTGAGTTTGGAATAAGGCCCAGGAAGAAAGCAGTACTGAAAAGAAACTTATGAACCAATTAGGAAGTGAAGATAGCTAGAGAGCCAGGTAAGTGGGGGGTCTCACTAAAGCAATCTAATCTGATATTGCTGGAATCACTTCTGAGTCTTACAATGCTGAAAGGGCAAGTCATTACTGCCTACCAGTAATGGAAAAGCAAACATTGGTGAATCCCAGTTGGCAGAGAGCAGCAAGCCAAATGCCTGGCTCTGAAATAAATTTTAGAGGTAGAATATCAATTTCAGGAAGAACATCTTGGGTAAATAGACATGACTATGAAGGGAAGGGAAGCAGGATACCAAGATAGCTCTGGCCTAGGGTATTGAAGTGAAATGACTAAGCCAGAGAGGGAAAAACAAGAACAAGGACAAAGGTTGCTAAGAGAGCTTTTGCAGAATTGTACAGATGCTCTCCACGGGGAAGGATAGGGGGAAGGCTGATCAATTTGGCCCTTGACAATGTGGTATGAAGTGTTTCACTTTGGACAAAAGCATTGTTTTGTTCACTAGTCAACCGGACTGAGATGCAAACACCATTAGAACCTATAAAGTGGCTAACTACTGACTTGAATGTAACTGGTGTCAGTGTGAAAGGGTATCCACATTTACAGCAGGGACTCAAGGTCAATAAATGCCTTAAGCGGAAAATACATACTGCCACTTTCTGAACATCAGACTTGATCATGTTGTTCCTCCTTACAGTCTCCACTGACACCCTATTTCCCCAACATTCAACAATTTCAACATGACATTCCACACCTTTGTAATCTGACATTGACTTGGTTCACTAGTTTCATCTTCTGCCAACCTTTTTGACAATACCATTATTTATCCACAAAAAAAAACCCCTTACCCATCTCTGAAGTCATCAGACTCTTTCAAGCCCCTATGTGTCTTTGGTCTTTTAAGGTTCAGATCAAATCTATTTGGCTACGCTCCACAGACTCAACAATGCAGAAATGATTGCTCCACATTCCTGAATGGAATACCTTCTAAATGATATTATATCACAAATATTTGGTATTATACTAACAGTATTGATAGTATCCTACATCAGAATATTTGGCTCCATGAATACTTTTAAACATGGAGCATTTTCCTTCTGCATTTATTTTATGTTGTGTATTGCATATGTGTGTGTGTGTGTGTGTGTGTCCTCCTGCATGCACATACATGTATACATGCATGTGTATAGTAGGCGAGTAGATTAAGGCAAAGTATATTTAAGAGATGCTTCTTAGATCATATGTAAATGGTTAATAAGATGTATAATATCTATATATATTTATATTAGTGATTTTTATCAAAGAAACAGTTAAACTTCCTGTTACCTGGAAAATAAGCATTTTTCAGGTGAATGACAGACATAAGAATTTAATCTTTTAAATACTGTCTCAGCAGAAACATGTGGTAATATCTAAGAGCAAAGTTCCTCTTATACAACTAGCAAGAGACACAGTATATTTATATATTTTCAACAAAATTAATTACTTGGGAAAGAGCACAGTTATATTAAGTGAATGTTAATTTTATAAGTACTTTTTTTTCTGAGCAATTCATCTCTGCTTCTGTTTATCCATTTATTGTATGTTCTGTCAATGCTGAAAAATACAAACCAAGTGCCAGAGAGATGACTGAGAGCACGTGAGAGTGAGAACACACGGAGCAGGAGTGTACCTGTGCTCTCTCTGAAGAAGCTTCAAGTATCATGTTCTGGGAAACTGAATTTGGACAGGACACTGGAGCTACTACAAAATTTCTATTGGCCTACAAAGCCTTTTGAAAATTAACTTTCTTTGGTTAAGTGGAAGGTAGAGGACAGGAGTGTCATGGGTTCCTCATGACACTTTTTGCTAGTTGGTATGTCTTGCTGTATGTAACCCAGAAAATACCTTTTCCAGGAGAGGAACTTTCACCTCATTAACCCTGACAGGTGCTGCTTTCATGGTGTCCCCTGGAAACCTTTCATGATCACCTATCTATGTTTACATGGGTTTAGAGCCACTCCTTTATTCCAGGGCAACAAGCACCTCTAGAGGCTCCATAAACAGGGAAAATGGAATAATAGTGACTTAAAGTAATCAGTGTTTGTCCTAGAGCACTGATAATTAGAGGAGGGATAAAAAACATCAGTAGAGCTTGTAAAATTTTAGCCAATCTCTTCTTCACACATACCTCTTCACGCCACTGCCAGTCCCAGCAGTGAGGATGCAATGCACCAGAGGCAGTCAGCAGGGATGAATAAAAGGAGAACAAAGGTCAAAAACAGGCAGGACACAACTGCCTTCTACTCCTTTAACCCTATCAAACTGTATGTGATTTTCTTTTTTTAATTTTTTATGTGAACTGATTAATATTGAGCTGCTTATCTCTGGTGCTAACTGCTTGTTAAAACCCTAGAGATAAATGAATATATATTGACTATCCACAATATCCTTGAACCATTCCATGGATTTTCTCACTTACTATCTTATTTAAACCTCACAATAGGTTGGTATTATCTGCATTTGTCTTTTAAGGAAACAAAAGATTATTTGAATGAGCCAGACAAAATTTTAGAAAAATGGATTGACTTTAATATTCAACTCAATGATAACTGTCAAGCCACAACTGATAATCATATCTCATCTCTTACCACAAAAATAAAGGATAAAATCAAGCCCGAGGCTGGATTCTGATCTGCAGGGCATTTTGCCATTTACCTTGCTGTGAGCTATTCAGAGAACAAGTTGGCGGGAATGCTGTGGCTTTTAGTACACAAGGAACTCTCCTTAGTGAGATACACATAAGATACCAGATAAATTACATGTTTCCTGCTCTCAATGGTCACAGGAATTCTAACAAAGCCTTAGTTCTAAAGGGAGGATTTCTGCAAAGAAAAGTAATCCCAGGGTTTAGCCACCTCGGTCCTAAAAGACCCCATCTCGGATAAGAATAGGCATTGGGGTAGAATTCAGCTCTAAAAGCACATCTTTCATGGGCAGCAAGAACTGGCAGTGGATTACTTTTATTCCAGAGGCCAACACTGAGAAGGGGAAATCTAATCACTTGTTTGAGAATTCTCTATCATTTCCCTTTTGAGACAATCTAGATGTGCCTGAAAAATAAATGTCTGGGAAGATCATTTAATGGTTCTAATCTACATAATCACTAACATAGGTTAATTTATTAATGCAATAAATATTTAAAATGCATCTTCATGTTAAGACTCTGTTATGAGCTTTGGAGTGATCTTGAGCTGAGAGCTCATTGTTTACATGGAGGGATGGGGCTTCTACCCATAATGAATTCTGTTATGTGATACAGGTCAGAGGAAAATCTTGGTAGTTTATTAATGGGCTTATGTACTCATTCAGAAATGCTGACTGAGCCTGTACTGGTCCAATGTAGTTAAACAGCGGCAAATAAGGCCTCTCTGTCACTAAGCATACATTATAGTGAAAGGAGAAAAATAATAAGAGGATGCAAAAATATTTTTATATGTGCTATAAAAGGAAGAAAAGAGAGGGTATGTCTGAAGTAGAAGACATAGCCAATTAATATAGAGCTTCACAGACCATAGTAAATAGTTCAAAAGCACTAGAGATGCTTTTTGAAGTGGATATGTATATTTCAGGGAGGAGGGGTTTTGTTCCTGAATTTTGCAAAAGTTTAGCCAGATATTATAGAAAAGATGGAATTAATTAAGAAGAGCAGTTTTCAAGTGATAAAATTGCTGAAATAATATTTCAAAACATTAGAAAAAGAATATTTCAGATTAGAAGTGACTACTTTTTCATATTTTTCAACATATTTAATGTCTACTTTCCTAAAATAGAAAGTGTTATAGAAGAGGTATTGGCTCAGCTGTGCTTTGAAGTTTGGGATTTGTGAGTGAGAAGTGAGACAGGGAGAAAGAAAATCATGAACATAATCCCACTTAGCTGGCCTTAGATAATCCACATTTCCATTACCATCTTTGCCCAGTATTTACTGGTGCCCCCTTTCACTTTAAATGTGTTCAGGATTGGATGATGAATGACATGGTCAGCCTTAATCAAAAGGAGAGGCAAGCAGGGCTACATGTGATCTAATGTGAAAAGTCAGAGCAATTCAGGGCATTCCTATCTTAAAAAATTCTCTAAACTGAGTTGAAATACAGAACTTCTTAAATTCTACACTTTTTTTTTGCTCTCAAGTCCCACAGAGCTTTCATGTCACTTCATTAGAACAGCCTCTTAAATATACAATAAATAAACACATTTTTAAGCTAAAACATGGTCTATCATTTGTTTTCTAGGTCAAATGGTATTCATCACTTGCTACCATCCTAGACTCTCTCATTATGATGAATTCTATTTGGTTAATTATGTTAGTCAACTTTCATTGCCATGACCAAACTACCGAAAAGAACAGCTTAGAAGGAAATAAGTTTATTTGGGTTCATGATTTCAGAGGTTCAGTCCTTGGTTGGCCAGTTCCGTTGCTTTTGCTCAAGGTGAGGAAGAGCATCATGGTGAAAGGGCATGAGGGGGGAAGCTACTCAGCTCATGGTGATCAGAATGCAGAGAGAGGAGAGGGGGCAGCAGGGAAGAAGAACCCTTCAGGGGCACATCGCCACTGATCCACCTCTCCAGCCATTCCCCACCCACCTGTAGTTGTCACCTAGCTGTTCCATTCAAACTAGGATGGATTGATTTCATACAGCTCTCCTAATTTAACATCTCACCTCTAAATACTTCTGTATTAATGAAGGAGTTTTTTGAAAGATACATGATATACAAACCACAACCCTAATATTCCTCTTCAAAACTGTCTGCAACTTTTTTAAGTATTATTTAACCATATTGATTTAGTTATCACTCTATTGATTCTGGATGAAAACGTACATAAATAGCAGCTAAGATAGTATATCTCAAATTTAGCTCCTCTTTAACTTGTATCCAACAGAGAGCTTACACATACTGCTGAAAACTCATAAGTAATATCACTAACATTTTAAAATTAGGGATTAAAATTTTTATTTAAAAGAACTAGTCAAATATCCATCATTCAAATATCCTATACCTGCTTGTCATGAACATCTCTCTTTAAATTCTTTCTCTTGAAAAAATTTGAGCATTTTATTGACATTCACATCAAGCCCCCTGATAAAAATTACACTGTCTTAATTTAGACACTTCTTCCAATTTAATACCAATTATTTAAATCCACATTTTGCAGGCTCAGCCAGCTAAGAATCCTCCCAACTGCCAATAAAGTCCTTTAGGGTATAATGAGAGGCAAATATTTGTCACTGACTCTGGATTCTGGAAAATGTTCTCTCACAGCTTTCTTCCCAACTAAGTCTCAGCCCAGATTACATGTTCTTTTCCTGGCTTTGTTGCCACTGTCCAAAGATGAATAATACCCTTCCAGAAGAAACACACAACACTATAAAGGAGTGAAATGACAATAGCATATTCATAAAGCATTGGATATTCAAAAAATGTCTAAGAGAAATGCTTTGGGTAAAGAAGTCGGGACCTAAAACCAAATGGAATGAACAGATTAGATTTACTAATGTCTGTCAAAGTAATTCAAACAGTTTGAAGATACAGTAGTTATAATTAAATTTGAAACAAAATTATAGGTATAAACTAACATTAGTTTAATTATTTTGCGTACTGTACTACAAGAAGTGAAATATATTTTTAATATATTTAAATTACAAACCTGAATGAAGGAGACATAAAAAAATGTCAAAGCTTTCTGGAAGACCATGAATGAAATTAAAGTACTTGATGACAGTTTAAATTAAGGAATTTTAAAGAGTGAAAAGTAATTGGACTAATTCACTGAACAAGTATTTTTTAAATCATTGATCTTGTAACCATGCATCACTGAGAATATTTTATCCATAAAATACTTAGCTTCTATTTCTTATACTCTTGAACAATTCTAGTCAAAAATTTCTAGTAGACATTCAAAACTTTCTTGTAAAATGAGACTATTTGTGGTCATACGATCTAAATTTTTTTATTAAAAATATACCATTTCTTCTCTATCTTATGAATAAAACCAAGGGGCCAAACAGGTCAAATTTAATGGGATTTCTTCACAGAATGGAAACTAACTTCTTTAGTGATTTGAGGTATTGAGGTCATGATTTAAACCAAAATACACAAATAGAAGTTCCTGACTTTGAGTTGGTGTTCCTTTTTGACATATCTTTTTAATAGATTTTTTTTCTGTGTGCCTATCTTTTGCATATACTTTCTAAATTCAGGCTAAGAAGTAAACAAGTCACTTTGGAAGTAAAAGTAAATAAAAATTTCAACACATTTGAAATACATGCAGCACTATATGACAAATGGACATCTCTTTCTTCCTCTTGCCTCTCCTACCACTAACATTCAACTGTAGCTCATATATAACACTGTACGTTCATCTACGTATATCTTTATCATATATATAAACATAGGTACATATATATACGTTTATGTATGCATGTGTATTTTTACTTATCAAATAAGCTTTAGGATTGATGATATTTCTAAAATTTAGAGGTATTTATCTACATTTTCTGTTTGTTTCTAGCCTTCTTACCTTTATGCAGTTATAAACTGACTAAAATTCTTTATTGCACTAAAACAAATTATAGATGAATTTAGATGCATTCTATTCAGTAATTTAAAAAAAAGAAAGAAACCCACTAAATTTACAAATTAACCTAGAAAGTGACTTCATTTGCATTGCAATAAATGTCTGGTCATTAATTTCCATGGTTTATTTTTCTATTACATCAAGTTTACCAAATCCAGGCCACCCAAATAAAAGCATTTTCAAGTGTTTTCTGAAGTGCTTATATAAATGGAAACATTTCTTTCTGCACTGTCAAACAAGCAATTCCATAAAGAAATTTCTAATTAAATTCACAAACTTACAAAAATATTATGTTATTTATGTATATTATGTTATTACTTACCTGTGGAACTGTAAGTTCCAAATTAACATGTTACAAATTAACATATTGATCAAGCAGCACTATCATGAGCAAAAAAGTTCATATAATTTAAAGATATTTTCCTTTCCTTTATTTACTGTAGACAAATTGTTGCTTCTGTGGATTCAAAGAATAACCTTTTTAAATCTCACAACTATTCTTAGTATTTAAAATTACATATATTTTATTGACCCCCAAATTACATCAATCTCAATAAACCAATTCAAATCAGATTACAAATTATTACCTCAAGAATTTTTGGGTAATACTAGAACAAACTGAATTTTAAAGCTAGTTAAAAATTAACAATATGGAGGTTACTCAAAAATTAAAAATAGAACAACCATATGATCTACCAATCTCACTACTGAGTATGCGTCCAAAGGAAATGAAATCAGTATGTCAAAGAAACATTGTTACTCCCAAGTTCACTGCAGAACTATTCACAATAGCCAGGAAATGTAAAAAATCTAAGTGAATGAATGAAGACGATGTGGTACATATTCACAATGGAATACCACTCAGCCAGAAGAGAGGAATGAAATACTGTCATTTTTGGCAACAAGAATAGATTGGAGATTATTAGTTTAACTGAAATAAATCAGGCATAGAAAGATAAGTAGTACATGATTGCCCTCACATGTAGAAGCTAAAAATGTTGATCACATAGAATTTGAGTGTAGAATGGTGGGTACCAGAGACTGGGAAAAGGAGCGGGGAGAAGGAATGGGAAAACTGAGCAATGGGTACTAAGTTACACTTTGATAGGATTAAGAAATTCTGGTGTACTATTGCACACTAGAGTGACCCTAGATACAGTAATTAGCATACATTTCAAAAAGCTAACAAAAAATGATTTTGAGTTTTCAACATAAAGAAATGATAAGTGTTAGAGAAGAGAGATAGGCTTAACCCTATTTAAAAATTACACAGTATATGCAAACATGGAAACATTACATGGTCTTAAACATGTACAAATTTGTTTTCATATGTCAGTTAAAAATAAAATGAATTTACATTATATTTTTAAGACCATATGACTGTTAAATTATGTAAGGTTATATATGTTTAAGAATTTTTTCCTCTCTATCAAGATTACTGTTTATTTGATAATCACTTTAAATGAATAAAATAGGGTATGTTAGAGTTTATGATTAAAGATAAAAATAAAATTAAATTTGAATTTCCCTCATATTATGGTGGAAATCAAAGGACAGTAAATAAGCCATTTTCCCATTAATAATAAAGAAAAAATGAGGGCTGCTATAGTGGCTCAGTGGTAAAGTGCTCACCTAATACGTGCGAGGCACTGGGTTCGATTCTTAGCACCACATAAATATAAAATAAATCTATTGTGTCCACCTACAACTAAAAACATATTTAAAAAATGAGATAAAAGCAATAGAACTGGGTCCAATAAATAATAAAATAATAGCTGAACCCAAGTATATAGCAAAGATATATCTAAGTTGAAATTGAAGTAAAATGCAAATAAAAGTTAGAAAGAAGCTGGATGTGGTGGCACATGCCTGTAATCCCTTGAGATAGGAGAATCATAAATTTGAGATCAGTCTCTATAATTTAATGTGGTCACAAAATAAAATAAAAAGGGCTGGGAATGTGTTTCAGTGATAGAAGTCCCCTAAGTGCAATCCACTGTACCAAAAAATAAAATTACATATATATGTATATATGTATATATGTATATTTAATATATGGAGTTATTAATTATCACTAAAATAATGATGCATAATTTATTAGATTAGTGATCTTTTTGATCGCCATTATCTAACCATTGTGTAGCATAGTTTCTGTTAAAATTAATACTTTAAACATATTTCAAAATACATATATGCATTATTTGATCTAATAATTTCATGCAGAATATTTACATGGCAAACATGTAAACTGACGCATTCCACTTTGGAAGCCTTTGAGTGTGTTGAGAGAACAGATATTGGGGATCTATCCTAGTGCTTCATGCATGCTAGTTAAGCCTACTACCACTGAGCTACATTCCCAATCATTCTTTTATCACCTGGAGACAGGGTCATATCAAGGTTCCCAGGCTTACTTTAAATTTCTGATGGTCTTAGACAGCTTGTAGCCACTGTGCCTTGCTTGAAATTCCAGTTTGATAAGAACAAAAACTTAAGAATAAGAATTAAATTAGGGAACAAAATCTGTGCTATCTTTTAAAAGTGGCAGAGCTTGTGGATCTAAATCTAAATTATGAGGTATCTAACTCTGACACAAAATCAAATTGTAGAGTAAAGCAAAAAAAATAGGAATAAAACTTCCTATGTGTAACAATGTACCTGACATTTAATTCTCATATCAAAAAAGAAAATAACAAAAAAAAATGTTTAGACCTATGTTCTGTTTTGTTTTGTTTTTGACACTGGGGATAGAACCCAGGGCACTTTACCACTGAGCTACATCCCCAGCCCTTTTTTAAAAATTTTTTATATTGAGACAAGCTCTCCCTAACTTGTTTATTATGGCATCACTAAATTGCTGAGGCTGGCTTTGAACTTGCAATCCTCCTTCCTCCACCACTGGAACTACTAGGATTACAGGCATGTCCCATAGTGCCTGGCTAGACATGTTTTAAAGTACAGGTCTTAGATTTGCCAAATTGCAGGTTCAAGACCTATTATAGCTAAATTCCATCAATATACTGCATTTCAATTGACACTCTAGAAAGTTAAATACAATGAAATGCAGTAAGATAAATAATGTCAGAGTATTCCATATAGTAAGATTAAATATTGTTTGGTAAAACCTTTGTTTCAATTGTATACTATTGTATTAGTTTCCCACTGCCTTCGTAACACATTAGCACATGTAGTGTCTTTTTTTTTTTTGGCACTATGGATTCAACTCAGAGGTACTCGCCCACTGAGCCACATCCTCAGCCCTATTTTGTGTTTTATGTAGAGACAGGGTCTCACTGAGTTGCTTAGCGCCTCGCCATTGCTGAGGCTGGCTGTGAACTCGTGACTCTCCTTTCTCAGCCTCCCAAAGTGCTGGGATTACAGGCGTGTGCCAGTGTGCCTGGCTACATATGGTGTCTTAAAACAACATACATTTATTCTCTTCTGGTTTCCAGGTCAGCAGTCTACAATCTGTATGTGTGCAGTGCTGTGTTCCTGTGCCAGGATTATCAACGTTCTTGTCTTTCCCAGTTTCTAGAGGCCATGGGAATTCCTTAACTCTATGGCTCCTCCCTCCATCTTCAAAGCACATCTCCCCAACCAGTTTATATTCTACATATCTTCATATCTTGATTCCATGAATGAGGTCCAGGACATATCACAAATGAAACCTCTGTATAGAGAGTGGTTTTAGGTAGGGGAAATTGAGTAAACTCTAGAACTATAATTATCCTCACCTCTTTCTCCCCTGAAGCAGGCTATAGAACCTTGGAAAGTCACTCTCTGACCTGTGCCCTTCTTTCTTCCATGAAGACCCTCATGCGACAGGCGTCCTATGCTTTATCCATAAAAAAGAAATGTCATTCAGGGATCCAACAAAAATATGAATACATAAGCCTTAAGACCCACAGGGTATTACCACTAGATTGTTCCTTTTTCCTTTAAACATATTTCTGCACTACTGTCCATAAAACTACAGTTTTCTTTGGGTCTTTGGGTCTTCATTTCTGAGGGCTCCTATGTCACAAAAATATTTAAAAGTTTGTTGTGTTTTTTCCTTCAGCTTAGTCATGAACTGAATGGTAGAAGTCCTAACTTATGAACCTAGCAATGTGTGAGGAAGACAGCACTTTTCCCCTACACTATCTTCATATCTACTTTTTCTGACTGATTCCTGTTGTGTCTGTTTTACAAGCATTTATAATTACATGGGGATCAGCTGGATAAATAGCATATTCTCCTCATTTTAAGATCATTAATTAAATCTTAAACAAGTTTTTTTTATGATGCCTGTTAATGCCATTATAGATTCTGGGATTAGAACATGGACTATTTGGGGAGATCACTGTTTAGCTTACCACAATGGTGTGTGTGTGTGTGTGCGTGTGTGTATTTCTGTGTGTGTATTGAGTCATGATACAAAACACATTAGGTGCTGAGTTACAGTGTAGAAAATCAGAAACACTCATCTAGAACCAGTGATAGATATGCAGCAAATATTATCATTCTAGTTGAACATCACAAATAAAGCTCATTTTTTTTCTGCTAAACTTAAATGTAATCTCAGAAACCATTTTACATTATAACAAAATATTAGTTTATTAGATTTGGAATGTAAGTGGGAGACTTTTTATCATCCTTCACAAATATACTATTGTTAAAAGAATAAATAATGATGGGCTCAAGAATTAAACTGAAGGACTGTTTATTACAAACTTAAGCATAATGGAATGACAGAAAAGGGGAAAAAGTATCAAATCAAGGAACATGAATTTGGAAGGTTTAAGCAATGTCTTTGTATATGGTCAGATACAGGTTTAACAATATTCAAATAATTCAAAAGTGGGGAAGTATAGTTTTCAATGGTAAAATAAAAAGGAATTTGGCTATGATGAAAACTAGGTAAAGTTAAATCAGTCAAAAGTTCACAAGAAATATGTTCAGTTGATCTGCAAATATATAAAAAAAAATCAATAAGAATATAGGTTGAAAAATTAGCACAAAGCACCTTTGAGGAGTGATAGCTTGTCTTTGAACAATGATGTACAGTGTTTCAGAAGCAGTCCTTCCTGACCCCAGAGTATCACTGGAGTGATACTGGAGTTTTGGTCACTTTACTTCAAAAGAGCAATTTAAATGATTATTGAAATGTAAAAGTAGTTGAGCAACTCAATATCAAAGTCCTTAACGCACATGTAAATTAGGTTTCAGCCCAATTAGTGGAGTTAATGAGTCAGTAATCTCTGGTTTAAAAACTATCAATATACCCAAAATTTCACCAGAGGAAGTAACACACTACAGGATCTTCTATGAATTGCCATTAAGGAATTATATTTTGTTAAGTTAATGATATAACATAATCATTTGTATTTTCACACATTGGGGCCCTTACTGTGATATTACATTAAAAACACTGAATGTATTAGAAAAATGAAAAAAATTTGTCATTATAACAGATACTTAAGAGAACAGTAGTATAAAGTGCTAATTTGAAACTACCCAGGTTGAAAACAAAAAATACAGAAAACCAAGACTTGCAAGAACAACAGCAAAACAAGCTTCAGTTATAGTAGCATGGACCATGCCTAAAAAAGATTAAATTCTTGATGGCATTCACTTCTGAATGTTACTGCAAGTCATTCATAGACCTGGCTGGTTTTACTCCTTGAATATCCAATATGAGTGTAATTCTCTGCAAGGATTTTACTCAATACTTGGAGCACTTCCTTTGGGTAATCTGTAAGTAAAGGCTTTTTGAAATCATTTACTTTTGCCATTTTTTGCAGACATCAAGAAGCCTACTCATCACAATAATTTTTCCTAAAGTAAGGCACAGGTGTTCTGTATTTCCTTCATGTATCTCCAGAATTTTTTATTATTGAGATGAATCATGTGTGAAGTAAGATGATAATACTGAGATCGATACTTTACTTGGTATATTGCTATTACTAGAAATTATGAATAAAATAGGAACCAATAGTTCTTTTCTTCATTATATATTTGTGAGGTGGTATTAGAAATTTTTTCTGATAAAAATATATTCTCAAATTTATTTGTTAAATATAAATATCTGATTTTTACCCATTTCTACTACCTGTAATAACTATCATAAAAACTGTAATTATACAATCCATTTAATTTTTTTACATAAACATCGTTCAACTTGTTAAACACATCTTTTTAAAGGTAAATGATATATTTAAATTATATAATTAAGCAACATAAAATATGTTATTTTAAAATTTCAATGACTCAATAAAAATTAAAAAATATATAATATAAATGGCTATTACAGAAATCTGATGTATGCTCTTTTTCTATAATTACACATTAGTCATAGATGTTTAGGTAATATTGTTTATAATTTAATTTTCTTAATTATTTTAATTATTTTCTCTTAATTAAAATGAGATATACAAAATAATTTTTAAAATAGTAACTCATGCAAGTTGGAAAATTGATACAATTAAATTTTCATAATCCATTTTAATTAATTCTGAAAATTTAATATATTTGCTTCTCCTCACCATCTGTTTATGTGGAAAATTTTTCATAGTTAAAATATACACAAAATCTTACACTTTTTCTTTCTGGTTAAACTATACAAATTTTTTGAACTTGTTTTTCTGTGCATGCAGGCATAATTTTAACAGTCTTCATCTGTCATAACCCTGTCTCCAAGTGGTAGGTTCCACCAAATATTTGTGAAATTACTACTCTTGATTTATCAAAGCACTAATACATAAAGACAACAATGACAAAACAAAATCATATAAGAGAAATTTCTTAATCTAGAATAAAAGAAAATTAATGTGATAGAGTACTTGATTTTTATATTAGTTCACTAGTCTTTTTCATCATATCATTTAAAAATATTCTTTGGACATAAGACTTTAATTTACTTTGATAATATGAACGACGATAAACTACTTTAAAATTCTTCTCTGGAGATATTTTTTCCAAATATTCTCAGTGAATAAAAATACTTAGGGATTTTGGCAGGTCCATAGTTTTATTTATATTTATTAGTATCAATTATCTATAATGTAACATTAATTGTATTAGTCCTATTCCATTCCCTGACTCCTCCATAACAAAATCAAAGTCAAATTTCTTATGTGATTATGGAAGTAGATGTGACTCACAGCACTGGTTTAAAATAAATCAACAATTTAAAAAGGAACAACTTAATACTCAGCAAAGGTTTATTGAATGAATCTCAATTTATAACAATCTGTCAATTGTTAAATATTAGTTTTTATTATTAAAATATATACTTAAAATACACTTATTTGTAGAATATATACTTAATTATTTGTAAAATACCATTGTTATATTTTTTAATCAGCATTGCCAAAATAGAATAACTATAAACTCTAGACAAAGTACAGCTTCTTCCAAATCAGTTAATAAAACTCATATGCATGTAGATGGATTTTGTATTATAAAAATATGCATTTGCTCATTGATATCTAATTAATTTTAGTTAAACTGAAATACTTGAGAGTAGAAAAATCTCAACTTCATGATTGAGAATTGTGGCTTTCCCTTTAATTTAAACAAAGGCAAAACAAATTAATTTTTGAATTCACTTAAGGGATTAAAATTCTGATTACAATCTCTTTATGTTCTTAGCATATAAATCTGACATTAATGGTCATTAATCAGTAGGGTTATACAAAGTGGTTTTGCCATCTATATCTCCTTCTAATCAACAAAGCAATTATTTGCAAAAGAGCTAATTCAAAGAATAAAATCAGGTACATATGTAAAACCTGTCATATATAGACATTATTATAATTAATGTGCCATTTTTATTACTATTTCTACTACTACTCTCATTTTGAAGTCACAACAATATTCCCTAATTTATGAAAAAATATTAAAATTAATACATTCTATAATAAAATAAAATAAATCATTCCAATGTGTTTTAGCAGTATGGAAGATTAGATATTTTGAAGAGTTATCTTCTAAAATATGAATTGCCCTTGTTGAAATTTCAACAAACATAATTCTCAATAATTTACATGCATATGAAAAAGAAAGAAAAATACTAAAGAACGAAAAATAAAATTCAACTGAATTTTAAATGCATTTTAGAAATAAGTTGTTGCAAGTGAGTTTGAGAAAGGGTACATGTAGAAACCAGTGTTTAGATCTTGAAACTGTCAATAAAGAATGTAAAAAATTGTAATTATAAAGTTCTAAGTGAAAATATGAAAATAAAAAACTATGAATGTGGGATGAAATATAAATACAGATTTCAAAATCACAAAATAAAACTTTTACAAAAGAAAAGATAAAACTGAAGAAATTTAAAATTTAATAGCCCAATATACAGATGATAAACAGTTTAAGAGATAAGAAATCATCTCAATGCAAAACAGAGATAAAAGATGAAAAATATGAAAAGAGGATCAAGAGAAATGGATTATAGAATAAGAATTGCAAGTATATAACCTCTAAAGGAGAAAATGGGGAAAAAGAAATGTTCTAACAACTAAAGATATACAAAATATGATTGAAGAATAAGAACAAGTCACATTTAGAAAAAATTAAAAAAAATCTCCCCTAGATATACAGAAGCAAAACTGTAGGAGAATGGTTGATTACATATGCAGGGAGTAAAGTCAGACTGATGGACATTTTAAAGGCAGCTATATAAGACAATAAATGTAGTGACAACATTGAAATTCTAAGAGTAAATAATTGCCAATTAAAACTATGAAAACTAATTCTCCGTCAAATAATTTTCCAAAGAAATTGCTAAGACATATATTTCAGGAAGGAAGAAATAATCTCAAAATGAAGAGCACAGATGTGAGGAGAAATGAGCAAAGAAATCTGTACACATAAGTATGTGATTAGACTTCATCAGACACGATAAAGGGTTTACAAAATAACAATAGCAATAACAATAGTACCAAAAATATTCTTAGAACGTGAGAGAAAAGGTGGGGAGAGGGATAATGCAATCTCTTGCATTAGTTTTCATAATTTGTGGGAGGACCACTTTACTCTGCCACCATTATTCAAAGTACTTCAGAGAGATTAATTTCTTGTTCACGGCTCTTTTATATTTTGATTATTTTGTGAAAGGGTATATACATGTTACCTGTTTAAAAAAAAATCGCTTGAATTTGCTTCTCAGTCTAAGCCATCAAATGTAAAATATGGATGCCACAGACCACACTTTATTCTTAATTTGCATGCAAATCTAATTTGTTGAATTATTATCTCTCAAATATAGAAAGTGAAACTTGAAGTACAATTAACACTTTGAAATAAATCTTTAAAACATATGACTATGTTAATAAGGAACAAGTGCACAGGATACCTCTGCTCTAGGGAATATCAACTACAATTCCCCACAAGAAAATTGGTGGCTGAAAAGTGGATGTACAGATAACAGGTAAGCTTTTATGTCAAACATTCAACACTACAGGTTTAAAAAACCAAAAGGCTGTTGCTTATGCCTTCATATTTATATCATAGTTTTCAAAGCATATGCAATACTGGAGAAAAATAAAATTAGCATGCATATGCTGTGCTCTCTACTAAAAAATGACATAAGTTAAAAAATAGCAGGCATAAATAAATTCCTAATTTCATATATTAAAAAAATGCAAAGCATTGATTGCATGAAGACATGGAGCTCCTCACCCGAAAAAGCAGAAAAAGGACCACATTTTGATTGAAATTTCACACAATTTTGCTATTTGTCATTACAAAAGTTTCTTTCCTTTTTTCCTTTATTTCTTTTTTTGGGGGGAGGTACCGGGAATTGAACTCAGGGCACTTGAACAATGAGTCACATCCTCAGCCCTTTTAATATTTTATTTAGAGACAGGGTCTCATTGAGTTGCTTAGGCCCTTGCTTTTGCTGAGGGTGGCTTAGAACTCTTAATCCTCCTGCCTCAGCCTCCCAAGCTGCTGGGATTAAAGGCATGCACCACTTTGCCCAGCCTACAACAGTTTTATTTAAAGACAAAATAATGCTTACATTCAGGGTCACTTAAAACCAATAAAATACATATCTGTAGCTGGGTATAACCTGCTCTAGCAAAATATATTTAAAAAATGCTTAAGATTTTGCCTAAATAACAAGACTCCTTTTTTCCTAGTCATGTGACTTTGAGGAACTTAAATACTTTACTTTATGCTGATTTCCTTGTTGTAAATGAGGATGGAAACAGTAGCTACCTCAGCGGAATTTTTGTGAGAAACCAAATAAATATGTGAGTAGCGTTTAGAATAATGCTCAACAATCAACTATGTGGCAATTATTAGTTTCACTTGAAGTCTATAAATTTTAAGTATAATCCATTTAGAGAGGAAGTCAATTTCTAAGTGGTATATACCTACTGATTTTGGAGATGCAGTCATCAAATATTGATCCCTGAATTTGAGACTACTACTATTGATCCTACATTTGATGTAATGTTTTGTTGAAAACTCCCTTCCTTCAGATTCAGAGAATCTGTAGGAAGTACCTTTCATACATACTGCATGAAAGGTAATAGTGAAAACCACATCAGTGATTGATGCAAACCAAAGCATAAAGTTTCTAAATTACCACAGTTTATCACACAATATTAACTTGAAAATCTATATTTCCCAATTTAGGACAGTGGACTGCCACTCTGAACTATCAGTCTCTTTGTATTAGAAGAGAGGGCTCTATTGATGGCATGATAGTGGGTGAAGAACACAAGCTCTACCGTTAATTACATCTGATTCTAAGTCCCAGATCTGCCAGGTGGTCATTATAAATTGATATTTGACAAACTGTTAATGCTCTGAAATTTTTAAATTCTTCATCTGTGCTATTGGGCAATGTTACTCCCCCTCCCATCCTTCTTCTAAGAATTAAAGGATATGTTACTTGATTACATTAGTGCAACTTCTGGAACACACTATAAATTAAAACTGGTAGTAGTATGGTTGCCATCATCCTTGTTATTTTCAACTTGGAAAATCAGATAATGATGGTAGGCCTCTGCAATAAAATTGCAGACTTAACATTCTCTAACAGCCATTGACCCCCATCATGCCAATCCTGAATAAAGAGTCTGTCTTTCTTAACCCACACATTAAATACAGCTTCCTTTCTGATGCTATTGGAATAGAATATACAGGTTTGAAGTATCCACCTTTGTCATACAGAAGCTTATAGCTTTGCTTTAAAATTATATGAAATAATTGACTGCTAAAATAAAATTATAAGGAAGTTGCTATGTGACACTGTCTCTGGGTGATAAAAATTATAGGTGTGTACAGGTGATAAGAAATCAAAGTGGATAATTTGAGACATTGGGATCTGCAGAGCTTTGGAGAGGTGCAGAGTGGAACCAAGGGGAAGGGAGAGAAACTAAGAGGCATCCATGCATAAATTGCATTCCTCTTTCTGGTTTCTTTCTTTCTAAGTCTACATATTTCTTCTTCAAGTGTGCTGCAGGTAAATTGTACCATTGTGTATTAAAATAAAAGGCAAGGCTTCATAAATTTAAGAAAGATAAAGATTATTAATGTTCTATCAAATTAAGCGAACCTAGACGTCTTTTAAGAAATAAGCCAAAGCTGGGCGCGGTGGCGCAAGCCTGTAATCCCAGCCCTTAGGGAGGCTGAGACAGGAGAATCGCTAGAGTTCAAAGCCAGCCTCAGCAAAGGCAAGGTGCTAAGCAACTCAGTGAGACCCTGTCTCTACATAAAACACAAAATAGGGCTGGGGCTGGGGCTCAGTGGTCGACTGTCCCTGAGTTCAATTTCCAGTACCAAAAAAATTAAAAAAAAGAAATAAGCCAAGTTTTTCTTGAAAATGAAAGCAATATTTCTAATATAGTGGATTTTGGACCTTATACAAAGTGAAAATGTTTTATGAAATAAGTTACCAGAAAAATGTATATTTAAAATTTAATTGATAACTGTTAAATAATAAATCATATATTAAGACATGACAAACACCAGAAATAACCAATCATTTTTACTAGTTATCTTTAAAGTATTTACACATGAGTTTTTGGCAGATTTTTAATTATCCAGTACATTTTTCCAAATGCTGGCTTTTTTAAAAATAAAAGAGAAAAGTATTAGCAAAGAAAATTGAGTCCTCTGTAACCAACTTCTCTTATTCCAAAAATAAACACACCTGTCCCTCTGAATCTCCCTGCAAGGTGTTGCAGATTTTTTCTTTGCGCATACAGGTCTGCTCTGTGTGATTTCTAACCAAGACCTCATTATTAAATAATAAACAGGCATATAATGACAGTAACATTTTGATAAATTACACATAACTTCTAAAAATATACAATCAGGCTGGTGTGAAGGAAATTATTAGACTTGGTTTTAAGAAGATTCTGCCATCTGTTCAGAATCACGAGTGCTGAACTCAAGGAGCACCTAGAATGCAGAATGAATCGGACAGAAACCGGCTCTATCATTCTTCCTGTAATGTGTACAAAACCTGTCATGAAAAATCAGGTCACTGTATTCACGAGCATGAACATTATCCTAAGAATCATCAGCACAATGTAATGACACAATGCTCATAAAAATAAAAATGTAAACAATTTAACAAATAGAATGCCTTTTCATGAATGATTTTTGATAAGCAAAATAAATGTATTTCAATTCTCATTAAAACTGTATTAAAATTTTATATAAGTAATGATATTTTGAAGTAATTAAATTTCTCAGCCAGCTTCCCTAATCTTCCTATTGCTTACATTATCATGCTATATCGAAGCTGATGAGGAAATTGAGTTTTACTTTAACAATAAAGTCCATTCAATGCCATGAGAAAAGATGCTGGTGGTGAGGTGAGGTAGTTATTTATTACTAAGGCTTTTGCCCTATAGAGAAAGATTAGACCATATTTATTGAGTTAATTATCTGTTAAGTCATAGAGGTAAGTCTCATTGATCCAATGATATACATATATGAAGTGGTCCCTGCCTTTCAGGGAAAGAAAGGGACACGGAAATGATACAATCATCTGTTTACATGAATACAAGAACCTTTATTTGGGACCCACCTGTATTGTACATACTACTATTAAAGAAACAAAATGGTGAACTTCAAACTATAGAACACTGCCTTCTTATCCCTCAGAATTTTTATTTTAAATTACTCACAGAAAACATTTGGACGCACTAAGGCAAATTTAAAAATTAAATATCATGATATGTAAAAATGAATATTAGCAAATTAAATTGATTCAGGTATCCCTAATGTGTCAGTTAGCTTTTGTTCAAAGTCAGTGGCATAGAGCAATAATCACTTACTGCCCAGGCATCTGTAGTCAGCTTTGCTGACACTGGCTCGGCTCACTTACCCATCTGGTAGTTAGCTGGCTACTGGCTGATGGAGCCTGGTTTTAGCCATGTGTCTCATCTCTGTATGTGTCTCATCTTTAGCAGGCTGGTCCAGGAAGGCTGTCACATTGAGGACATACTGTATAAGACAACAAGGTCCTTTCAAGCTTGTTTCAAGCTTGTCCCAAGCTTGAAAGGTTTCAAGAGGAATATAACAATTCCTCTTGGCCAAAATAAGAATCAGGTCCAAAGTATGGGGCAGATCAACACCGCCATCAGGGGTTGGCAGTGTAAAGTTACACTGCGAAGGGTTTGACTAAAAAGAATGGTGAAGACCTATGATCATTGTTTCAGTCTACTCCACCACACAAGGTGATCTCTTGAGTCATCAGGAACACTTGATAAATCAGCATTTCTCAACAGAGTGATTCACTATCATCCCTAGGGCATTCTTCTAAACATACACTGTACAAATTTTGAAGACCATAGTCGGGTATGTCAACTATATCATGACTGTTACTAGGTTTTTCATGATTTTAATATATATTACAATTCAAGTAATGTAGAACTAATAAAAGTATGCATGTTAAAAGTAATGAAATATGGTAATAAATGTAAATTATGTAACTTCAGTATTCCCTAAACAATATTCTATGTGGGAAAATTCTTTAATTGTATCATATGTAGAAAATATTTGCCTCCTTTGAACAAGTAGTATATTTTCTCATTTTTGACCACAGGACTTAGTTTCACCTTGGTTCAATGAAGTGATATCATTAACAGTCTTGGCTAGCATACTTGCTTTCTTTACCTCCACTGCCAGTGCCTACTTTTTAGATTTGCTGTAATGTTTAAATTTGATAATAGAAGGCTAGGGGTGGTGGTGTACACCTCTTATCCCAGTAGCTTGGGAAGCTGAAGCAGGAGGATCCCAAGTTTGAGGCCAGCCTCAGAACCTTACTGAGACCCTGCCTTAAAATAAAAATAAAATAAAAAGGACTGGGGATGTAGCTCAGAGGTAAATGTCCTCTGGGTTCGATCCCTAGTACCAAAGTCAACAATAACAACAACAACAACAAATTGATAACAGAGCTCTCAGAGCACTTGTAAATTTCTGACATATCAAGTGCTCCATGTTAGCTAGCTAGTTAGCTATAAACTGCCAAGAAAAAGAAACTTAAGATACCCTGTTCCTGTAACCCTCCTCCCCTGTCACAAGGTCCCTAAACACAAAAAACTGTTGTTACCCAAGGTCAATTGACCACCTGTACCCAAGGTCAATTCTAGCTTGCTCTTGTTCCTTGTCCAAAAGATATATAAGCTTCTATTCAAGTGACATTGGCTGCTGCACCTTGCAGAACTTGCAGACATTTTCTGTCAATAAACCTTTGCTTGAACTTAGAGCTGTGTCTCTTGTGGATATTTGCTAACAGCTAGGAATCATTATTACTATTCATTTTGGTTTATTATTTGCATTCTTTTTGTTATAAACTCTCTCAAAGTACTATGAATTATATCAGCAAATATAGAGTTGTTAAAACTTTTGCTGAGAACAGCACAGATTTAAAGTGACCTAGAAACAGATTTAGGAGAATATTTACATTAACAAAAAGGAATGTGGTGGCAAGGGATTTTGACACAAAATAAGCAATGACAATGGTATATGAGGAGTGTTTCCTAATTTGACTCTTCTCTGGATTTCTAGAATTGTATAATAATTCCTCTTCTTGGCAAGATCATGTGGATGTCTTCAAGGCACTCAAAACTAAGCTCTACCAGTAGAGACCTACTGGACAGCAATTGTTAACAATCTCCCAGATTCCAAGAGTTATCTTGAATATTCATGGTCCCTCATGAACTACATCATGTCTATCAGCAAATCCTGTTATTTCTCAAAACATACTCCAAAGCCATGTCTGTCTGTCTGTCTCCCCTCCCTGCCCCAGAGTCTGCCATACTTTACTCATCCAATGTAGCAATTGCCTAGTTAGGTATCCTGCTTCCATTTGTTTACCAACAATCCATTTTTACTAAGCAAAGAATGTTTTGTTTTTGAAATATAAATCAGATGCATTTCAAGTTTTTCTATTTCAATTAGAATGAAATCCAAACTCTTTTTTCTAGCTTAAACATCCTATTTGAACTAAATTTTTCTAAGTCTTAAAACTCATCAGGTAATTCCTTCCTCTTTCTCCACTATATTCGAAGAAAACTTTGAAAAAAAAGTGTCTTGAGGCTGTGTACACTGGTGCATGCCTATAATCCCACTGGCTCAGGAGGCTGAGGCAGTGGTATCGCGAGTTCAAAGCCAGCCTCAGCAACAGTGAGGCGCTAAGCAACTCAGTGAGACTCTGTCTCTAACAAAATACAAAATAGGGCTGGGAATGTGGCTCAGTGGTTGAGTGCCCCTGAGTTCAATCTCCGCTACCCAAAAAAACAAAACAAAACAAACAAACAAACAAAAATGTCTCAAACACACCGATCTTTGGTCTTTGCATTACCTCATCCCAGGAATTACCTTACAGTATGCTTTGTCTTGATCCAACAGGTACAGGGAGGTGCTGGCTGCTTCTTGTTATTCAGCTTAGTATCTCAGTCTCAGTGATATTACCTATGATCACTTTCTTGAAGATGCTAACCTGAGCATCCAGTTACACATTTCTATCACACCAACCAATTTTAGTTAGCTACATAGCACTTGTGACAACCTGATACATTTTCTTGTTTGTTTTCTTTCCCTTCTACTACCACCCAAATACAGTTAAAGTAGAGAAGATATCGGTCTTGGTCAAGGGGATATCTTTACTACCTAGATTATAAAATAGTGGTGGGGCACAGTAAGTCTTTGATGAATACTGGTTGAAAAAAATGAATGGATGGTGGTGTGTTACAAGGGGTTGGAACTAAGATGACACTAAGAGAATCACATCATGAATCATGCTCCCAGAATTAAAAAAAAAAATTCTACATTGGCGCTAATAGTCTGATTGCAGAGCTGAAAGAGGGACATTAATTTTATCAGAATTTAATGAGAGTCTGTGGAACAAAGTTAATTGATAAAGTTTCTAAGATCCTCTTATTGGGTGGAAAGTTTTAAGCATTTTATTCATACTGCTAGACAGTCAGTAGGATAAGCTATAAAGAACAAACAACCTAGGAAATAAGATTTCCATTTAATTTTGAATTCAAATTTATTTATAGAAGGACTATTTTTAATATTGAGCCTATTTGAAAACATAACAATTGACAATGTCATTAAACCATTTCAAATACACTGAACCCTAAATCCATTAATTATAATTTACTGATACAATTTGACCAAACTGCAATGGAAACAATTTTATTTTATAAGCTCAATATTCTAACCTCTTTGTTATAATTGAAAATCATAGAAGGGCCAAATTTTATCAGAATTTTAATATTGTTGTATTATTATCCCAAAATGATATATTTAGTAAAATTTAAATTCAGAGCAAAAATGAAATTTATCTAATTACCATTATGTCATAATATTTTTATAAAAATGCAGCAATATAGGATAAAAATTCTATGCAATACCAACTAGCTTCATATGCATGGTATACTTATGACTAGTTGATAGTCCTAGTTAACTTTCTTTCTTTTTTTTTTTTTGTTTTTTGTTTTTGGTATTGGGCTTTGCTAAATTGCTGAGGCTGACCTTAAACTTGTAATCCTCCTGCTTCATCTTCCCAGTTGCTGGAGTTATGGGAGTACAAACATGCACTACTGCAGCCAGCTAACTTTGTTAAGCTTTCTTAAGAATGAGAACCTTGACATAAGATTGTGAGTTTAAACTATTTTATACACAGAAATTTCTTAGCATAGTACCTAGCATATAATAAGCACTTAATAAATAAGAAATAACAGCAAGTATTATATGATCTAATGAGTAGCTCTAATTAAAGACTAATGATATATTAATATAATTTTAGAAGGAATTAATAGAAAGGTACAAATGAAACATTCAACAGACATATTAACAAAGTAAAACTGATAATGAAGATAATGTGTCCAGAATCTGACTGCAGAGTTTTGACTGAAAGATACAAAAAGTAGGTGGATTGTTGCAGTATAATATGAAGGACATCAATGATTACTGTTTCTAAGAAAACATTATTCAAACATACAATCACATGTGTTTTAGATATAGCAACTGCAAGCATATTTTAATAAAATGAGCATTACTTCTACACCTAATTCATAGGTGGTATATCTACTCTAAATGAGTTCTTATATATTATTTCTACTCTTCAATTTACTGGTTTAAATTGAATTTGTTAAGAATCAATTATGCTTACCTTCTTTCTTATAGTTTTTCATAAATAAGGAACAACTATAATGAAATATCTTGTTTCATGTCCTCATTATGATAGAAAAGTGGTTTTTTTCTGGATTTTTAAAATCTGGTTTTTTCATTCAGATATTAATTTTAAAAGGGAGTTGGATGATTTGTCAAAAAGTAAGCTACAGATTGTTTTGTGAATAAGTAAATGAGAGTTTTTACCTAGAAGTCTACACATAATAAATTGTTCTGATTCCTTTTGAACATTGTATACCATTAATGGCTTGAGAGAATATGACTAACAGACTAAAAAAGGAAAAAAAAGAATAATTTATTTCATATGGTTATGAAAGACTTTATAATTTAAAAAAGGTAAAATTCAAATAATTTTACCAGCATAAAGACTAACTGGATAATCTTTCCTTTCTAAATAATATATAACAATTAATTTGCTACAGAAATTATTTCTTCACTGAGATGAAAAATCTTAGATTCTACTTCTGTCTAGTTATAAAAATAAATATTGTCATGGAAATTTAATTATTTTTTGAAAAATGTCTATAAAAGTTATGTATTTAATAAGGTATGTGAATTACAATATAATAAGAAACTATAAGAATTCAGTTTCTCTTCTATTCTTAACAGTAAACAAAGATATATCAACAAATCTATTTTCCTTTATTTTACCAACATTGGTCTTTTTCTGTGCTTTTTTCTCCAAGGGTTTAGAGATGGACTTTGTTGATGTTAATGCAAACAGAAAATTACATTAAAATGATTCTTTCCTGTTTTGTTTACCTTTCCAAATAATATAATTGAATAATTATTACATTTGTTAATTCCATGATATTTAAGCTACTATAATCATAAGGTAACAAAGAACATTTGAAAATATTCCAGAGTGAGAAGAATTTTACATTTATATAATTTGACTTTTGTAAGAAAGGTCATGGAGGACTAGTGGTATAAAAAGTTTTTTCTGAAGGTCATATAGCCTGAAATGGCTAGCGTGTGGTCTAGAACCCACATCCTATAAGTTGTAAAGGAAAAGAGGTGAAGACTTGGGTCACTGGTTTATTCCTGTGCAGTATTTTCAAATCTGGCACCCTCTACCTTAGTAGCACTATGTAGTCTACATTCTTCTAGTGATTGCATCTTATCAGAGTGAAAACATACTATAGAACAAATGGACCTAACGATAATATACAACATCCCATTTACTAACCACCTACACACACCCTTCTAGATAGCACGATACCAATCTCCAACAAACTTAAAAAATGAAATGAAATCATATTGTTTATCTTGCCCAACTATAATGCAGTAAGACTAGAAAACAATACCAAGAAAACTTTGGAGTCTACACCTACATGAAAATGAAACAACTTACTCTTGAACAACCAATAAGCCAAGGAAGAACTCCAGAGAGAAATAAAATATTTCAGAAAGCAAATGATAATGAAAATACAATGTACTCAAACCTCTGGTACACAGCAAAAGCAGCACTATGAGGAAAGTCCACAGCACTCAACATCTATATAACAAAAGCAAGTGATGTAAAGCTGACTAAAACACAGAGAATGAATGAAAAACAAACACTCTAATGTTATGCAGATGAATGATGATGACAGTGACTTGGAACAAACAGATTCAGACACAGCTGTGTCTGATACAGAGATTAGTATCCTTGTCCTAAGTCAAGTTATCTGTCCTTCTACTTATTCCCACCAAAATGAAAAAAAAAAAGTTCTTGACATGGAAACACCAAAAACAGCTCTCTCAAACATATAAGCTGAATATTAATTATACCTGCTGATCATGATACTTAGAATATGGCCTTGTATTCCCCCTTTTGAAACCCTCTGCTCCACAATCAGTTAGAATCACAGCCTCTGAGATGTGAATCTACTGCTTTTTTCAAACTACCAAATCAATAAAACTTTTCTCCTTTTTCTCAAAAAAAAATTTAAAAGCAGAAAGATCTCAAGTACACAATTTGTAACTGTAACCCAATGAGCTAGATAAACAAAAACCAAACCTAAATGTAGTAAGAGGAAAGAAATAATAAAGATCAGAGTAGAAATAAATAAAATGGAAACTAAAACATAACAAAAAGATCAATGACAAAAAAAAAAAAAGAGCTGGGACTTCAAAAAGATACTAGCTAGACACTAGCCTCAAAAAAGATACTAAAAGGGAAAAAATCTAATAAATAAAATGAGAGATGTAAAGGGGCACTTTACAACTGACATCACAGAAATACTAAAGAACATTGGAGATTATTATGTACCACTGTATGCCAAGAAATTTGATGACACAGAAGCAATGGACAAACTCCTGGACACACACCCCCACAACCAAACACCCACACACCCACACACACCTTTCCAAGATTAAATCATGAAGAAATATAAAACTTTGACAAGACAATAAATAATGAGATTGAATCAGTAATAAAAATTGTTCCATCAAAGGAAATATTTCCTAAGTCCAACCAAAGATTTACAGTACTAATATCATTTTTTTCTTAAATGATTTTAAAATATTAGAGAGGGGAGAATTCTTCCAAACTCATTCTATGAGGCTAGAATTTCTTGGTACAAAACCACATGAGGAGCCAATAATAAAAAAATAAATAAAGGTGTAGGCCAATATTCTTGATGAACAAAGATGGAAAAATCCTCAACAAAATATTAAGAAAGTGAATCCACTACACATTAGCCAGACTATTCACCATGATAAATGGTATTCAGTCAGGGATGCACAGATGATTCAATATATGCAACTCAATAAAAATGACACACCACATCAACAGAAGTAAGAACAAAAATCATATGATTATCAAAATAGATGCAGAAAGGGGATATGATAAAACTTAATACCTTTCATGATACAGGTTTAAACAAATTAGGTATAAAAGGAACATGCCTTAACATAACAAAGCACTTATAAGAAAACAAAAGCTAACATCATACTGAATGGGAGAAAACTGAAAGCATTCTTTCTATGATTTGGAGCAAGACAATGACAACCACTTCTACCACTTTTATGCAACATACTGCTAGCTGACCTCCTCAGAAAATAGAAAGAAAGTGAAGGGCATGCAAATTGGAAAAGAGGATTTTAAATTGTCATGGTTTGCAGATGACATATCTTCTATAAAGAAAATCCCAGACTCCACCAAAAAACTACTAGAACTGAAAAACAAATTCAGCGAAATCAGCATAAGAAATTAGTAGTGGGGCTGAGGCTATGGCTCAGCGGTTGAGCGCTTGCCTCACATACGTGAAGCACTGGGTTCGATCCTCAGTACCACATAAAATAAATAAAGATATTGTGTTCATCTACAACAAAACAAAATATTTAAAAAAAAAAAAAAAAAGAAATTAGTAGTGATGCTATATATTAATAGAGAATTATTTGAAATAGACATCAAGAAAGCAAACATATTTAAAATAGTTAGGAAAAAAACCCTAAAATGCAATTTAACCAAAGAGGTGAACAATGAACCATTTCTATAATGAAAACTAAAAAATATTGAGAATAAAATTGAAGGGGAAAACAATGATAAAAACAATAAAATGAAAAGACACTTCATGTTCATGGATTGGAAGAATCAGTATTGATAAAATGTCAATACTACCCAAAACCATCTATAGATGCAATACAAGCCCAACCAAATTGACAATGACATTCCTCAGAGAAGTTTCTAAAAATCCTAAAATTTAAATAGAACCACAAAATTCCCCTAGTATCCAAAGTAATCTTCAGCAAAAATTACAAAGGTATACAGCAACGTTGTAGTAATCAAAACAGCATGGTATTTGTATAAAACACAGACACATAGATTAATGGAATATAATATAGACCCAGTATTTAACCCACATATCTACAGCCAAATGATTTTTTCACAAAGATGCTAAGGACATTCATTGGAGAAAGGACAGTCATTTTAATAAATGCTGCTGGGAAAATTGGATATCCATATACAGAAAATGAGAGTGGACTTCTCTCTCTTACCAGTTACAAAAATCACCTAAAATAGATTAAGCACTTAAATGTGAAACCTGGAAGCAAACATCATTGGAAGAACACATGAGAGAAATGATTCAGAATATTTAAGTGGGCAAGAATATTTTGGACAAAACTTTAAAGTTGCAGGAAACAAAAGTGAAAATAGACAAATGGGATTATTAAACTAAATAGTATCTGCACAGCAAAGGAAACGATTAACGGAGTAAAGAGACAATCAAAAGAATGAGAGGGAAAAAACTTCCAACAATGGGTTACCATCCAAAATATAAAGGGAATATTGAAAACTCAACAGAAAATAAACAAATAAACCAAGTAGCAAGTAAAATGGTCAATAAGACTAAATTGATACTTTTCAAAAGACAAACAAATCACCAAGAGGTATGTGAAAAAAATGTTCCTTTTTGCTAATCAACAGAAAAATGTATATTGAAACATAGTGAGCTATCATTTTACCCCAGGAAGAATGACAATTATCAAAAAGAAAAGAAATGACAGTTGCTGGCAAAAAGAAAAGGGAACCCTTGTACACTCTTGGTAGAAATGTAAATTAGTGAAGACATTATGGAAAGCGATATGGAAGCTCTTTAAAAAATTAAAAATAGGCTGGTTGTAACACTGTGAACCTGTAATCCTAGGTACCTGGGAGACTGAAGTAGGATGATTCAGTGTAGGAAGCCTATCTGTGAAGTCTTTTAGGACTCATCTAGTTTCCTGAATGGGTACTTGGAAATTCATAGGGAGACCATGCCAAAAAAAAAAAAATTAAAAATAGAATTACTGTATAATCCAGCAATCCCACTACTTTATATATATTCAAAGCAAATGAAACCAGCAATATGTCAGAGACATCATGTTCCAAGAGTCCATAGGCTGAGGAATGGATAAAGACAATGTGGCCCATATACAATAGAATATTACTCGGCCATAAAAAGAATGAAATTCTGTCATTTGTGACAATGTGGACAGAACTGGAGATCTTTATGTAAAGTGAAAAAAGGCAGTCACAGAAAGACTAGTATCACATCATCTCACCCTTATTTAGAAGATAAAAAAGTTGATCTCATAGATAGAGTAGAAAAGTAGAATGGTGATATGAGAGACTGGGGAACATAGAGGGAAAGAGGGATCAGAAAATGGATCAGTGGGTGCAACAGTTTGATATAATAAGAAGTTTTACTTTGCTATTGCATAGTAGAGTAGCCATAGGTGATAATGATAGGCTGTATATTTAAAAAATCTAGAAGGCTTTGGAATGTTTCAGCATAACGAACTGATAAATATTTGAGGAGATAGATATATTCGACTTAAGCATTACACATGTATATGTGGATCAAAACATGACATGATACTTCATAAGTATGTACAATTTTTATATTTTTATGTATCAGTTAAAAATAAAATTTTAAAATCTTATACAAAGAGTCCAGTTCATGGTCATTCTTTCATCAAAAAGTCCTATGATCCTTCTTTTAGTGCAGTGACAATTTCTTTTTTTTTTTTTTAACTTTTTTTTAGTTGTTGATGGATCTTTATTTTATTCATTTATTATTTGTATGTGGTGCTGAGGATCGAACCCAGTGCCTCACACATGCTAGGCAAGCGCTCTACCACTGAGCTACAGCCCCAGCCCTGCAGTGACAATTTCTAAGTCACCAGAGAAAACTCTGAAAAGCTCTTTTAGGACTCATCTAGTTTCCTGAATGGGTACTTGGAAATTCATAGAAGAGACCAGAAATACAGCAAAACCAAGTCCATCTACATATAAAATTTTGAAAAGAAAGGGAAACTCTTTACACTTTCCATTGAAGACTTCCAGAATTATTATCCACAAATCAGAAACTCTGATGAATTTAATCCTCCTTCTACATTTTCATTAGGATAAGTATATTTAGCATTCTTTTTTGAATCACAAGGTTAAATTCTTGAGGTATTTCTTCTTACTCTCATGATTTCAATAATTCCTTTCTAGTGTCAGCAAAGATAGATGGTGCCATTTAAGCTTAGAGTCATTAGACTTTCTTTTGAATTCCTTCATGTTTGTTTATCCCTCATCCAGGTTTAGACTTTCATGTATGCTTCTATGTCAAACATTAGTCAAATCCAGAAAGAAAGAACACACATTGTGAAAACTCAGGAATTCTAAAAAAGCTGCTTCATTTTTCTTATACATTTTCCCCCATAGATGTTTTAGTTTGCAGTGGACATATATTATTAAATTTGGGAAATACAACTTTCAACCCAGAAATAAAGTTAAGAGACTGAGGTAGGATGGTCAAATTAAGTCAGTTTAAGGTGTTGCATCACATGCAATATTTTCTGGAAATGATTTGTGAGGATCAACATTATTATTTTCACTAATGTGTTAGTATAGACACTTTAGTTCTGCTCATAGTAGCAGAAATACAAGTGCATGCAGGGCTGAGGACATAGGTCAGTGGCAAGCATTTCCTAGCATGTGCCAGGTCCTGGATGTGATCCCTAGCACTGCAAAAAACAAAAATAAAAAAGTATTCAGCATATATCAATGGGTAAGAAGAAAAAATACATTCATAACATTTGTACATAGTATACTTAGACTAACTGTATACATTTACAACCATAACTATGTTTTACAAATATATTTATACATATATATAGGTTAATATTTTTGTATGTAAATGTATAGTGTACATTTATTTGTAGAATATATAACAAGGAATGACTGATGAAGAGTGACATTTAAAGTAATTAAAAGTCAGCATATATCTATAATAATGAATCAGCGATATGTATTTGCCAAACATACACTGAACAATCCAGAGAGATGCTGGTCATACATAGCGGCCAGAACTGTGTTCCTGTTAAATGGCAGCCTTGGTACATAACATCACCTAAGTCATTGTCTCTCAGTCTTACTTTATGCAAAGGGGTTATAAAGCCTTCATTTCTCTCATTCACACTTTATCTTAAAAATATATATAAGATCCAGTAGGAAATATTCAGCAAATCACAACAAAAAAATGAAAAGAATTATATATGGGTGGAAACAATTTATCTGATATTCTCTCTTAAATAATTTCCTTTCTCTTATGTCTTCTCACTTACTCATCATTGGTCATCATATTATTAGGCACAGTAAATAAACCAAATCAATACATACAAGCAAAACTCCAAAATAATACACTTTGTTCTTTCTCCCTAATGAAGATTTGAAAGACCACACCTTCAAAAAGCTATGCCCAGAGAAACATGAAAATGTTGATTTTCAGTAGCACTCAGGAATCATTGCAGGAAGGTAAAAACTGTTTTAGACAGGCACTGATGAATAGACAAAGTAGAAAAATCATACTCAACACAAAAGCAGGATACAATTCTCTAAAAGGAATAGTAGTAAAGAGAACATGCACCATAAAATGGCAAAGAGAAATGTAAAACTTCATGGTTCAAATGTGAAGCTGAAATTAAGTATTTTTTAATCTTGTTTTCATCAATCTTCAAATTTCAAACTAATTGGACTATTATATGAGAAAAATACTACTATACACTTAAGATCTCTAAATTGGCTCTAAAGTACAAACTTACCTTGTGAACATAAATATCTCACAAAAATACCACATTCTGATAAGACGATAGCTTTATCTATCAATATGACTGGCACACATTCAAAAACTAAATGTTTGCTCCCGTTTTACAAAAAGGAAAATACATAGAATTCAGTAATGAAATTTACTTCATTTATTTCAATGTTCAGAGATCTTGAGCTACACTGCTCTAAACTTAATTGAGAATAGTAATTTTGGATAGCAATTTAGATAGTAACCTTTTTCCTTCTAAAAGGTAAATGAGTGGCAAAAGAACAAATAACTTGATTTGGATTATATAATTACAGATGACATAGTTATAGTTATTTTTAATATATCAGTTTGCTTCTCAAAAATGTGATAAAATACTTCATAAGCACTTCAAGTTACTGAAGGGGCATAATTTCATTACATTATTAATCCTAAAAATAAATCTAAAATTTTAGTGTTCAGTTCCACTAGAAATATCAGAGTTACAACAACGGAAAATAAATGTCATTATGGATCATCTTTAGCAGTTCAAAATGTGACTTACATTAATAGAGATGATTTGTTAGCATCTATTTATTTACTTTTTGAGACGGTGTTCTTATGTTGCCCAGGTTAGCCTTGAATTCATGATCTTTCTTCCTCAGTCTCCCAGGTACCTGAAACTTCAGGCACAAGTTACCACATCCAGCTGTGTCTTTGTCCTTAAAGTTTAGTAGTGTCAGTGACAGAAATTCTTTTCAATTTTAGAAAGGAACTTATATGTAATTGACTAGTATCATTAGAAAAATATTGCATATGCAGCCAAAAAATTATAACATCTGGCTAAAAAAGCATAGTGTTAAAACAATTATTAGATTGCAGGGATGTAAATGAATCTTAAGTTTTCAACTGGTACTATTTATAGGAAAATTAGTGAAAGATACGAAAGTGTTTTAATACAGAGAAAATTTTAAACTAATCTCAAATTAAATTAATAATTGGTTCTTCTCTTGTGTACTTGGTCTTGGGTCCACCAGTGTTTGACTGTATCCTGGGAGGATTTGACTTCCTTCTTTCTAAAGGTAGAAGTAATTAGAATAAAACTAGTAATTGTAATCAAACACCAATAGCAGCTAACACATGTAGGATTCCAGATACTAAGCACTCATCCTGAAACTTAAGAGTAACTCATTTTGTATTTTCAATAACTCTATAAAGTTGGTGCAATTGTTACTCCTGTTTTACAGATAAGGAAATTGAGACACCAACCACTTTCGTAACAAGATCATATTGGCTTTGTGAGTCAGTGAGGAATCCTCAGTAAAATTGCAGATATTCTAGTTCTACAGCATGTGACCTATTGTAAGTCATCCAGAGTCTAGCTGTTTTGAGATATCCTTGAAGATAAGTCTATAGATCACAGACTTAGGTTTTCTTGGCATTGCTTGCTAAATATGATTTGTTTTTCTGCTCATGATTGCTGTACCATATGGTCTTAATACAGAAATTTATATCCTTGAAACCAGACAATGTTAGTCCTCTAACTTTGTTCTTCTAAAAGACACCTTGAGACAGCCCTACGCATCCCCACGGAGACCAGGCAGGCCCAGGATAGTCTTGCTGTTTCCTGCAAAACTCAGGCAGTCCCAAGACAGTTTTGCTCACCCCTGCAGAGCCCAGGCAGGCCCAAAACAGCCCTGCTGACCAGCATGGAGCCCAAGACCAGGCCCAGAACCACCCACCAACCCAGAGGAGCCCAGGTCCAGGGACGAGCACAGGACCACTCACCTGGCTGAGCACCACACACCATAGTGCTGCATCTCCAAACAGGCCACTCAAAGCCATCCTTCAGCTTGCCCATTCTGCCCCATCTCTAAAAGTAGTCACTGCTATCTTGGGAGACCTCCCATGCCATCTCAGGTTACCCCTGCTGCTTCCACCACCATCTTTAGTTGTGGCAGCTTCTATCTTGGGGCACCAGCCAGTGTCTAGAAGCCCAACACCAAGGTACTTAGGGGTCTGAGCTACCTGGGCACCAACTACTGACATGACCATTTCCATCTAGGGACAACAGCCAGGACACAGAAAAACATCACCAAGGTCCCTGCAGGCTTGGTTACACCAGAGTATCCCTGCTAGGTGTGCTAATAGCCATGATCTTGTTGCAGAGGCAGGAGAGAAACTTACACTGGGTCAACTCTTTCTCTCTTTTCTTCTACTAACAGCCAACTTCTTTTGTCTTTCACACTTCATATGATCTAATACCTCTATATTCTTACGTCCTGCCTCATAAACATCACACCCTATGCCCCACCCACTACTCTCTTTGACCACCATTAGAACCCGTAGACAGGGATGCCCTCTCTCAACACTCCTTTTCAACATAGTCCTTGAAACTCAACCCAGAGAAATTAGACAGATAAAAGAAATTAAAGGGAAATAAACAGGAAAAAAAGAACTCAAACTATCACTATTTTCTGATGATATAATTCTATACTTAGAGGAGCCAAAGAATTCCACTAGAAAACTTCTAGAATTAATAAATGAATTAAGCAAAGTAGCAGGATATAAAATCAACAACCATAAATCAAATTCATTTCTATACATCAGTGATGAATCCTTTGAAAGAGAAACAAGGAGAACGACCTCATTCACAATAGCCTCAAGAAAAAAAAAAGAAAGAAAAGAAAAGAAAAGAAAAGGAAGGAAGGAAGGAAGGAAGAAAGAATACTAAAATACTTAGGAATCAATCTAAGAATAGAGGTGAAAGATCTATACAATGAAAACTACAGAGCACTAAGGAAAGACAATAAAGAAGACCTTAGAAGATGGAAAGATCCCCCATATTGTTTGACAGAAACAATTAATATTATCAAAATGGACATACTACTAAGAGTGTTACACAAATTTAATGCAATTCCAATTAAAATACCAACAACATTCCTCATAGAAAGAGAAAAAACAATCATGAAATTCATTTGAAAAAATAAGAGACCCAGAACAACCAAAGCAATTCTTAGCAAGAAGAGTAAAGGAGGACACATCACAATACTAGAACTGAAACTATACTACAGAGCTACAGTAACAAAAACAACATGGTATTAGCACCAAAATAGACATATAGACCAATGGTGCAGAATAGAACACACAGAGATAAAACCACATAGATACAATTTTCTTATACTAGACAAAGGCACCAAAATATATATTGGTGAAAAGGTAGCCTCTTCAACAAATGGTGCTAGGAAAACTGGAAATCCATATGCAGCAAAATGAAACTAAGCCACTATCTCTTATTATACACAAAACTTAACACAAAGTGGATCAAGGAACAAGGAATTAAACCAGAGACCCTGTACCTAATAGAGAAAAAAGTAGGCCCAAATCTTCATCATGTTAGATTAGGCCCGAACTTCCTTAACAAGACTCCAAAAGCACAAGAAATAAAAGCAAGAATCAATAAATGGGATGATTCAAACTAAAAAGTTTCTTCTCAGCAAAAGAAATAATCAATGAGGTGAAGAGAGAGCTTTCACTTTGGGAACAAATTTTTGCCACGTGCACATGAGATAAAGCATGAATTTCCAGGATATATAAGGAACTCAAAAAACTTAACACCAATAAAACAACCAACCAATCAATAAATGGGCTACACAGCTGAACAGACACTTCTCAGAAGAAGATATACAGTCAACAAATATATGAAAATATGTTCAACATCACTAGTAATTAGAGGAATACAAATCAAAACTACTCTAAGATTTCATCTCATTCCAGTCAGAATGGCAATTATCAAGAATACAAGTAATTATAAGTGTCAGTAAAGTTATGGAGAAAAAGGTACACTTATATATTGCTGGTGGCAATGGAAATTGGTGCAACCAATCTGGAAAGCAATATGGAGATTCCTTAGAAAACTTGGAATGAAACCACCATTTGACCCAGCTTTCCCACTCCTTGGTAAATACCCAAAGGACTTAAAATCAGCATACTATAGTGACATGGCCACACTGATGTTCATAGCAGCTCAATTCACAATAGCTAAACTGTGGAACCAACCTAGATGCCCTTCAATAGATGAATGGATAAAGAAACTGTAGTATATATGCACAGTGGACTATTACTCAGCATTAAAAGAGAATAAAATTATGGCATTGCAGGCAAATGGATGGAGCTGGAGAATATCATGCTAAGCAAACTAAGCCAATCTCTAAAAAGCAGGGGCTGAATATTCTCTCTGATAAGTGGATGCTGATCTATAATGAGGGAGTAGGGTGGAGAGAATGGAGGAAATTTGATATGGCAAAGGGAGGGAGGTAATGGTAGCGGGTATGGGGGCAGGAAAGATGGTGGAATGAGATGAACATCATTACCCTAGTACATGTATGACTTACTTTTGGTGAGACTCTACATGGTGTACAACCAGAGAATGAAAAATTGTGCTCCATTTGTGTACAATGAATCAAAATGTATTCTGCCATCATGTATAACTAATTAAAACAAATTAAAAAATAAAATACACTTGACTGTTCTATGTACTTTGCATTTCCACATGAATTTCAGAATCAGCTTGTCATATTCTACAAATAAAAAAGGTCTGGAATGTGAATCTGTGAATTATTAATGATTTTGAATCTATGTACCAATTTGTGAACACAGACATCTTAAACAATTTCGAATCTTCATAACTACTGTATATTTCTTTTATTTAGATTTTGCTTTATTTCACTTAGCAATGTTTTGCATTTTCAGTGCATGGTTCTTTCGATTTTTTATTCAAACTTAGCCTTAAGTGTTTGTCTTTCATGATCCAATTGTAAACAATATGATTTTCTCATTAAAATGTCTGAATTTTTTCCAAGAAAATAGAAAATCTGATTAAGTTTCAGTTTTGCTAAAGTCATGTATTATTTTAGTTGATTTTTAAAAAAAGTCAGTGAATTTTCATTTTTTTCTATTATCCATCTTTATTTATTTATTTAAATGTATTTTACTTTATATATTTAGGGTATACAAAATGGATATACTAAAGATAATAAAATGTTTTTTCTGCATATCAAATTATGTTGTCTACAAAGAAAGATGGTTTTACTTCTCTTCCAATCAGGATTCTTTCACTGTTACACTGGCTAGAACTTCCCATACCATGCTGACTAGAATTGATGGAAGTAGACTTATGATCATATACCTACACTTGGAGTAAAAATTCATTCTTTTGGGATTAGGCAATGTGTTAACCCCAGGTTTTCTAGAGATCCTATTACTAAAGTTAAAGAAATTGACCTCTATTCCAAATTTACAGAGATTATTTTTATAAGAGATAGTGGTTAAACTTTGACAAATGCACATTATACATGGAAATATTCTTTCCTCTCCAATATTTTGGTGTATTTTGTGTAAAATTGGCATTACATCTTCCTGATTTGAGTGGTAAAATTCATCTGTTATTTTGGCATGGAAGATATTTTCTTATTTTTAGTCCAAAGTAAAATTCTTTGATAAAAGAGTATCAGAACATCTATATATTATTGCATAAACTTTGATAGATTGAATCTTTTAAAGATTTTTATGTGTGCTATAAGCTGTATATTTAGGGAGATAAGATTGCTCATACTTTTTATTTCCAACTTAATATCTGTTAAATTCATGGTATTGCCATGTTTTTCATTCCTGTTATTGATCATTTATTTCTCCTCTTTATCATAATTGATTTGGATAGAGGTTTAGCGATTATATTGATTTTGCAGGAGATTTTTTATTCTCTATTGTTTTCTAGTTTAACTGATGTTCACTTTTATCTTTGTCTTCTTCTTCTCCTTACTTGGTTTAATTACTCTTCTTTTGCTAGTTTAAGGTAGAAGCTGAGGTCATCAATTTGACATTTCACCTTTTTAAATGTAAGGGTATAACAATATAAATTTCAACCTATTAATTTAGTGGCATATCTTGCTTTTTTTATGTTGTGTGTTCATAATCATTAAGTTTAAAATACTTTCTAACGTCCCTTTACTTTCTTCTTTACCTCATGATTTACTTAGACATGTGTTCTTTAATTGTAAAATTGACAGATTTTCCTTTAATTGATTTCTAATTTAATTCCATTGTTTCAAAAAGATATCCTTTTAATATTCCAGTCTTTAAAAAAGTTCATTGAATTGTTTTTATGTCCCAGAATATGATGCATCTTGGTAAATGTCTTGTTTGCAGAACTTTGAGAAATTAGTATGTACTCTGCTGATTGGGGTGAATGGTTTATCTATAAAAGGAGGTCAATTTGGTTGACAATGTTATTCAACTCTTCCATATCCTGACCTGTATGCTCTATAGCTTATTGAGCAAAACTGTTTGTCAACTGTAACTGTGGATTCATCTATTCCTTGATGCAGTTCTAACCATCTTTGTTTTACACTTTATGAAGCCTTCTTATTGTGTACATATATTCCAATACTGTTAAGACCTTTTGGTGAATTTCTTCCTTTACCACTAATAAATGACCACCTTTTTCCTTCATAATATTCTTTTATGTGAAGTCTAAATTATCTGATATTAATATAGCTTCCTTTAGAATAGTGTTATCAACATATTTTTTCACATCTTCTTAATTATTTTTGTGTTATGTATAAAGTGGTTTTTTTGCAGGCATCATAGACTTGGGACTTGTATATTCCAATCTGATAATCTCTTTTAATTGAAGTGCTCAAACCATTTGCATTTTTTAAATAATTTTTTAAAATTATTTTTTTAGTTATAGATGGACATAATATCTTTATTTAGTTTTTATGTGGTGCTGAGGATCGAACCCAGTGCCTCACGCATGCGAGGCAAGCACTCTACCACTGAGCTACATTCCCAGCCCCCCATTTGCATTTCATGTGCCTATTAATATGATTAGATTTAAATCATTCATCTTGTTTTATATTTGTCCCCTCTGTTATTTGTTCCCTTTTTTTTCTTGTTCTTCCTTTATTTCAATTACTTGAACATTTGCTTTTTAGTCTATTTCACCTCCTTTGTTGGATTATTGGGCAAACTGGAATATCTACTTTGTTATTTTTGTGGATTCTTTAATGTTTACAGAATACATCTTTAACTTATTAAAGTCTACTCTTAAGTTATATACCATTTCATGGCTGCCTGAGCATTTTACAGCAATATATCCTACTATGTATAATGCTGTTTTTATTTGTCATTAATTAAAACATCTGATTTCCACAAAACTATTTTAAAATTGTGCTTTAAAGTTTCAATTCATTCCTTCGATGTTGCTATAGAGGCTTAAATTGATTGAAGCTGAGTAAGCGTATACGATGATATATAAAATTCAAGTGGTAAGAATGTGAGGGGCCATATCATATTGCACTGTGGTAAAAGTTTCTTATGCCTTCACTAAGTCTGGTCATTACACTGAAAAAACTGCATATTTTTATTTTGTAGTCATTTCATGTAGCACATATCGATATGAGTATGTAAATGCGCTGTCATTTCAAATAAAGATCAAGCAGCTTATTTACAAAGGAGATAATTTAAAGTGTAGTACATGATTTGAAGAGTTGGGTAATTCTCAATATGAAATTATATTAATTTTGTTTAAATCAGGTTTAATGGTTATCCACTACAGAAAGGGTCACACACATAAATTTTTGTCTTCCATAAATCTCTTTTTACACTTACAAGTTCTTTTGGCGGAACTGTCAGAGGATACATATTGATGACTTAGTAGCATTTACTTCACCTCATTTCTGGAAAGTAACAAAGTCTGAGTCAGTACTTATGTTAATGACTGATTTAGAAAACTTCCTACAGTCATTCAGATAACCATTTGCATAGTTGTCTAAATCATACCTTTCAGATGAAATTTGTCCCTTTTAAATTTTGTCCCAGGAAATTAAAGATTTTTTGATAGCATTTTCATGTTTGGATTTGTGAAGGAAATCATGTGAATATTAAAGAATAATCTTTCATTACTGCAATCTACTTTTTTAAAATGACAAAATTTACATCACATTTTTCACTGACTTCTGAGACTCGTTTACTTGTAAAGAAATCTATTGCTTTTATCAAAATTAAGACAATTTAAGAATTATCTATTCTTTATGAAAAAGCATTAAGTAGAACAAGAGTGCTAGAAATATATACAGTTTACTTCAATATTACCAACTGTTTTAAAATAATCTACTTTGAAATAGTATGAAGTATCTTGCCACACTTGAATAGGAAGAACTACAAAATCCACTTTGTAATAAATTATAATTTAGGTATGAATAATAGCACTTGAAAAATTTATGATTTACAATGTTCATAGAAAATGTGTGAGGTTCTCAATCTATTGGAATAACATGTTTCTGACAGGATAATGAGTTATGGACTAACAGCAGTCATCTCCTTGCCAACCAAAAAGCACAGTCATACTTTTAATGTTATCAAAATGATGTCATCCTAAATACATTAATACATAGCACTTGGATTTTGAAGGTTAAAATGTGGATGTAAACATGTGAAATTCTAAAATAGTTAATAGAGCACATCATGCAATGCCTCCAGGAGTCATTTTAGTAAGACAAGAATATCCTACTGATGAACAGAAACAAAATTAGAGTGGGTAAAGGAAAAGTAATCTTTTCAAACACAGCCAAGGAAAATAACAAGAAAATTTTCCTTTTGAAGGATGGAAGGGTCATGAAGAAAAAGTCAATTGATACTTGGAAAAGATGTATATATATCTTTTGTGTATATATATATATGTATATATATATATATATATACACATACACACAAGGGGAAGAAAATATTTCCATGTGCAAGATCAGGTATTAGGAATACTCTTGTCTGTTGTTAGGATTTCATCTTAGATTATTCATTAGGGTTGGAAATTAAAGTTTCTTTCTCTTCATGAAATAAAGATGCCTGTAATCCCAGCACTTAGGGAGGCTGACACAGGAGAATCGCGAGTTCAAAGCCAGCCTCAGCAATGGCGAAGTGCTAAGCAACTCAGTGAGACCCTGTCTCTACATAAAACACAAAATAGGAATGGGGATGTGGCTCAGTGCTCCAGTATCCCTGAGTTCAATCTCCAGTACCAAAAAAAAAAAAAAAAAAAAAAAGGAAGTTTATTTAGACAATTTCAGTTCAAATTTATCAAATTTCAAAGCATGCTTATGTTTGGCCAAGCTTGAAGGTTTACTTGAGTTAAGCAACCTGTATAAAAAAAAATAGTAAACCTAGAGAAAGTGTTTATGTACTGATTTCAATTTTTTGGTAGTCACAAGTTTGTGTATTATATCATTGTACTAGGCTAAGAAATTCTGGGAAAATTATTTGTTTGCTATATCTAAAATAGTCAGTTATTGGGAATGAAGCCAACATAATTGTTTATATGTTGTTTTCTTTGTTTTCATTTCTAATATTTCACTAGCATTTTTTTCCTATTTTTTTTATCTTAACAAAAGTTATGACCTTCCTTTTCAGTTTCTATCCCTAGTATCTAATTTCAATCCCATTATAGAGAACACTCAAACCTCAACAGAAAGTTCACTTCAAAAAATTTCTGGAATTTCATTGCACCAGTGAAGTCTTCCCATAATGTGTGCATAGTATAAAATTTCCTCTTACCAATTAATATCTGATTAATTGTAGAGATGGTGTTAGCTTTTACTGTTTTCCTGTTAACTTGACTATGTCACATGGTAGAAAAAGAAGCAATGCAGAAAGCACTCAGAAGCTACCATCAAAATTAATGTAAAAAAAAAGCTCTCTGAATATCTTAATTGATCATGAAGGTAACTTTGCTTTCCAGCTTTCATTTTTCATACTAAACTGATATCCACATTTTTGTTTATTGTATAACAGAAAACAAATGTGATACAAATCTATAGTTTCTCTGGAAAAATAACTTTATTCAAAATTATTAGTTTTGTAACTAGTCTTTTTGAAATGCCTAAACAAAAATATATTTAGGCATGGCTTTTGTTATTACTTTACATTAGGGGTAAATTTCTGTTTAATTGCTAGGAACATCAGAGAAATGCCTAAGTACATTTCCTAGCAATTAAATAGAAATTTTCCTCTAATGTAAAGTAATAACAAAAAACAACAAATGAAACAAATTTGATTTTCACAATGTTTTGCACTATATGTGAAATTAATTTTCAGTTAGCAATTTATTACAATGTGAATAAAGGTGGATTAAGTAAGACTGTAATCAAAATTTAGACAATTTGATAGAATATTTTTTCTTAAAATTACTTAGATATGCAAATGATTTACTATATAAAGTATAACTACTGCTCAATAATATAGAAATAGGATTTTTCATCATATAGTCCACTATTCTTTAATATTATACCATTACTTTTTTTAGAAATGAGGTAGTAATTTGCAACTTTGAGGCACAAGATGATTGTTTTCTGATATTATACCACAAACAAAATAATTTGTTGAATTATGTATCCCAATATAACAAAATAAAAACATAAGTTACATATGTGTAATAAAGGTGTGACAGCAAAATGAAGATTATTTAATACTTTATTAACACTATTGAAAAAATTTACTTGGAAAATATATATTTTGGATTATTTGTAGCATTATTTTCCAAGCATATGCAAGGTAGCTGAAAAAGACTGTAAAATTTTCCTTAAATATTTTGCTTAGGAAACTATAAATCAGTGTAATTTTCCATATCTGAACCTATTTAAAGTCATAACTTAAAAATTAGAATGATTCTCCATAGAAACATATTAAAGGCAAAATATCATAGCAATTTATCAACCTAAAACAATTTATAGACTTATCAGTCTTTCTAAATGAGATATCATTAATCTTTGATGGTGATATTAAAAACAAAATAGCTTTGTTTAGTTAACTAAATTCTATTTATCATCTTCTTGAATTGTTAATCAAAGAATCTAATTTCTGTGGGCTCTAAAGAATTGCTGCTTTGAGCTTCTTATTTTTTCATCATTCTATTTAATTGTAATCCTGTAATTTAATTTAATGTAATGTAAATACTGTCTCTATTGTGGCAATACAAAATTTCTTGAAACAGTAACCTATTAAAGTATATTAAAAGTATTTATCATGATCCTCATGAGCACCAGTTACACAACAAATAGAAACCTGGGATACATAATTGGTAGAAATAATTCAGAATAATGTGTTTCCATTTGTCTTTGTGTATAAGAGTCAGAACAATATCAATTAAACTTGAGTGGAATGAAAACTTTTTTTTATTAAAAAAAGTCTTAAAAATTATATTTAGGTCGCACACACCAGTAATCCCAGTGGTTTGGTAGGCTGAGAAAAGAGGATACAAATTTCAATGTCAGCCTCAGCAACTTAGCTCAGCCCTAAGCAATTTAGCAAGACTATGTCTAAAACAAAACAAAACAAAATAACACAAAAAACAAAAACCAGGGTAGGGGGTGGCTGGGGATGTTGCTCAGTGGTTAAGCACCCCTGGGTTCAATTCCTGGAACAAAACACAAACAAAAAATTTTAACTTTATAACTATATCTAAAATTTAGAATTAAATACCTTTAAGTTATATAGTATTTCTAAACTTTCTAACATTGTCAGATTCATTTACCTCATTAAACTGAAATTTAATTTTAATACATTTTTTATCTACGTTTCCAGCTCAAAGAACGGTGTGCCAACATTAGTCAATTCTTCTAATAACTGTAATTTACATTGTTTTATTAGAATATCAGTTTTTGATTTTGCTTATTTCCCTCAATCACTATTTTTTCAAACTTAACATATGTACTTGTTTACTATCTTCCTCTTCCTAGTACTTAAGATTTCATGAAAGGACCTTTGAAATATTGCTATTTTTCTATCTCTGGGAGGAGTATTTTATTATTTTTTAATTTATAAATTGCTTTATTATCATATTTTCTGATTTTCTTCTATATGTCTACATCTTAAAAAGGCATCTTTTTTCCAATATTTGTTTTATATCTGCATCTAAAAGAAGTATTTTTTCTAATATTTATCTTTTAAGGATAAAAAAACTCTAAAATCCATAACCCTGGATTCACTAACACATATGGGAATTAATAATATCATTTTAACTTCAACAAGTATCAAGTCAGTATTATTTTCTCCAGTTATAATTTTTTAAAGGCTTTGTCTCTTTTTACAGGATTAAAGTTAGGTATGATTATGGTGATTGCTTTATATGTTTTCTATGTTCTTTTAATTTTTATGTTCACTCTCAATCTATTTTCTCACAATATTTGTCTTATAGAAGACATAAAGATATTTATTCCCTTGTAATGTTGTGATAGATCAGCTTTTACGTATCATTGTTCCATTATTTAACCTATTCTTCCTTCTCTTGTTTTTTCTAGAAATTTTTAATTTTATCTGAGTTACGCTTAAACCTTTAGCAAGTATGTATTATAGATGGTATTTTATGCTTTTATCATGGAATTTACAATAATTGAAGTATTTCATTTCATTGGTATTATTGTCCTGACTGATGTTCAAACTGTACTCTTAGAACAAGAAGAGCCACTTCAATTTAGCTCTGAAGATCTATGGACCTAAATGAAATAAATAGATTTCTTAACTTCTATTATCATAAAGTATTTCAAGCTTAGTGTGTCCATTTACTTATGCAGTTGTACTTTTCTTTTCTAAAAGACAGAATTATATCCCCATTGGCAGTATACCATAGGAATCTCTTAATAAGTCCTTTACATTTGGCCTCTGTGGTAAATTATTCAGAAAGAACTTATTGATATAATATTCCCAAAGTTTCTACATGTTACTGACTATGTGAAAATTACACATTTAAAGTTTAGAGGGGCTGAATTAAAAATTACTGGTTCATATTATTTTTTATAAGTATCTTGCCTAAATTATTTGATTATTTCTGAAAAATGTCATTAGTGAGATAGCCTGATTTATGTGCACGTATTCTGCACCTGAATATATTTGCCTATATACACAAAGAGCTTTTTAAGTCTAATTTTTTTCTAACTAGGTCAATTTTTCTAAGTACGTGGTAAACATGTTACAGATGTAGTTTCAAGTTTTGTTTATTTGTTCCAGAAAAAAAAATTATTCCATTATCACCTTTCTTTCTATTTCCTTGTTTTGGTTTCCTTTTTATGAGAACTCCTTTTGTACATTTGGCAGATGTTCTTTTCCTGTATTTTGGATCTATCACAGGAGCATAAGAAGTAACTGTTTCAAAATAAGTAATCTGGGTTTTCCCAAGATGGTGGCCTAAAGGGACGTTGTGTTCCTTGTAGCTTGGTGACTTGGGATTCAAGCAGTGGGAATACTGTTTGTGAGTTTTTAGAGGACTCCCCCCCTTCCAAACTGCTCCTGGGTAGGAATCCAGGCCTTGTGCCTGCGTAGGTCTCCCAGCCTCAGCATTTGCACAGGACCCCAGCAGCTCACCCACAAAGGACCTGCTCCCATGCAGGATCCTGGCATCAATGCCTACACAACCGGCAGGACCCATGGCCACCACTCCCTTGTGCACCTCATCTACCGGCATGGGGCTCCCCCAGTCACCTCCATCTTGGGAAACTATAACTGCCGCCATAGTCCCCTTCACATGGTAGCCTGTACCTGGAGACACCAGACAGGGTCTGGAGACAGCCTCCTACCATAGCACTGCATACCACAAAGCTGTATCTTCAAACACATCACCCAAGACCACAACCTGGCCCACCCCGACACCCCATCTCTGAAAGCAGATGCCCCCATCTTGGGGCACATTTGTTGTCATCTTAGATTGTCCTCACCACTGCCATCACCATCTTTAGTTGGGGCAACTCCCAGCTTGGGACACTGGCTGGGGCCTAGAAGCAATATCAAGGTACCTATAGTCCCCCAAATCCCCATTCTCTCCTGCACCCATTAACCTGACACAGTGCTTGCAGCTACATGGCCAGTGTGTAGCTTGCAAAGTGTAGTCCTGGTGTGCCTGAAACAAAACAGCTCTCCCTGACAGATGCCCAGGCCCCAGAGCGCAGGCTACAGGACATCTGGAAAGAGGTTCCTAATTGGGAAGTAGAAAGGGAGAGGAGTGAGTGAGATACAGTTTAGAGACTAAATTAGGTACTAGGAATTATGAGGTCTACAGGCAACATAAGGAGATAAAACCAGGTGCGCACATCACAGGAGCAGGCCCCAAAGGAGTTCCTTGGGGTGCAGTCTTCTCATGGGGACTGGCAAGTGCTATACTCCACCACCAGGAGTTCTACCTCTAAGACCAACCCTCCTACCCTAATAACCTTCACCATCCTGAAGGTGAAGTAACCAGCAAGCAACAGACAACACCACCCACTGGATGAGAAGGGAAACAGGAAAATGACTGAACTCCAACAAAAACAATCCTTTAATTTACCTTGAGATTTTTTTCTATTACCTTTTTTTTTCTTCTCTCTCTCTCTCTCTCTCTCTCTCTCTCTCTCTCTCTCGTCCCACCCTCATATCTCTAACATGTGTGAAACAGTATTTTTCATGTATTAGGCTAGTGAGGACTGGGATGTCTGCTTAGTATATTACAATTGTGTTGTATACTCTTTTATCTTCTATTTTTACATTTTTATTTTTCTTAATTTTTGTTTTTGTACTCTATTTTCTTCCTACTTACTCATCTTCTCCCTTCTCTTTCCTGCTACTAGTCAAATTCTTTTGATTCCTCTTTCATACTTTCTAAGATCTAATAACTCTATATTCTCACTTCCTACCTTCTTAACGTCTCATCCTACACCCCGACCATTTCTCTCTTTGTCCACCATCAGAAACTATAGACCCTTTTGCAAATCTACTGTTTATATTGTAGATACTAATTGAACTCACCATTTCTATATATTGTGACAAAAACTCAAATGTCTTATTAGGAGCTATTTGGTTTAAAGCTGTATATTGTTTGTATTGGGATCTGTTAATATTTATCTCCCACTTAAAGGAGAGATATTGGAACCCTGCAGGAAAATGATAAACCTATAGGATAAAGACTGTAATACTTCATATCCGCAGTGCTAGAAGAAAAACACATGAATAACATGAAAAAACAAGGGAAGAAAGTGGCTCAAACAAACCAAGATACTACATTATAAGAATCCATGGCCAGCACAGCAGAAGAAATGTCAGATAAAGAGTTCAGGATGTACATAATTAAAATGTTCTGTGAATTAAAAGATGATATATGAGAGCAAACACAGGCAGAAAAAGATTGTTTCGATAAAGAGCTACATAGGCAAATATAGGAAGCAAAAAAATACTTCAATAAGAAGATAGAGATTCTGAAAAATAAAACCAAGTAGAAATCATTCAAATTAAAGAAACAATAAACCAAATTTAAAACTCAATAGAAAGTATCACCAACAGATTAGATCACTTGGAAGACAGAACTTCAGACAACAAAGACAAAATATATAATCTTGAAAATTGAGTTGACCACACAGTGAAGATGGTAAGAAACTATCCAAGAATTCTGGGATAACATAAAAAGACCAAATTTAAGAATTACTGAGATAGAGGAAGGAATAGAGTTATAAACCAAAGGAATGAACAATCTATTCAATGAAATAATATCCAAAAATTTTCCAAAGATAAAGAATGAATTGAAAAATCAAATAAAAGAGGCCTATAGGACACCAAATATACAAAATCACAACAGATCTATAGTAACGAACATTATAATGAAAATGCCCAGCATACAGAATAAGGAAAGAATTTCAAAAGCCACAAGAGAAAGGAATCAGATTACATATATGGGGAAACCAATTGGGATCACTGCAGATTTCTCAACTCAGATATTTACAGGGAGAAGACCCTGGAATAACACATACCAAGCTCTGAAAGACAATGGATGCCAACCAAGAATCTTACATCCAGCAAAATTAAGTTTTAGATTGATGATGAAATAAAAACCTACCAAAAAAACAAAAACAAATAAAAACACAAGTTAAAAGAATGTATGGCAAGAAAGCCTGCAATACAGAACATTCTTGGCAAAATATTCCACAAGGAGGAAATAAAAAAAAATATGAAATTCAGCAAAGGGAGGAACTACACTAAAGGAAAGGCCAATAAAAGAAGAAACCTAGTCATGTTAAAAACCAAAAATAAACCCAAATGACTGGGAATACAAACCATGTCTCAATAATAACCCTGAAAGGCAATGGCCTAAACTCACCAATTAAAAGATATGGACTGGCAGATTGGATTTTTAAAAAAGACCCAACAATATGCTGCCTTCAAAAAACTCATCTCACAGGAAAGACATCCACAAACTGAGGGTGACAGGACAGGAAAAAATGTATCACTCACATGTACTAATAAAGTGGACTTCAAACCAAAGTTAGTGAGAAGGGATAAAGAAGGTCATTTCATACTGCTTAAGGGAATCACACGTCAGCAAGATATAACAATCTTAAACATCTATGCCCCAAACAATGGTATATCTATGTATATCAAACAAATCCTTTTCAACTTCAAGAATCAAATATATCACAACACAATAATACTGGCTGACTTTAACACACCACTATCTCTTACCACTAGCTAGATCTTCCAAACAAAAACTAAACAAACTATAGAACTCAATGAACAATCAATACTTTAGACTTAACAGACATATGTAGAATATTCCATCCGTCCACCAACAAGTGAATAAACTTTCTCAGCAGCACATGGATCCTTCTCTAAAAATAGATCATATGCTATGCCACAAAGCAAATCTTAGCAAATACAAAAGATCAGAGATACTACCCTGCATTCTATCTGATCATAATGGAATGAAATTAGAAATCAATGACAAATTGAAAAATAGAAGCTACTCCCAACACCTGGGGACTAAATAATATACTATTGAATGATGCATGCATAACAGAAGACATTAGGGAAGAGAAAACAAAATTATTAGAGGTAAATAAAAATTCTGAAAAACATATCAAAATCTCTGGGACACTATGAAGGCAGTGCTAAGAGGAAAGTTTATTGCATTAAACTCATTCATTAAAAGAAGAAAAAGTCAACAAATAAACAACCTGACATTACATCACAAAGCCCTAGAAAAAGAGGAACAAACCACCACCGAAAGAAGTAGAAGACTTAAGGAGGCTGAGACAGGTGAATTGCGAGTTCAAAGCCAGCCTCAGCAAAGGCAAGGTGCTAAGCAACTCAGTGAGACACTGTCTCTACATAAAACACAAAATAGGGCTGAGGATGTGGGTCAGTGGTTGAGTGCCCCTCAGAGTGCCCCTAGAGGCATATGACCTACCCAAACTAAACCAGGAGGACATACACAACTTAAACAGATCCATTTCAAGCAAGAAAATAGAAGAACCCAACAAAAGCCTACCAACCAAGAAAAGCCCAGGACCAGATGGATTCTCAGTCAAGTTCTACAAGACCTGCAAAGAAGAATTAATACCAATACTCCTCAAATTATTCCAGGAAATAGAAAAGGAGAGAAGCTTCCAAACTCATTCTATGAGGCTAGTATCACCCTGATACCAAAACCAGACAGAGACACATCAAACAAAGACACACAATATCCCTGATGAACATAGAGGTAAAAATTCTCAATAAAATTTTGGCAAATCACATACAAAAACATATTTAAAAAATAGCGCACCATGATCAAGTGGGGCTCCTTCTAGGGATGCGAGGTTGGTTCAACATATAGAAGTCATTAAAGGTAATCCATCACATCAATAGACTTAAAGATAAGAATCATGATTTTATCAATCAATGGAGAGAAAGCATTTGACAAAATACAGCACCCTTTAATGTTCAAAACACTAGAAAAACTGAGGATAGTAGAAACATACCTCAACACTGTAAAAGCTATCTATGCTAAATCAAAGGCCAGCATCACCCTAAATAGAGAAAAATTGGCAGCATTCCCTCTAAAAACAGGAACAAGACAGGGATGCCCTCTTTCACCATTTATATTCAACATAGTCCTGAGACTCTAGCCAGAGCAATTAGATAAAAGAAATTAAAGGCATACAAACAGGAACAGAAGAACTCAAACTGTCATTATTTCCCATTGACATGATACTAAGAGGATCCAAAAAATTCCACCAGAAAACTTCTAGAATTAATAAATGTATTCACCAAAGTATCAGGATACAAAATCAACAACAATAAATCAAATACATTTATATACATCAGTGACAAATCCACTGAAAGAGAAATTAGGAAAAGTACCCCATTCACAATAGCTTCAAAAAAAATAAAATACTTGGGAATCAATCTAACAAGAGAAGTGAAAGATTTCTACAATGAAAACTACAACACGCTAAAGAAAGACATCAAAGAAAACCTTAGACAATGGAAAGGTCTCCCATACTTTTCAATAGGCAGAATTAATATTGTCAAAATGGCCACACTACACAAAGCGCTATACAGATTCAATGCAATTCTAATTAAAATCCCAATATCATTCCTTATAAAAGTAGAAAAAGCAATCATGAAATTCATTTGGAAAAATAAGAGACCCAGAATAGCCAAAGCAATCCTTAGAAAGATGAGTGAAGCAGGAGGCATCACAATACCAGACCTTAAACTATACTACAAAGCTATAGTAACAAAAATGGCATGGTGTTGGCACCAAAATAGACAAGTAGATCAATGGTACAGAATAGAATACACAAAGACAAAGCCACATAAATAAGGTTATCTCATACTAGACAAAGGTGCCATAAACATATTGGAGAAAAGATAGCCTCTTCAACAAATGATACTAGGAAACCTGGAAATCCATATGCAGCAAAATAAAACTAAACCTCTATCTCTCCCCATGCACAAAACTCAACCCAAAGTGGATTGAGGATCTAGGAATTAGACCGGAGACCTTAAGTTTAACAAAAGGAAAAGTAGGCCTAATTCTTCATCATGTCTAATTAGGCCCCGACTTCCTTAACAAACTTCTAAAGTGTAAGAAATAAAATCAAGAATCAATAAATGGGATTATTCAAACTAAAAAGCTTCTTCTCATCAAAAGAAACAATCAATGAGGTGAAGACAGAGCCTTCACTTTGCGAGCAAATTTTTGCCACATGTATATCAGATAGAGCACTGATCTCCAGGGTATATAAAGAACTCAAAAAACTTAACACCAAGAAAACAAACAACCCAATCAATAAATGGGCTAAGGAGCTGAACAGCCACTTCCCAGAAGAAGATATACAATTGATCAAAAATATATGAAAGAAATGTTCAACATCCCTAGTAATTAGAGGAATGCAAATCAAAACTACTCTAAGATTTCATCTCACTCCAGTGAGAATGGCAATTATCAAGAATACAAACAGTAAGTGTTGGTGTGGATGTGGTGACAAAAGGCACATTCAAACATTGCTAGTGGAACTGCAAATTGGTGCAACCAATCTGGAAAGCAAGATGGAGATTCCTTAGAATACTTGGAATGGAACCACCATTTGACCCAGCTATTCCATTCCTTGGTCTATACCCTAAAGACTTGAAAAAAGCATACTACAGTAACACAGCCACTTCAGTGTTAATAGCAGCACAATTTACAATTGGTAAACTGTGGAAGCAAACTAGTATTCCCTTCAATAGACACATGGATAAAGAAAGGTGGTATATATACACAATGGAATATTACGTAGCATTAAGAGAGAACAAAATTATGACATTTTCAGGTAAATGGATGGAGTTGGAGAATATCTTGCTAAATGAAGTAAGCCAATCCCAAAACACCAAAGGCCGAATATTTTCCCTGATAAATGGATGCTGATCCATAATGGGGGTAGGGAGCATGAGGGAAATGGAGGAATTTGGATAGAGAAAAGGGTAGGGAGAGGAAGAGAGGAGGCCTGGGGGGGAGAAAAGATGGTGGAATGAGATGGACTTCACTACTCTAGGTACATGTATAAAGATATGAATGGTGTGACATTACTTTGGTTTCAACCAGAGAAATGAAAAATTATGCTCTGAGAAGACAGGACCAAAGCCATCTTGACATTGTTGACCTTTGTCCCCAAATCAGCAGCCCCCACCCACCCAGTTCCTGAAAAGTTGCAACACCCTTAATGGCATCCTGCCCAGGCGCCAGTAAATTGGTTAGCAATTTGGGCCAACCAATCAGGAAACTAAATATCGGGCCCACTTCAGTCAAACCTATCAGCCTAAAGGTCAACTGACCTCACGCTGATCACACTCACTTTTTCCCAATCCTAGAATGACAAGACTGCTGTACCCCTGCGAGCGCTTTCCCTTACCCAACCCTGCAACACTAAGGCATGTACTCCCCAGCTTGCAATTGAAACCCATAAAAATCCCCATTCCCCTAGACTCGGGGCCACACCTCCCTACCTGCTGTATCGGGGAAGGTGTGTGGTCCCTGCTGGAGCTTGTAATAAAGACTCCTTTTTGTGACTGAATCGGAATCACACTTCTGGTGGTCTCTGGTGGTCTCGTGAGCTCGGGCATTACATTTGGGGGCTCGTCCAGGATTCCCCAGACCCCCAGGACCCTCCCAAACCAAAGGGTCAAACACCGGCTGGTAAGAATTCTGTGTCTGTACTGTGTATGTGTATGTGTTTCTGATCAGTGTGTCCTGGGAGACATTTCTGCCGACCTAAGACGTGCCTAGGGGACACGCTGGGGGGCACAATCAGGGGGATCTGGAAGACATTCCAGATCCTGCGGGTGAGGATGGAGTGCCTCACAGTCTGCTTCTGCCGGGGACAACAGCCAACGCAGCTATTTTGCGTTTGGTTCCGTCCTTGATAGACCAGTTTGTTTTGCTTCCAAACGAGATTTGGAAGACTGAGTCTAACTGGCTTTGTCTGTCTTGTCATGTTGTTTGTCTTCCTGTGTGTCTTGTCATGTTGTTTGTCTGTGTTGTGTGTGTGTATTCTTGATCCGTGCATCCCGGGAGACAATTCTGCCAACCTGTACCTAGGCGGACGCGCTGGGAGGCACTGGTTGTGGGGATTTGGAAGATGTTCCAGACCCCACGGGTGAGGACAGAGCACCTCACACTCTGTGGGAGAGGACGGCCATCGCGGCAGTTGCGCGTCCAGCCCCTCTCCAACAGACCTTTTTCGAGTTTACTTCCAAACAGCGTTCGGTGAGCATCTGTGTCTGGCCAGCCTTGTGGTTTCTGTCTTTGTTTATCTCTTTGTGTGTGTTTGCCTGACTGAGACTGACAAAGTGGGACAAATGCAAACTGAGTCTCATTTTAGATCATTGTAAGGACATTAGGAAAAGAGCTAAAGGGCTAGAACTTGAAGTCAGAAAAGGGATGTTTTCTGTCTTTTGCAGCAAAATGTAACAAGTGTTCTTTACCCAGCTGCAACTCACCCTGTAGCACCCCCCCCCCCACTGGCTCTCAGGTGCCTCCAAAGCCAGCAAGCTGCAATTTAGCAAGGACTTCAGTAAGCAAAGCTACTGGAGAAGAGACCAGTCTGCAACCCAAGGAAAGGAAAGAGAAAAACTGTCTTTTATTTGGCTTACCTCAACCAAAGTATAAAGCTACCTATATTTTTCAGCTCATGATTTTGATTCTGCATGCCAAAATTAAGATTTCTGATCAGATGTATTTTATCCAACAATGGAGTTTTTTTAAATGTCTAACATTGCAATGGAAATTCATCTGCAGGCCTTTACTATTGTTGTGTTATACGTCTATGTGTGTGTGTGTGTGTGTGTGTGTGTGTATACCATGTACATGGTACCAAAATTGGCATGGATAATGAGCACTCATGAATTAAAACCTAAAAAAACTGACCCAAATACCTTTGATTCATGTGATTCAAAAGTTTGATTTAAATTGGATAAACAAGTGAAATTAATGAGGTCTTTAAAATCACTACCTCACGGTTGAACCATGAAAGGTGTTGTTCTCTATAAAGTGTTTAAAATGTAATTAATTATCATTCCTTCTAGGATTTCCTTCAGCAGAAAATGATGGCTTACAGTGTTAACCTGGTTTTTGTGGATAGCCTAAGTTAAAAGTAAATAGATCAAACTTAACATAAATGGGACAAACATCATGTGGGTTTCATAAAGTTGTTGCTCAATGAAGGATTTAAAATTGCTTTGTCATCACTAAAACTTTAAATTAATGTAAAGCCCAACAGGTATAATTCTATATACTTAAACATTGCGTTATCATAAATGGTAAATGAATGTAATTCTCTAACCCAGCCTAATTCTATTTTAAGATTGAAAGCCAGTTTGACAAGAGGTCATGAAGGTTTATTTTTTGTTTTACTTGCTTGGTCCATGTTTTTATTAGGTGATTGCCCTCCTTAAAACCTAAGCAGCGCCCTCATGCTGAATCCCGAGTTCACTCCCTATCTAGGATGTTGAGCCATGCAAATCATTGACTTGCTACCTGCCTCTGTATTGCTACTGCCAGAAGCTTGTTAATTGTAAACCTACCTTTATGATTCTGTGTTGCAGACTTCCCTGCTCCTGGACGGAGTTGCTGCCCTCGCTGCTTAAAGGGGACAGCCAGTGTATGGCTGATTTGTGTACATGGTGTAGGCTTACTTAATTTGATTTACAAATTGGAGTCAATTATCCTTTCTTTGTGTTCTGGGTTCTATACATGAAGGCCTGAAGGTTTCTACTGTTTCATTTAAAGTACTATAAATAACAAAGTATTTCTTATCATTGAAATGGAGTAATTTGCCTAAATTCAGAAATTTACAAGGATTGTTTTGGAATTCTAGATATGGTACTTAATGGAAGGAAAGTCACCAAGACTCTCTTACCCAGAAACACTTCCTTTTTGGTGACTCTCTTACCCAGAAACACTTCCTTTTTGGTGACTCTCTTACCCAGAAACACTTCCTTTTTCCTTCCATTAACAAGAAACTTTCTTCCTTCCAAGAAACAAGAGGGTTTAAAATAAGTGTTAAAGAAAGTTTAGAGTAAGTGATAAAAGGATCGAAATAATGAGAGTCTAAAATGAAGGGTAAATTTCAAAGGTTTATGTTTATGGTTAACTTGACTATTATTAATACAAGCTTATTTAATTTAAACTCTAATGTACTGATATAAAGCAAAATCCTGCAGAGATAGATGCAGGATTCCCCTTAAGGCACCCATGTTGGAATTAGAACACGGCAGAAGGTAAGGGGCAGAAGGTAAGGAGCAACTCCTGTTCTATTGCCAGGCTCTATTAGCAGGTCTCAAGGCGGCTGCACGCCGACCTACTAATTTGGCTAAAGTTTATGACATTAGGCAGAAAAGAGACAGAATAAAAATTTGGCTAGAGTCGTCCTAGCCAAAACCTCCAATGTCCTCCACATTGGAGCTGAATGAAAGAAAAAAGAAACTGAGACAGATTGCTGAAAGCGGAGACAAAAAGCCACAAGAGAACCATCATTCGATGCTAGGTAAGAACTAATGTGCCTATTGCAAGGAAGGAGGTCACTGGACTAAGGACTGCCCCAAAAAGGAACCCAAGACCAAGATAATGTTCACCAAGGAGGACGACTAGAGGGGACAGGGTTCAGAACCGCTCCCTAAACCCAGGGTAACTCTAAAGATGGAGGGATGGCCCATAGACTTTCTGATTGACCTTGGAGCCTAACATTCGATCTTACTCCAGGCTAATAGGTCAATATCAGACCGTAAATCTTGGGTCCAAGGGGAAACTGGGACTAAACAATACTCATGGACTACCTGAAGAACTGTTGATTTGGGGATGGGACAGGTAACCCACTCATTTATGGTGATTCCTGATTGCCCATATCCACTGCTTGGCAAAAATTTGCTCACAAAAATGCAGGCCCATATTTCTTTTGGGCCCAATGGGGCTCATTTGACTGATAATAAAGGAAGCCCTATACATGTCTTAGTTATAGACTTACAGGAAGAATATAAATTATATGAAGGAGCTAAGTCTCCAGATAATAATATAAAAGACTGGCTAAAACAGTTCCCACTAGCCTGGGCTGAAAC
>CM053406.1:83556005-83604680 GCA_028644305.1 Xerus rutilus | reverse complement strand
CATTGTTTCAAATTGTCGGCAACATTCTTTAGTTAGAACAACTAAACTGAATTTTTTGCCTATATTTATTTTTCAAATTGTTTTTAAAATTATAGTAATGAACTATGTTCTAATTGTAATCATTTAGTAAATAAAGAAAATGCAAGCGCCCTTAACCTAATGAATTAATAAATCCACAAATTTTTTAATTGGGGGATTCTCAAGTATAATATTTAAATATTACAATAGATTCTGACTGGATAACACTGTATACCTTTTTTTTCTATTTCATTTATAATCTTTGAAATTATATCATTAAGCAATAGAAAATTTTCAAAAAATACATACTGTTTTGACTCAAACTTGTCTAAAATAATCAGAAACCACTAGAAATAACAATCAAATCAAATAATAATCTGTCAGTCAACAAAATAACAACCAAGCACAAACATATAATATGTGCAAAATAATATTTGCCCATTTGAACTAAATTTAGTCAGTTAATATTTTAACATTGACCAGTATAATTAATGAGGTTGTGTACAGATAGGTTAGCAATAAGGTTTTGTTTCTTCAAGAAAAAGTGAAAGTCCCCACTGCTTCTATTTTAAAGAAATGTATCTGTGATATGCTACTTGAAACCAATTAAACAAGTAACACTGGAAAAACATTGAGCCATTGTATAACATGTTACACTAAAGAACAGTTATGCAAATGAAAATGATATACATGTTCCGGTGTCTCAAATATGAGTGTTATTATATACTGAACCAAAAAAAAAAAAAGTTAAAGGGAAAGAAAGCCCAAGGAAAAATCAGAACAGGTGCTTTTTCAGCTTCTAGGCAAGATAAATATACTAGGAATGGATTTACGCTCTTTCCTGAAACAACCACAAATAAATAAAAACAACTATATGAAGAAAAATAAGAAAATATTTTTATGATGGTGCTTATAAGATCCTGAAAGTAAGTTCCTTGAGAGACAGAAAAAAAGCAATTAAAAACAAAACTAGCACCCAACAAGGTTAAATTTGTAATCTGGTAATCTGATATTCATCAAAAATTGCGAGCTATGCAAAGAAGCAAGAAACCATTATTCAATTTGAGGAGAATTATAAATTAAAAAATAAATACCTAAACAATATTGATGATAAAGTTAATAGACAAGGACATAAAAACAATTATATTAGGCACAGAGGCGTATGCCTATAATCCCAGCTACTCCAGAGGCTGAGGCAGGGGCATCATAAGTTCAAGGCCAGCCTGGGCAACTTAGCAAGACCTCGTCTCAAATAATAAAATAAATGCCTAGGGATGTAGATCATTCATAGAGTACCACTGGATTAAATCCCACATACCACAAACAACAAAAATTAAAAAAGTTATACTGTACTCCATATTTTTAAAAAATCAATATAGAAGATTTCTTAAATACCCATATGATTTCTTGAAATACAAGCTAAAATATCTAGAATGAAAAAATGCTAGATAGAATAAGCTATGGATTAAACAGCACAGGAAATAAAATGAATACACAGCAATAAATAAAATGAAACACAGTAAAGAGAGATAATCAAAATAAAGGAAAAGAACATCATTGAGTTGTGGAACAATTTCAAGAGCCTAAACATTCATGTAATATACACATCCAAAGTGGACAGAAAATATTTAAAATGTACTATGGCTGCCGGGCACAGTGGCACATGCCTGTAATCCTAGAGACTCAGCAGGCTGAGACAGGAGGATCATAAGTGAGAAGACAGTAAAGAAAGGCTTTTAAAGTATTAAAAGAAGTAACACTGTCAACCTAGAATTCTATACATAGTGAAAAAACTCTTAAATATGTAGGTGAAAAAGTTGGGCTCTATTTGTGTACAATAATGAATCAAAATATATTCTACTGTCAAGTATAACTAATAAGAATAAAAAATATAAACAGAAAAAAAGCAGATGAAATGGAGTCAATAGAAGATCTTTACTACAAGAAATGTAAAGAATGACTCTCAAGCAAAAGAAAAATGATATCAGAGGGAAATGCAGACCTATATAAAGGTATAAAGAACACGACACTGGAAACATAAAGGAAAACACATAAGATTCTAATTATTTAGAAGATAATTCCTTAAATGAAAATAATAACTGCAGAAATTAGTAAGGTATTAGAGACTTGAACCAAAGTATCAATAGGTTTGACTTTATCAATGTCTTTAGAACACTTTTTCCAACACTGGCATAAATATCTTCTTTCCATGTATACCTGGACCAAAAATAGACAACATATTGACCATTAAAACAGGTCTTAGGAAATTTTAAAATGTCAGGTAATTCACAAGATATTCTACAACCATAACAGAATTAAATTGGGCATCAATAATAGAAACAAAATTTGATTATTCTCAAATTTTGAAAAATTACATACTATACTTACAAATAACAAATGGATCAAAACATATTCAAAATAGAAAGGAGAATGATTTCTAAGCTGAATTCAAATCAAAACTCAATAAACCAGAGCCAGGCATGGTGGCACATGACTACTATCTTATAATGATAACATGTAATACATTGATGGTAATAATAACATAATATATAGTATTGTATATTATATATAATACATAAATGTCAAATATTTGATATATACAATTTATTAAATACATGAAATATATTTATCATCTATATAATATATTTATTGTATATAATATAGTATATGATTATAGGCATTAATAATAATATGATATTATAATAATAATCCTATAATACTTAGGAGGTATATGCAAGAAAATCAAAAGTTCCAGGAAAGCCTGGACAACTTAGCAAGACCTGATCTCAAAATAATTTTTTTTCAAAAAGGAATATGGATCAGTGTAAGTGTACTTGTCTAGCCTATATAAGAAACAGGGTTCAACCTAAGCACAAAACAAACAAGCAAACAAATCTCTACAAACCAGAATGTTAGGGTTTTCACCAAAGCAATGTAGGAGGGGAAGCATGGAGGTACATACTGGTATTAATACAGAAAGTTCCCAAATCAATGTTCTCATTTCCATTTAGAAAACTAGAGAAAGGATACCAGAAATTAAATTAAGAAATTAAATCTAAACTAATTAGAAGAAAAAAATTGAGTACAAATATGTAAAAGAGAAAAAATAATAATAATAGAAAAATCAATAAATCAAAAGGTAGTTTCATAGACAAGATTCATAAAATTGTTAACCCTTCAGCCTGGTAGGTTAGGAAAAAATAAAAACTATCAACAACAGGAATGAATTACCTGATATCATTACATATGTTCACAGTATTTAAAGGAAAATAAAAGAATGTAATCTATGTGCATGTATGAGTACATCACAATGAATTTTATATCACAATGAATTTCACTTATTATAGCTATAATGCAGCAACTAAAAATAAGTAGAACAAAGATCAATGGCATTTAGGATGGGATTGGGGTGGCAAGGAGCAAAGGGGTAGTACTGGAGATTAAAATGGAGCAAATTATGTTATATGCATTTATGAATAAATCAAAATGAATTCTACATTATGCATAACTATAATGCACAAATAGAAAAAAAGAATATGAACAAAGTTATATCCACAGAATAAGTGGATAAATTTCTTTAAAACAAACTACCAACTCTCATCAGGAAGAAATAAATTATTTGCATAGTCCTAAATGAATTAAGGAAACTTGATTTTTTTGTTAGTTTTTCACAAATAACAATGATGGCTTTACATGTGAATTTTATCAATTATTTAAAGGAAATAATACTAATTGTACACAAACTCTTCCAAAAAATTGAAGAAGGGCTAATGATTATTGATTCATTCCCATAGGCTAGCATTACTCTGATATTATAGAGAGAAAAAAGTGTTACAAGGAATATACAGACCACTTCCCTTATGAATCTAAAGAACTGTAAACAAAATTTTAGTTTATGGAAACCAAGAACATATAAAAAGAATGAGCAAGAATTTTTCTTTCTTCTTTAAAGTCTGTTTTAATGTTGTTATTAGTGTATTAGAATTACACATAATTGTAGGGTTCATTTTGAAACATTCATAAATGCATAGAACATGGTTTGCTCTATTTCATTTCTCATTACTTCCCTTTCCCTACTCTCCTTCCTCTCCCTGATCCCATTCCTTCATTCTACTGATCTTCCTTCTATTTCATTAGTTTTCTAAATGATACATTATAATTTATATAAAACTGGGATTATGATATTTTCATGCTTGTACATAATTTGGCTGATTTCATTTCATAGTCCCTTCCTATTGCACTTCTCCTTTCCCCTCCATATCCCTTCTCTATTCTGCTGTTCTCCCTTATATTTTCATGAGATGTCTTTTTTTCATTATTCTTATTTCTCTGAAGCTTCTGCATAAGAGAGTAGACATTTGATTTTTGACTTTCTGTGTCTGGTATCTTTCACTTAGCATGATATACTACAGTTCCATCCACTTACAAAGAAATCACAATTTCTTCTTCATGACTGAGTAGAACTCCATTGTGTACGTATACCACATATTCTTTATCCATTCATCTGCAGATGAATACCTAGATTAGTTTTATTACTTGACTACTGTGAACTGTACTGCTATAAACATTGGAAAGAAGGTACCCCTCTAGTATGCTGATTTCAGCTTTATAGGATAAATATAAAAAAATGGCAATGCTGGGTCATATGGTGGTTCCATTCCTAGTATTTTGAGGAATCTTCATACTGATTTCCATAAAGGTTATATTGATTTGCATTCACACAAACACTACATAATTCTTCCTTTCTCCCACATCCTTATCAGTATTTATTATCATTTATATTCTCAATGATTGCCAATATAACAGGAGTGAGATGAAATTTGTGTTGTTTTGATTTGCATTCCTCTGACTGCTAAGGATTTGAACAACTTCTCACATATTTGTTGGTTGTCTACATTTCTCACTTTGAGAAATGTCATTTTAGCTTCCTGTTCCCCTTTATTGATTGGTTCACTTATTTTGTTCATAAGTTTTTTGAATTCTTTTTTACATTCTGGATATTAAACCTCTGCCAGAAGAGTGGCTGGCAAAGAGTTTTTCCCAGACTGTAGGCTCTCTCTTCATGCTCTTGTTTCCTTCAGTGTGCAGAAGCTTCTTAATTTGATTCCATGTCATTTATTAATTCTTGTAGTTTCTTTTTTCTTGAGCTTTATGAGTTTTAATAAGGAAGCTGCTAGCTATGCCAATATGCTAAAGTGCTGAGCCTTCATTTTCTTCAAGCAGTTGCAGAGTTTCTGGTCTAATTCCTAGGTCTTTGATCCACTTTGAGTTGACTTCTGAGATACACGGGAATCTAGTTTTATTCTTCGGCTTCATTCTTCTACATATGGATATCTAGTTTTTCTAGCACCATTTGTTAAAAAGGGTGTCTTCTTCAACATAGGGTTTTGGCAGCTCTGTCAAGTATCAGATGACTATATCTACATGCGTTTATATTTGTGTCTTATATTCTACTTGTCTTCATGTCTATTTTTATGCCAAATACACACTGAGATTGAAGAACTAATAAAAAGTTTTCCAAAAAACAAAAGCCCAGTGTCAGATGTATTCTCAGATGAATCCTACCAGACCTTTAAAGAACTAATTCTAATCTTCCTCAAATTATTCCATGAAATAAAAAGAAAATAAATACTTCCAAATTAATTCATGAAGCCAATATATTCTGATATCAAACATAGCTAAGGACACATTAAGGAAAGAAAACCATAAACCAATATCTCTGATGAACAAAAATGCAAAAATCATTTAAAATATTAGAAATATGCATTCAAAAACACATAAAATGATCAGTTTTGCTTCATCCTAAGGATACAAGGTTGGTTCAACATACACAAATCAATACAAGTGATTCACCATATTAATACAATTAAGGAGAAAAACCACATGCTGATCTAAATAGTAGAAAGAAAAGTCTTTGACAAATTCTAGCATCCATTCATGTTAAAAAAACACTTAAGAAACTAGGGATGGAGGGAATTTATCTCAACATCTTAAAGAATATATATGACAAACTCAAAGCCAACATCATACTGAATGAAGAAAACCCAAAAGTATTCCCTCTAAAATCAGGAACAAGATAAAGATGTCTATTCTCATCACTTCTATTCAATATAGTTTTTGAAATTTTAGTCAGAGTAATTAGGAAAGAAAAGGAAACTAAAGAGATACAAATAGGAAAAGAAGCCAAAATATCTCTATTTGCAGATGATATGTTCCTATACTTAGAAGACTCAAAATACTCAACCAGAAGACTTCTAGAGCTGATAAACAAATTGCACAGAGTAGCAGGATAAGAAATCAACATACAAAATTAAATAGCTTTTCTGTACACTGATAATGAACCAGTAAAAAGAAATCAGGAAAACAATTCCATACACAACCTCCAAACAAATAAAATCTTAGGAATAAATCTAACCAAGGATGTAAAAAGGCCTAATGAAAATTATAGATCACTGAAGATATAAATTGAAGAAGACATTAGAAGTTAGAAATACCTCCCATGTTTTTGAACAGGCAGAACTAATATGATCAAAATGGCCACACTATAAATGAATTATACAGATTCAATGCAATCCACATAAAAAATATCAATGACATTCTTCACATAACTTGAGAAAACAGTCCTACAATTTATATGGAAAAATAAGCAACCCAGAATAGCCAAAGCAATTCTGAGCAATATAAAAGAGGCTGGTTCCATCAGTATACGTGAACTTAAATTACACTACATAGCTATAGTAACAAGAACAAGAGGTTTTATTACAGAAATGCAAGGCTGTTTCAACATTTGAAAAGTACTCTGTGGGTTGGCCCAATAATATTGGTGAAAAAAGACGTTCAGGATTTTAAAAAATGATCCAATATGCACAATATTTAAATGCTGTTTCTATGTATGAGGGATGTGTTAGTTCATTGCATACATTTTCCTACTTACTAATATATGTGTTTGTCTATCTGTGAATTCTAGTTATGTACATGGATACTTAACTTCAAAAAATCATAACATCCACAAAATATACAACATGAAAATTAGACTTATATTTCAGTAGCTCATCTATTCCTAAATTTAGTTGTCACAAATAGTAAGCAATTGCTATGTGTCTTAGCTATCCAAGAAGAACAAGATACTTATTTTACATATTTAATGGAGTTATTGTAAAGATCTACTGCAATTAAAACAAAATTCTAAATTTAAAAGCATAAGCATTTGTTCATTAAAATATTATCTCATGTCTTTCATTTTTACATTGTTTTATTGAGCTAAAATTGTACATATACATATATTTAACACAATGAATTTTTGTTCTGTTTCTCTACTCTGAGAATATTCAAATATCAGAGTGGAGCAACAGAACTACAAGAAAACCTCTGGGCATACAAGACTCAGGCAACACTGAGTAAATAGGGCATCTCCGCTGGGATTTATATGTTAGCAAATCTGTTCACTGAGTTCCCATAAACAGAAAAAAAAAAAAAAAAAGACGGGAACTTAAATAGAAAAAGGTAATAAAATTAACCCTATATCTTATATGATGATCCTTTTTATAATAAAAAGTTATATAATGAAAGGTGTTAGCAAAAACTAATAAAGATGTTAAATTATCTTGAAAGCTTCAAGTGATTATTTTTAATTTCACAAAAATAGACTACTTTGTGAAGACAAAAAGGAATTGTCCAAAGAGTTCAGTGGATTCTACAACTTCAGCAAAATGGTACAATACAAATATTGTTAAAATGAGAGAACAGCTGGCATATCGAAATTATCTGTAGCCAGTAATCTTCCTTGGCATTGTAAGATTGCACAGAAAAACTAAAAGAGCTAAAGCTGAGATGGCTCGCGCTCTCTCCTTCTCCCTCTCTCTCTCTTTATCCCCCACCCATTTACCCACTTATTTATACAAGCTAGCTGTCATAATTTTTTAAAGTATCATTTATTTCTAATACATACAATTCAAAATGTTTTGAGATCATTTGATTAAAGACAATGAAGCTGTCCAGGATAGATTGCCACAAATATCTCATTATGATTTAAGCCAAGGGAATTTTGTCACTAGGAGAGTAATAGATGGTACACTGGAGAACACTTCATCAAATGTTATTCCAGTACACAGTATGTCACCATATTCAGGATCCAGTTGAACATATGTTTCGTGGGACTTACCAACTTTTTTTTTTCTTTTTTCTTTTTCTTTTTTTTTGGTACTGGATATTGAACCTAGGAGTGCTCAACCACTGAGCCACATCTCCAGCCCTTTTAATTATTTTATTTTGAGACAGGCTCTCACTAAAGTGCTTAGGGCCACACTACATTGCTGAGGTTGGCCTCGAACTTGCAATCCTCTTGCTACAGCCTCCCAAATTGCTAGGATTACAGGTCTTCACCACTGCATACAGCCAAGACATACTGACTTCTATTTTGAAGTCAAGCAATCAAGATTTCAAATTAGGAGAGGAGAGCAAACAATGTTAGAGTTAGATCTGAATTGAGAACATGATTTTAATGTTGTTTAAAATATGTGTGTGTGCATGTGTGTGTGTGTAATTCTGGGAAAACCAGAATTATGAAATGTTAATTTGAAAAAAAATGTTTGAGAGATGCACATTAGGGCTTAACATAAAATACAGAAAAATAAAGTATTTGTTCATCTCTAAATCACAAAATCATGGCAAATGGTTTTTAAATGGAGCTAACAAACCTTATCAACCTTTAATATTTCTCCAGATACTATTTTTAAAACAATTACATGACCTCTGTGTTCATATCTGAGTAATAGTGTGGAATTTGATTCTCTCTAGAGACTTTTAACATGTGTGAAATACCTAACATATTTGCTATATATCAGCTGAGGAAACTTATCTGACAACAGGTTAGCAAGAAAGATTAGAGAACTAAAAAAATATATTCACTAAGAGGGAATTTACAAATCTCAAACTTTAATGTCACTGCAGTTTATACAATTGGTGATCACTCTCAGGAGCTGTAAAGATGGCAAAATTCCCTATCTGAACTGAATCGGAACCCATAAAAAAGCTCTGGTGACCAAATATAGTGTCACCTGCAAGAAACTTGCCGTAAAAAAAATGAATAAAGGTAGTTAGTAGGGCCTTTTTCTAGAGGAAACAGCATATTTTAATGATATTCTTCTATAATATAATTCTGCAATGTTGAACAGTATGCTAAGCTTTTCTGAGACTACTTTTCCTTATTTGAGAAGTGGGATGGCAAGAATATCAATCATGAAGACTATTAAATAGAGTAAAATATGCTAAAATATTTTTAAAATTTACTTTGAACAAATATTATTCATAAACTATATTTTAATCTAAGTGATAGCAGGTATAATTAGTATTATCGATAATGAAAATGGTAGCTTACATTTAATATGCATTATAGTTCCTTGGTATTGTTCCAAGCACATTATATATATTAACTATACTAACATATTAACAGTTCTATTATGCCCATTTACAGACAAGAATCATGCATAGTAAACTAGTACATGTTGATTCTAGAGTCCAAATTCTCAATCACTTCAATCTTGTTAGCCTTAATTAAACAAACAAAAACACTACAATAAATGCATATTGCTTGTAGTATGTAGTAATATTAACTTTTTAAAGTAATCCCGCTAAAATTTGAAAACAAAAACAGTCTCACTCCTGAGTAAATATAGTATTCCATAATTAGTAAGTTATTTTCAAATCTATGAATTCTTTCATTAGACTTTAGAGAGAAAATTCATGTTTGACTTTCAAAATTATATTTCAGTTTTCAACTAATTTGTAGTTAATTTAGGAATGATTCACTTGGAGTATTCAAATCATTCTGAATTTTTAAAATAATTTCCACACAGAAATGTCAATTCTTCATAACAAAATCAATGTTCTAGCTGCTGTTTGATTTCTTTCAAAACTTATTTTTTTCTTTTCTTTTTTTTATTTTTTCTCAAAAGTTGCATTTTAATACATGTTATCAAACATAACAGAAAAAAACAAATTTTCAGAAGCTGTACACACTGTTCACTGAAAACATTTGTTAAGGCAAATAGAAAAAAATTGTTACAATCATAATTTTTCTAACTTTGCACAAAATTATAAGCAGATTAAATTCTTCATATTAAACACCTTTATATGCACTTTCAATGAACAGTATATATATATATATTTATATATATATTTTATCAACCATCTTTACTATACCCATTCCCCTTTCCTGTCCCCCGCCTCCCTCATGTCGCGTCCAGTGTTTCTCTATTTCTCTTATGTTTCCCGTTCCCACCTCCCTTATTCATCAGCATCCACTAATCAGAGAGACCATTCGGCATTTGGTTTTTTGGGATTGGCTTACTTCACTTAGCATAATGCTTTCCAGTTCCATCAAAACTTAGCTTTACTCCAAAAGATGATGGGTTGAATATAAAGCACCATTAATTTTTATAGGAAGGATATTTACAACACGAGTTCATAAAGAACAGAAATCAAGAGAAATTATGTTTTTATTATGCTTAGGACCTTACACACATACAGCCCAGTGCACCTCAGGTTTACTATGTGCCCACATGTGTGTATGGGGTGGGGGAGGTACAGGGGATTGAATCCAGTGGCACTCTACCACTGAACTGCATCCCCAGCCTTTTATATATTTTTTTTTCTAATTTTGAAACAGGGTCTCAGTAAGTTACCTAGGCTGGCCTCGAACCTGTGATCCTCCTATTTAGCTTCCCAAGTCACTGGGATGACAGGTGTGCATCACCACATCACCACTCTAGGTTTACTCCTTTTGAGATAAGCATTAGAATATGCTGCTGAATATAGGTGCTGCCATTAGCTCAATTTTACAGATTAGGATTTATGGAAGCTTAGAAAAATTAAGTCACATTTCTCAGATCAGAGAGCCAAATATCAAAGGTAGGAAGAAAAGTAAACCCCAAATTCCGAAGCACCTTGATAAACTTGGTTAATCCCACCGTTTTATGAAATAGTTTTTCACCAAAAACAGAATGATAACATAATCAAATATAGGAAAAAATATTTGTTCATGCAAACGTCAGCTTGCTTTAAATAAGCAATTGGCAAAAGTGCAACAAATTTACAGAGTCCAGAGATATTTATTTCTAATTAGTAAATATTTTACTTTATAAGGCTTCTTCTGTGCCATAATTGTATAGTGTCTTTATTCTACAAGTTTCTTGAAATGCCAGTGTCCACACAAGTGAATGGCATGCATTTTAAATAAGACAGATTTCAACATCTTCACCAAGTACTTTAGTGTAAACTCTACATTTTTAAGAAATTATTTTTTCTAAAACATGTTATAAATAATGTATCCTGAACCCTTAAATCCTATCTGTTGTTTAAATAGTATAAAGAGACCCCTAATACCTTAAAAATACTAGTATTATTACATTTATTTTTTATACTGAACACCACTCAAGTTATGTTTTTTCAAAGTTCTGCTTGATCTTTTAAGGGAGCACTAGGTCATATATAAGAAAACATTTGAATCTTCATCATTGGTAGCATCTTTTGCTGTGTTTAGGCATGCAAATCCTATGGTGCTATTTAGCAAAATGAGGTAGTCTGTGAATATTTTTGATTATTGTGCCCTTAATTGTTGTTAGTATGTCCTATTTTGTTGGCAGATTCGCATTTGTCAATTAAAATACCAACAAATGGCATGTTTCTTGTAAAACAACTGCCCTTTTCAGCCTTGATAGTATTCAGGGTACATAAAACAGTACTGCACTGATTCATTGATTTTTTTCCCACACTTTGTGCCTGCCTGCCCTTTCCATTGTATATGTTTAAACTGCTTTGGCAAAGGTTAAGAGTGACTGCAAAATTGCTAAATTTGATGGACACTTTTCTGTTCTTATCTTATTTGATTGTTTTATAAAGACTTGGAGACTGTATCAGTATTCTCAGGGGTCTGGTGTGGCCTCTGTTTCTGCTCTTCCCTGAATGACTTCGTCGATCCATTTGGCTTGAAATACCACAGTAAATGTTTATTGCAACCTCAATCCTGAGCACCAGACTAAGCAATTTATAAATTTCTTCAAGACAGAAGTTGTCCATGGGTTCTGCATTGCCATTAAGATAAAGTCCAAGATTTTAGAGACAGATATATGGTTCTTACATGACCCAGTTCTCATCCACTTCTCTTTCAAATGTATCTTGCAACTGACACCACTTTGACTTATGTGCTATGAGCTCATGATTCCATAAAGATAACCTGCTTTATGCCTTACACACTTATGTCTCTCTGCTTAAAATGTCCTTCTTATTTCAGTGCAAACTTGAAACTTACATGATAGAAGCAGCTCTGTCACAAAACCTTTCCCAAATTCTCCTCCTTATCATCACACTCTCTGTGAGTGGTGGTAGAGGGGGCACCTAAAGCCACCATGTTCCATCATATTTGTAAGTTTGCTTGTCTATCACCTCCTTTTATCTAGCAACTCTGTGGTCAGAGATTGGACTTTTTCTTACTGTTAGAGCATGTAATTTTACATTATATATGGATGTTCAATAATTGCAACGACTCTCTACTATGGTTACTTGTAGTAGTGATATTTTAATCTTATCAACAGTGATGTCCCTATATACTATGATATTCACAAAGAATTTAATTTGGTTAAAACCTATTAAATGTTAAGTCTTGTCTATTACATATAAACACAATTCTTTTTATGTTTACTTTTACATTCTTACTCCTCTGTGAGTCATAAATTTTATATTTGAAGTCCAAGAATATTCATTATTATACTATCCCTAATGACAATCATCTAAAGAACATGCATATTTAAACAAAAATCACTATTTGCAGATCTTTGTCATATATTCCCTCACTCCTGAAAAATAAATCTGTCTTCTATAAAAGTTTTTCATCTTCATAGACTCAGATTCCCTCACCATCTATTATCTTATTTGGTGTCTCTGAGGCTACCATTTTAACGGTTCCTTATTTAGAGAAGAAATCTTCCAAACCTTAATTAGAATTAATTAGAATAATGATTATTTAACTTTATATATGATTAGAATTAATTAGAATAATGATTAATGATTAATTAGAATTAATTAGAATAATGATTATTTAACTTTATATATGATTTAAAGTCTAAGGTACTGAAAAATAGACCAAATATAAAAATTATGACCATCAGTACTATTATTTCATAAAACTTGTAACTTCTCTGCATTTAAATGGTTAAAATTTATCTCCTCCCATGGCAGTTGTATGCAGGAGCTGTGGTTAAGAGCATGGGATAATGAAACACTCTAGGTTCAATCCTTATTCTGTCTCTTATTCCCTGTAGGGCCTTGGGTATGTAACTGTGCTCATTTCCCTACCTGTAAAAAGGAGATACTATCAGTTGCTACCTTATGAAGTTGCTGTGAGAATACCAGCAGTTGGATTTTTTCAGTCTACTGCCATTGGCCTTGTAGTTGGTAAAGAGATTTCTCATGATTCTGGAAATAGATGGATTGTCTGTCCAAATATTCATGTGAGCCTTTTCTCTTTAAGGGTATGTTTTAGTAAGTACTCTAGTAGAAATGTAGGAAAGATGATTTTAGGAAATGAACACAATATAAGCCAAAGATTTCAAATGTATCTTTATGATTTTCTTCATTTCTGTCTCTCTCTTTTCTCCATCTCTCTTTCCTTAAATATTTTATTTTATGCTGAATGGGGAAGTAACACAGTCTCTTAAAATAATAACTGTCTTTCAAATCTGTTAGATAAGTCAACATTATTAATCTAATTTTTTTCTTCAGCTTGAATTTAAGATTTATATATCTTGAATGCATCCTTAATATAGATTATTTATAAGCAGGGCATGCTTCACTTCTTCCAGATGAAAAAATTATAATGATTTATAAAACATATCAACATATTAAAATCACATCCCAACCAACATCCAAGTTAATTTTTAATTAAAGACAAATTTGAAGTAGTTACATTCTGCTTACAGACCTAAAATAACTATAAATGGTTTATATTACATAATTCCTATGTAGTAATATAACAATATTAGGAAATAACATACTACCTTACAGCCATGATAAATGTGACTATCACTGCATGATAAATAAGACATTTTTATTTATGAAGTAGATGTCAGACTCCACTGAAAAATGTGTATTATATTCAATGTATTTATTCCTAAGCTTATTGAAGTTATTTTGCTGCCAATGGATAAAATAACAAGCACTTTTATGTGCTTAATGGATTAAAAATGTGTGAAACTAGTTAAATATCCTATGTTTACAAGTTTATTAAAACTCCACAGCAAGTTATATATTTGATTAAAGATTTATAGAGAATACACTGGATCACATTCTTATAGGCAAAACTGATGATTTCATGGGGAAATGCTCCAACATTGGAATTATTGTGACAATGTCCATCACTCATACAGAAAGGAAAGTTCCAAAGTGAAAAAAAATGCAGTCATGAAAAAATATAACACAGGAACAAAAAATAAGTCATTACTCACATAATACAAATATATATTTGATACACTGAGTTAAATTAAAACAGCCATAAAGAGAACTATTAATGAAGGAGACCTAAATCTTTTAACGACTTAAATATCTTAACTACTTCCAAGTTCAATATATTTATATTATATAATAAGAATTATAATTGATATTATTAGCAGCATTTTTCCAGAAAACAAATCTATAATGTTGTTAAAGTACAGATTTATAAAGCTTACACCTTAACAAGAATCAGGATTTTTTTTTTTTTCTTTTTTTGGTACTGGAGATTGAACTCAGGGGCGCTCGACCACTGAGCCACATCCCCAGCCCTATTTTGTGTTTTATGTAGAGACAGGGTCTCACTGAGTTGCTTAGCACCTCACGGTTGCTGAGGCTGGCTTTGAACTCACAATTCTCCTGTCTCAGCCTTCCTAAGTGCTGGGATTACAGGCTTATGCCACTGTACCCAGCCAGAATTTTTGATAGTAGAATTCACAATAAATTTGTTTTACAAACTCCCGCAAGTAATTCTTATATGTACTCACATTTGATAACTGTTAATAGCAGAACTGAGTATGAATTTAGATACTCCCGTTTTTTGGACCCTTAATCTCCTCATATGTAAAATGGTAAGCTAATATTTACTTCATCAGATCATTGAGAAGGTATTATTAGTAAGGATCCCAACTAGTTCCATTGGAATTGCAATGGCTCACACAGGGCTTATTTACAAAAAGGCTCCTTACAAAGATTAGAGTAGCATTGGGGTAGCACAGGTGATTCCCCATGTGGAGCCAGCAGTGTCAAGCTGTACCTCCCACCAGTATGAAGGGAGGAGGAAGCAGAAGTTAGCAGAAGAGAGGGAGTTGTGTACTGCAGGCTATGAGAGCAGAACAGTCACCTTGATGAAGCATAGTTCCTAAATTACCAACCTCATATGTAAGAAACAAAAATAGATACCCTCCTCTCATTCTCCATTCTTACCCTCTGACCTCTTAATTGGCTAAGCCCAGCAGGAAGCCAGAAGCCACAGAAGCCTGTTAATATAGTACATGCATATCAGTCTCTCGTAGCAGAAAATAGGGAGAAGATAATGGACAGTGGATCTTAAAGAGAAGTAAACGGGAGATATGTCATACATGTAAAGTGGTTAGTGCATTCCATTTTCAATGGTTTCTCGTTTCTGTGGTGAAATGTGTTCTGAATGAATTTGTGAAAAGTTCTAACAATGTACTTAACACCTGTTTGTAAACAAAATATTGAGGATAAGATGAAGTAGACAGTTCTAGATAGAAATCAATGAAATGACCCAGTGTTATTTTGATGACTGCCATCTCTAAAATCAAGTTAATATTCTTGAAACTTTTGTAACTGTCATACATTTTAATCATATTTTTTTCAAATTACTAAGTAATCAACAATACCTCAAAATAATCCTATATGGAAAACAAAAATTCATCTCCAGCATTTGATTATAAAAATACTGATACTTCAATTAAATTTATGAATACATGAGAAAGTCAGGACTCAGATTCATGTATTTATTTTTGCTTTAAATTATATTTGTTTTTGCTTAAATTATTAATGCATTAATCATCTAAAATCATTATTGTAACAAAATGTACAAATGAATTTATAAGCAGGATACCCCCTTCCTTTCTTATCATGGGGTAAACACCTTAAACTTGTCATTCTCAAAGTATGGCCTCTTCCCAACCGTAATGAATCAGAAATTCTGAGAGTGAAGCCCAGGAATCTATCTCTTCAAAGTTCTTTGTGATCTTGATGCAGTTAAAGTTTGAGAATGACTCCTTTAATGAATTTTCTTTAATAACCTAATGTCCGCTGCCATAGCTGAATTTGAGTATTGGGAAAAAACAAATATACTGATAGGGATCTTTCTATGGTTTTTGCCTAATTTAAAATGATGAATGTGAGTGAGAGAAGACAATGGAATACAGGGGTTGCCTCCTTGGTGGCTTTGTGGCATGAACCAAGAAAAACAGGCAGCTTCTCAGCAAAGTGGGTGAACGATCAAGAACTAGGGGGGACTTTACTAGAATTTAATTCTGGACACTAAAAACAAATCAGGGACTCAGAAGATCTTATATAATAAAATAAAGGGGAAAGATTGCCAGCCCCCCCGCCATAGCAGTGGCTGGAGGCACAAGCCAGAACAGTCTCTCCATGAACATAATAAAGCAATAAAGGAATTAAAGGAACCCCCATTCTCAAGAATACTGAGGCAGGTCAGAGTATGGATAATTTAGAGATTAGAGTCACTGCCTGGAAAAACAGTAAACTATGATGCACCGCATCTGTGTACAGGAAAGAAGCTGCCATCTCTCCCAGTGGCAGTGCTTGGAGGAGAGCTGGGGGAACCATTTTGCAGCCCCAAAATGGGGGCTGGTAGCTAGGGGAACCGATTACTGGCAGACCAGAGTCTGGCTCAAAAAACAAGTCAGAAAAATTCACGCTGCATGACAGAGTGTATGCCAAAGTGACCAGAAGAATATCAAGCATGGAGAGAAGTTTACACAGAGGACTACTGGTCATGGAAATCCTCCTGGCTTCCCCCATTCCTTCCAATCTGGCTGCTTTCAGGAAGAGAAGCCCCAGACTGGGAATTTTAAAGAGCAAGGGGCAGGAGAGATTGAGTTTGGAGACTGAATGATATACCAGAAATTTTGGGGTCTGAGGCCAAATAGTAGGCTAAGAACGGGCTCCAATACCACACAAGTGGAACCTACAGGAGATTCCTAGGGTACAGTCTTCCAGCATGGACTTGCAATTGCTGGGCCTTGGAGGTGCTCTGACTTAAAATCTCCAGATCAATTGGCACCTAGTGAATATACTGGAGCATACCGAAGCCTACACTCCACCTCAAGGAGATCTACTTCCAGGACTAACCCTCTCACTCTAGCAATCCCAGAAATCCTGAGGGTGGAGCTAGCATCATACTCCAGCAAACCCCACCTACCTACTGAGAAGGGAAGCTGAGAAACTTTTGAATTCCAAGGGAAACAATGATTCCAATTGTTCATCAATATTTTTTTCTTTTTCTTTTTTTCTCTCACATTTCTACCATTTTTGAAACCAAGTATTTTTCATTCATCAGTTTATTGAAGACTGGGATGTCTGAATAATATATTACAGTATTTGTTGTGCATTATTTTATTTTTACTTTTATCTTTCTATTTTTAATTTTAAAAATTTACATTATACATATTGTTCCTCTCACTTATCTGTTTCCCTGGAGTTTCATTCTCTTTTTTCTCCTGTTAACGGCCAACCTCTATTAATCCCTCTTTCATTCTTCCTATAATTTTTTTACTTCTATTTTCTCTCCTCCTTCCTCATAAACATCAAATCCTACATAACTTCTCTCTTTTTCCACCATTTGAAATTGTAAATGCTTTTGAAAATATATTGTTTATATTACAGACAATAACCGAACATATCATTTATGTTTATTATGATAAAACTTTACAAGTCTTAGCAGGTGCTATTTGGTTTAATGATATATATTGTTTCCTTTGGGTACTGGTATTATTTGTTTCCCATTTAAAGGCAAGGTACTGGACACCTTCAGGGACACTATAAGTCTACAGAGTGCAAACTGTATTGCCTCAGATCCACATTGCTGGATGGGTAGGCACACAAACAACATGAAAAAGCAAGGAAGCAAATAATTCCAAAGATGCTCCAATAATAGAATCCATTGACAACACAGTAGTAGAAATAATAGAGAAGGAGTTTAGAATGTCAGAATGTACATAGTTAAACTGCTCCACAATGTAAATGATGAGTGAAATTAGAGATTAAATTCAGGAAGTGAAAAATCACTTCAATAAAGAGAGAGAGATTTTGAAACAAAATCAAGCAGAAATTCTTTAAATGAAGGAATCAAAAAACCAAATTAAAAATTCAATGGAAAGTATCACCAACAGACTAAACTACTTGGAAAACAGAATCTCAAGCAATTAAGATAAAATATATAAGCTTGAAAATAAAGTTGACCATGGAGAGAAGATGTTAGAAAGCTATGGATAGAAATTGCAAGAACTGTGGGATAAACATAAAAAGACCAAATTTAAGATTTATTGGGATAGGTGAAGGTGCAAAGATATAATCCAAAGGAATGCACAATCTCTTCAAAGGAGTAATATCATAACATTTCCCAAAATTAAGGATAAAATGGAAAATCAAATATAAGAGGTTTACAGGACAACAAATGTACAAAATTACAACAGATCCACACCAAGGCACATTATAATGAAAATGCCTAACATACAGAATAAGGATAGCATTCTAAAGGCTGCAAGAGGAAAATATCAGTACATTTAGGGGGAAATCAATTCGAATCTCACCTGATTTCTCAACCCAGACCATCAAAGCTAGGAGATATAATATATGCCAAGAATAATATATGCCAAGCTCTGAAGGAAAATGAATGCCAACCAAGAATTCTATATCCAGCAAAATAAAGCTTCAGATCTGAAGATGAAATAAAAAGCTTCCATGATAAACAAAATTTAAAATAATTCACAACTAGAAACTCTTCATTACAGAACATTCTCAACAAAATATTCCATGAAGATGAAATGAAAAAAAAAAAAAAAAGTGAAAACCAGCAAAGGGAGGAACTACACTAAAGGAACAGTCAAAGGAGATACTAATTCAAATTAAAACCCAAAAATAAACCAAAATGAGTGGGAATACAAATCACATCTCAATAATAACCTTGAATGTAAATGGCCTACACTCATCAATCAAAAGACACAGACTGGGAGATTGGATTAATAAGCAAGACACTGTCTCCAAAAGACTCACCTCACAGGCCATCCACAGAATGAAGGTGGAAGGATGGAAAAAAAATATCACTCACATGGATGGTGTAAACAAGAAAGGGTTTCCATCTTCAGACAAAATGTACTTTAAGCCAAAGTTAATCAGAAGGGACAAAAAAGGACATTTAATACTGCTTAAAGGAATTATACATCAAGAAGACATAACAATTATAAATATTTGTACCCCCCAAAATGGAGCATCTACATACATCAAACAAACCCTTTCAATTTCAAAAATCAAATAGACCAAAATACAATACTGGGTGACTTTAACACATCTCGCTCACCACTGAAAAGTTCCTCCAAACAAAAACTAAACAAAGAAACTACAAAACTAAATAATACAACCAATAATTTAGACTAATATAGAATACTTCATATATTAATAAGAGAATACACTTTCTTCTCAGCAGCACACAGATCATTTTCTAAGGTAGATATATTTTATACCACAAAGCAACTATGAGCCAATACAAAAATTGAGATAATACCCTGCATTCTATCAGATCATAAGGGAGTAAAATTAGAACTCAAGGATAAATACAAAATAGAAGCTACTCTAATGCCTGTAGACTAAATAATATGCTATTGAATGATGAATGGATAACAGAAGAAATCAAGGATGAAATAAAAAAATACTTAGAGATAAATGAGAATAGTGATACAACATATCAAAATTTCTGGGACACTGATTTCTGAACTCCTCTTAGTCCTCAGCACTGCTAAGAGGAAAGTTCATTGCATTGAGCTCATTACTTAAGAGAATAGAAAATCAACAAATAAAAGACCTAAAATTACATCTGAAAGCACTAGAAAAAGAACAAATCAATACAAAAAGCAGTATAAAATGGGAAATAATTAAAATCAGAGCTGAAATCAATGAAATGGAAGCAAAAGAAACAATTCAAAAAATTGATAAAATACAAGTTGGTTCTTTGTAAAACTAAATAAAATAGATAAACCCTTAGCCACACTAATAAGAGAAAAATAAATAAAACCCAAATTACTGCAATTCACAATGAAAAAGGAAATATCCTAAGAGACACTATCAAAATACAGAAGATAATTAGAAACTATTTTGAAAATTTATACTCCAATGAAATAGAAAATCTTGAAGACATCAAAAAATTTCTAGATACATATAACCTACTCAAAATGAACCAGGAAGACAGACAATTTGAACAGATCAATCTCAAGCAGCAAAATAGAAGACATAATCCAAAGCCTACCAGCATAGAAAAGCACAGGGCCAGATGGATTCTCAGCCAAGTTCTACAAGACCTTCAAAGAAAAATTAACACAAATAATTCTTGAATTATTTCATGAAACAAAAAAATGAGGGAACCCTTCCAAACTCATTCTAGTACCATCCTATTACCAAAACCAGACAAAGACACATCGAAGAAAGAAAACTTCAGATTCATATCCTTGATGAACATTGATGCAAAAACTTCTCAAGAAAATTCTGGCAAATTGCACACAAAAACATATTAAAAAGATAGTGCACCGTGATCAAGTGGGATTCATCCAAAGGATGCAAGGTTGGTTCAACATATGGAAATCAATAAATGCAATCACATCAATACACTTAAAGGCAAGAATCATATGTTCACCTCAATAGATGTAGAAAAAACATTTGACAAAATAAATCACTCTTTCAGGTTCAAAACACTACAAAAAATAAGGGACAGCAGGAACATACCTAAACATTGTAAATGCTATATATGCTAAACCCAAGGCCAACATTATTCTAAATGGAAAAATAAATGAAAGCAATCATTCTAAGAACTGGAACAAGGCAATGATGCTCTCTTTCACCACTTTTATTCAACATTGAAATTCTAGCCAGAGCAATTAAACAGAAGAAAGAAATTAAAGGGATACAAATAGGAAAAGAAGAACTCAAATTATCACTATTTGCTGATGACATGCTTCTGTTTTTAGAAGGCCCCAAAAATTTTACCAGAAAAATTCTAGAACTCATAAATGAATTAAGCAAATAGTATAATATAAAATTAACACATAAATCAAATGCATTGCTATATATAAGTGATGAATCCACTAAAAGAAAAATAAGGAAAACTACCCCACTCACAATAGCCTCAAAATTAATAAAAAGTTCACAATCTAACAAAAGAGGTGAAAGATCTCTACAGTGAAAATTACAGAACACTAAAGAAATAAATTAAAGAAGACCTTAGAAGATAGATCTCTCATGCTCTTGGATAGGTAGAATTAATATTGTTAAAATGGCCATACTACCAAAAGCATTATACAGATTTATTGCAAATTCCTATTAAAATCCCAATGACCTTTTTCATAGAAATAGAAAAGGCAATTGTGAAACCATTAAATTCATTTGGAAAATTGAGAGACCCAGAATCGCCAAAGCAATCCTCAGGAAAGAAAAGTGAAGCAGGAGGCATCATAATACCAGACCTTAGAATTATACTACAAAGCTATAGTAACACAAATGGCATGGTATTGGCACCAAAACAAACAGGTAGACCAATGGTACAGAATAGAAGACAGAGAGACAGACCCACATAAATATAGTTATCTCATACTAGACAAAGGCCCTAAACATATATTGGAGAAAAGATAGCCTCTTCAACAAATGGTGCTGGGAAAACTGGAAATCCATATGTAGCAAAATGAAATTAAACCACTGTCTCTCACCCTGCACAAAACAAAACTCAAAGTGGATCAGGACTTAGGCACTAGAATAGAAACCCTGCACTTAACAGAAGAGAAAGTACAACCAACTCTCCATCATGTAAGTTTAGAATCTGACTTCCTTAACAAGATTCCTAAAGTATAAGAAGTACAATCAAGAATAGATAAATGGGATGGAATCAAACTAAAAAGCTTGTTCACAGCAATTGAAATAATCAATAATGTGAAGATAGAGCTTAGAAAATCAGAGAAAATCTTTACTAACTGCACCTCAGATAGTGCATTAATCTCCAGGATATATTAAGAACTCAAAAAATTTAACACCAAAATAACACAATCAACAAGATGCACTAAGAAACTGAAGAGACACATCACAGTATAAGAAATACAATTGATCAACAAATATATGAAAAATGTTTAACATCTCTAGTAATTAGAGAAACATAAATTAAAACTACACTGAGACTCCATCTCACTCCAGTCAGAATGGAAATCATCAAGAATACAAGCAACAATAAATGTTGATGAGGCTGTGTGGAAAAAGGTACATTTATACAATGCTGGTGGGACTGCAGAATGGTACAACTACTATGGCAAGCAGTATGGAGATTCCTCAGAAAACCTGGAATGGAACCACCATTTGACCGAGTTATCCCACTCCTCAGTTTACACTCAAAGACTTAAAATCAGCATACTACAGAGAAGCAGCCACATCAATGTTTATAGCAGGTCAATTCACAAAAGCTAAACTATGAAACAAACCTAAATGACCTTCCACAGATGAATGCATAAAGAAAATGTGATATATATATGATGGACGTTAAAGAAGAATAAAATTATGGCATTTGCCAGTAAATGAATGGAGTTTGAGAACATCATGCTAAGTGGAATAAGCCAGTCCCAAAGAACCAAAGGCCAAATATTTTCTCTGATATTCTGATGCTAATTCACAATAGGAAAGGGTAGGGAAAATAGAGGTACTTTGGATTAGGCAGAGTGGAGGGGAGGGGATATGGGCATATGAAAGATAGTAGAATGAATTGAACATTATTACCCTGGGTTCATTTAGAATTACAAGACCATTGTAATTACAAGACCATTGTAATTCTATATCATGTACAACCCTAAGAATGAGAAGTTATATTCCATTTAGGTATGTATGTCAAAATGCATTCTAATATCATGTATAACTAATTAGAACAAATTTTTTTAAAAGGAGGTAATGGAAACTTTAAGAGAAAAGCATAGTAAGAGGTCATCAAGTCTTCAGGGCATGCTCTTGAAAAGGATTTTGGGGCACTGATGTCCTTCTCTTTTACTTTATCACCATGGTGTGTGTAATTTTGTTCCACTAAACATTCTGACCATGATGTGCTGTCACAATCCCTAAGCAAAAGGTCCAACTGATTATGGACTGAAACCTCTAAAACTGCCAGCTAAAATATATCTTTTCTCTTAAAAAATAAATAAATAAAATGATGAATCTGATACTAGGGTAACCTACTGACTACTAGGTTTCTGTTTCCAGAAGACACTACCACACAACATGGCATTGTTATTTTCATTATGCCATTGATTGCAATAGTTAAGTGTCAGATCTTTTATTCTACACAGCAATGAAGTACAATTTATTTCTATAAATTCCAGCATCAAAGCTAAAACTCGTGTATCATAACATGGACTCAAACATCTTTGAACCAGATGAACATTTCTTGTTGTGGTTTAATTTGTTCATGAAATTTAAATGAGACTCTTAGACACACATCAGCAATATTTTTTCCTAATTTGCCAGAAACTAAATACTTGAGCTTCTGGTCTATATGGTCTCTAGAAAACTCAACTGCATCATAAACACAAAACAAGCATGGACAATACATGTACAAATGGCTGTGGTCATGGTCTAATAAGGGTGAGCACTATCAAAATAAAGAAGACAACATTTGCTAGTAAAGGTGTGGAAAAGAGAACCCATATACATTTTTAGAGGGAATATAGATCGGTAACCCCATTATGGAAAACAGTACAGCAGTTTCTAAAGAAATTAAAAATAGAACTACTATTTGACCAGCAATCCCTATTCTTGGTATATACTAAAGGAAATGAAATTGCCACCTCAGAAAAACACCTGCACTCCCATGGTCATTACAGTATTATTCACAAAATACGTAAACAACCCAAATGTTAGAAACTGTGGTGTATATATACATAATGGAACAGTATTCACTATTAAAATAGTAGATCCTGCCATTTGCAACAACATGTATTAAACCAGAGAACTAATATTATGAGAAGTGAAATTAGCCAGAGAAATAAAAATATTGCATAATCTCACTCACATGGAATACAAAAGGAAAAAAACCAAAAACCAAAAACTGAAAAAACATGGCATAAAGAGAACAGAGTAGAAAAGCGGTTACTAGAAGTATGATTGGAAAAAAAGCGAAGATTATAGGTCAAATGGCACAAAGATGTAGTTCTCTTGGTTAAATAAATCTAGAGATCAAATGTATATCATGAGGACTAGAACTGCTAGTATTGCAACACATACCAGAAATTTGCTAAGAGGTTTTACATATTCTTATCACAAAAATCAATAAAAAAGAAAAACATTTAAGATATTGATGTACTAATTTACTTGACTGTAGTAATCATTTTACTATGTAAAATGTATATTGAAACATCATGTCCTACACAGTTAATATATATGATAAAACTTTTAATGTATACATAAAAACTTTATTTACTAAAACATGTCTTGGAAACTGGTCTACAGGACAGTATGTCAACTCTTGGTCTACAGGATCTTAATGAAAACTGGAATTCAAACAGGTGAAAGATTTTGTTCAAATTATACAGCTTAATAACAGGCAGTTTCCTTAACTGATTTCCAATCAGGTGACATGTCTCTTTAAATTGTGAGCAACTAATTCCAGTTAAAGTTTCAGCATTATTCTATTAACATATAGTCTCTAATCCTTTTAAGATTGTCTTAGTTTTGTATGGTGGTTACATAAGGAATAATATTTGTCTTGCTTAAGATGATAGATTAGGTTGTTTTGAAATTGTTTTGTAATCCTAAGGTTTCATGTATTAATAACAAAAACATGAGAAAAGGAATTATGATGTAAGACTATCACTAATGCTAAAATGTCAGTAAGTGGTTAGCTACCATAGTGAATGGCCACAGTTAATTGAGATTCCTGGCATCTTCCTGGCAAACATTTGCCAATCACATTAAAAGCACAGACATTTAGATGGATAGTCATTTGGTTTGTTCCCTGAGGCAAAGCTCAGACCTCTGGTAACAAATATAGGAACTCCACTCTGTGACACCTGTGAAGCCAGCTAGGCCTATTTGAAAATGTGCTCCTCCCCATTACCTACTGTTGGGTCTGAGCCTCTGGGTGCAAAACCTCATCTGACTGTCTTTCAGACATTTTTTTCCCTTAAATAAATGTAATTCTCAACATTCTGTGCCAGTGTTTCATCTTTTAGATTTCTGGCACTTTAGCCACTTCTGGGGATAACTAATTTTAGACATATGATTTCAAATTGTAAACTCAAAGTCTTCTGAGGCAATGCAAGTAACAATGAATGTAAAATCAAATATAATTCCAAAAGCATTACAAGTCTATTAAAAGAAAACTGATAGTTGTCCTTATTGTCAGTGAACAATAGGGAGTGCTAGAGAGCTGGACCAGAGAGGCAATGTCCTATAGATAAAAATGAAATTTCATCAACTGATTAATAATCTTAGGCTATAAAAGTCAAGTGTTCCTCTCTTTTCTAGTTTTTTTTTTTCATATGAAGGTTTTACACTGTCATCACTAGTTCTTGATTTTTAAATGCAGTGAGGATTGAACATATAGTTCACGGAATATCATTTTACAACTTTAAATTTAAGGTTTAATAAATTATTTTAAGTGTCTGAGTTCATATCCTGATGTTCACAAAGTTAAATGAACCAAGCTTTCTCTAAGTGACTTACTATTCATTGAGGATTAACTGCGAGCTCTTGAAATCCTATCAAAACAGTACACAAAGTGTCCTCTCCTCATGTTCACTGTTCTATGTAGTTGTTTTGCTGCTGAGTTCACTTGGGCAGTTTCTGTTCCTTCATGGCCCAGGTCCACCAGTGACAGATGACAATGACAGACTTCTAGGCTGACTCTACCACAGTACAGGAGCACAACCCTGACTGATGCCTATGTGTGGAATAAGACTTAAAAGTCTCAGCAATAGCATGCAAAGGCACTCAACCACCTCTGTCTTCTTGCTTCCAAATATCATACACATAAATGTTATCAAATACTCCTTTTCAGCTATCTAGGTTATTTTGACATGCTTCAATTATCCTGTAATTGCCAGTTTTTCAACAGTGGTGCCCTTGGAATTCATTTGCTCTTTTGACTAATCAGATAACTTGAAGATGTAATGCCACTTCTTCAATAAAAACAATATTGATAAGAGTCATTTGGTATTTTAACGGATCCGTATTTCAGGAGAAAATTATACTATCAATGGTGATTTGTGTGAAATTCTTGTTATTTGAAAAGCAAGTAGGCCGCTAAATTTCTACTTAGGAAAATTTAACCAAAAATGTTATCTCTTTTTACTGTGACCAACTCAAAGGCTGATAAAGAAAGATCTCTACAGTAAGTTGCTCATATTGCATTTTCACTTAATTCTAAAATAGAAGTCTGTTGCCAAACAGTAGAAATAACAGAATAACTGAAGCTTGTCAAGACCATCTAGGAGGTTGATTAAAACTAGAAATGATTCCATGTGAAATTGACTGTGAACTAGAATTTATGAACCCATTACACTTTGCAGATACGACTTATATAAATTACTCCCTCAAGAAAAATTTAAGTAAAATAGAGATATGTCACCAAAAATTGTATGTGTTACTATTAGAACAAACTACAAGGTTAAATAGAAACAAACTCACATCTTTAAAGTCTTATCTTATCAAAATGCCTATATGTTTTTCCAGGAAGTGTGTAAAATTGGTTATTTAAAATTATTCCAAGGTATGTATAAAATGGCCACTGGCAAGTCATAAGTAATTTTTTGTAATGCACTTTTCCCTTTGCAAATACAATGCTATTCTTTTTAATCCCAAAATGGATAAAGCTAAAAACAAACTAATAGGTTTTTTAGGATGAAAAATAATTTGAGAACACAGCATTTTTGAAACATTTAGTTACAGATTTCATTACTTTTCAAAAGCCACTGACAAAAATTTTCAGAAAACAATGTTTCACTACATGCCAGTGGAAAGGCAAGGGAGGAAATGGATTATTATTTTATACAAATGACTTTGTTACTTTGACTTAAAATGTTTTTATCATTTATATATAATGACACACTTGGACAAAATACAAATATATCCTGACACTATCATTTATTACCCCAACTCCTAAATATTGATTCAGCCAACACAGTTCTCATTATGCAGCACCTTCCTCAGTACAATATACACTTAATCAGAGCTATGTGATACTGATGAGAACAATGAGAAGGTCATTGACTTTTAAACCATTACAGTAACATGAGGTAAGTCAAACCATTCATTAAATGACAATCAAGCATAAAGGCTGCTTTCGCAGTGGGTAATTAACCCAGCTCTCCACAGATGGTGTATGCTCTGCTACTGCCCCCTAAAGCCAGTTCCACCTCCTGCCTTTGTCATATGTGATTTAACCTTGTAAGCATTACCCCTTTATCAGTTCATTTTACTTATTTTCAAATATTACATTAGAATATGGATATAAATAAATAATGTCTGGCTATTAATAAAAAATAACACAAACTAGATGTTTTATTAATCTTAATCCATAATGACAAAAATTCAAATTTGCCAAGAACTTTCCTTCGATATTACTTTGCTTCCATATTTCTCTAAAGCTCCTAGTTTTGTAGTTCCTGTTAAGACCAAATATCTCAACAATACTTTTAAAAAATGATACAATGTTCTTGAGACAAATTGAAATAAATGATACAGTGTCTAGCACATTGCAAGCACTGTGTGAAAAGTTTATATAGAGTAGGTGACAAGAATTGAGATAGGAAATAGGTAGCAGACATCATGGGAAACCTCCTTCATAGTATAGAGGACCTTAGATTTTATGATCAGATTTCTATTTTGGATAAATAATTCTGAGAGCTGTATAGAGTATATATTTATGGAGGCAAGACTAGAGATAGAGGCAGTTGGGAGACTTGTGGTAAATATGGAGTGAAATGATAAAAACTGGGGGTTATTAAAATTAATCCAGTAAAGAGAGCTGATGTTCAGGGGTTTAAAATCAAAAGTCCAATAATAGGCTTCAGTAGATTCATAAGCTCTGAAATATACACATAATTCCTTATGTTTGTGTGATATACAGGTTACCATTCACTCAAAGCCCCTTCAGGGAACAAAGTCTATACCTATCAACAGATTGTCAAAGAGATGTACCAAAACCTCAAACATGAATAACCACTGTCATAAAGTGTTAATGTACAGTGCATTAAGGAATGTGAAGTATGGGGGCTGGGGTTGTGGCTCACTGGTACAGCACTGGCCTCGCATGCATGGGGCAATGGGTTTAATCCTCAGCACCACATAAATAAATAAAATGAAGGTTTTGTGTCCATCTACAACTAAAAAAAAAACTTAAAAAAATAATGTGAAGTATGGGCAACACTGATATTTAAGTGGCACATCAAGGTGAAAGAGTAAAGACAGAAATCATAGAAGTATAAGGAGAAACTGACGAATGTCTTTGGAAATGAAGGAAATACAAAGTTTAAAAAGGAGAATGAGCTTAACTGTGCAACTGGAAGACTTGCACAGAAAGAAAATTCTATTGGTATTTACAATGTAGAGTACTACTGAGGACTTTAAAGAGAACACTTTTGAAAGAACAGTGATTTACAGTTAGGGAAAATCCCATCCCAACAATGGGCATTTATAAATATAAGATGTATTTTCTGATTGTCACAAAGACTGTAATTTAACTCACAAGGTTAGAGGACACTAAATATCTCCAAAACATGTAACCTTTTTTTTCAGTTCTGTTATTTTTATTCAAAGAAAACCAACTTTTCTGTTAAAGCCAGTCCTATTGATAGGTAACAGACAGACATGAGTGGTAGGAACATGAAGTTAAGGAGACAGTTCTACAAAGTAGGCTCAGTACGCTAACCCCACATGCTTTCCTTAAAAACAATTTACCACTGTTCTACTTAAGTCAATAGGATGTGTTATATTCCTCAGCAAACAACCTGTTATCTGCAAGAGATATTTAAGCCCCAAAGTTTCCCTTTTGCTGATAAGGAGAACACAAGTTACAATAAAGGTCACAGAAGTCCCCTTACACAGACCAGATTCCAGAATACAGGGAGATATAAAAATTAGGAGCAAAACCCTACACATAAAATCTGTAAGAATAAATTCCAATTGGAACTGGTCAGCACAGGTCAAGGAGCCTGAGTTACGTGGGGTCTTCCCATGCACAGTGGGGACTTGAAGTCTAGTGCAGTCCTGCCATCGTGTCAAAGTCACAGTAGAACTGTGCAGGACTCTCTGTAAACTTCTCTGGGATCACCAATAAAACTGGAGAAAGAAGGGACTTGCCATCCTTCTTCTCTCTGAGTGGGTCCATTCTCTCCTTGAGAGTGTCCCCCTTTTCCTTTTTCTTTTCTTTTTTTTAAAATTTATTTATTCTGTTTAGGTTTTCATGATAGCAGAGTGCATTTTGATTCATTGTATACAGATGGAGCACAACTTTTCATTTCTCTGGTTGTATGTGATATAGAATCACATCATTCATGCAGTCATACATAAAGCTAGGGCTATGATGTATATGCAACCATTTTTAACAATGAAGAAATATACAAAAGCCAAAATGAAGTGGATTTGGCAACTAATGAAAATACAAAATTGTTAACACACAACAGAATGCATTTTGAAAAGCTAAAATGAGAAAGGGATTTCAAATATTAATAGCTATTTTCTTTTTTGAATGGGTAAGGTTTAAAAATATACATTGACTAAGAAAAAGTCTGAAGAGAAGGCAGTATTGATAAACAATATCAATAAAACAAGGCTCTGGAGAAGATTGTTGGATGATGTGAGAATTAGCAAAACAGATTATTTGACCTTAGGTAGAAGAGAAAAGCTTCATCCTATGTAAAAGGGGGATATATTCTCAGGTTTTGAGGGAGTGTGCTGAATTAGGAAATCTTGCTTGATGACCTCAATTTTCTCAACAAAGTAGTGTCAGTGAAGTAGATGATTTCTAATTTGTCTTCTGTTTACTGAAGTATATCTTTTTCCAAAATATCATGTCCCTGAGCATAATGAATAATGTTCTATTTTCAGTTGTTTAAAGAATTATATCCTAGGTGTCTCAATAATTACACTTTTACAGTTAGTTTTGATATATGTATATAATCCATCTACAATTAATTTTTTTCTAAGCACCTCCTCTATACCACACATTACTCAGGCACATATTAATATCTAGAGTAGGTGAATTTCTTTTAATGCTATTCATTTACATGAGTGCTAATATGATTTTATTCACATATTTTAAGTTAGAAGAAAAGTTTATGTGCAGAATTCTTACATCTATTGTAGCTAAAGTATTAGTCCAAGTATGATTTTCCTGGGCTTATAATATTTTGCTTTTCCTAAAGCTTTTTTCAAACATTATATGTAGGGGGAAATATTTTGGATAATTATAAACAGCCCTTACATTTTAATTCCTTCAGTATAGAAAAAGAAAAAAAAAAAAAAAAACTAATACTCACTTGTCCCAGAGGTCTCTGCAACTATACTTCCTCATCAGTAGAACTTTTATACTTATTCCCGATTACACTGAATTTGTGAGGACATATAGACGGAAGCATTCTGATGCAAGAAAGTGGAGTTAGCTCTGTATGATGGTGCACACCTGTAATCTCAGTGGCTAAGAAAGCTCAAGCAGGAGGATCACCAGTTCAAAGCCAACCTCAGCAACTTAGCAAGACCCTGTCTCAAAATAAAAAAATTTAAAAAAAAAAAAAAAAAGGCTGGAGATGTGGCTCAATGGTCAAGTGAATCTGGGTTTAATTCACTTAAATACAAAGCTGGAATAGAATGAAAAACCTCTGTCTCCTTCCCATCTAGCTGGTTTTGTTTTACAATGCAGTTTGTGTTCTGATGTTTAGAAATGTGTCTTTTAGTATGAGAGATTGTTGATTAATATTCCCTGAGCATATAACTTAACAACTTTGTATCTCCTTAGGTAATTTTACAGGGTTTCAGTGAGAAAGTTTGGGTGTCCATAAACATGATTAGCTCTTCTAAGCAGCTAAACAGTGCTTTGCATGTAAATGTGGGTTTATTTTCCATCTAAAACTTTAATTAATGTAATTATTTCAAAGTAAATAATAGTACATTATTTCTAGGTCTAGAGCAAAACAGTGGCATAATCAGCATGAATATTTGAAGAAATTTCATGGTAAAGAGAAAATAGGACTACTTTAAATTAAGATGAATTCTATCCTTAACTTGTAAAGAACTAAGTGCTGAAGCTGCTCTCCGCTATACTTTCCTTTTTAAATGAAATGAATTTTGAAGTCCCAGAATGAATCTACATATTACAAATATGCACCAACTCCCTAATCACAATGGCTATTTTCTTCTGGCTAGTTTCAGAGTATAGTTTTTCTCTATTTTGGAATGTCAGTCTTAGAAAAGCATGTAATATTTAAGTGTTGGCTAGTATAGAATAGGATTATTAACTCACTTATTCTGAATGGCATACTGTTCCTAAAGCTGTCCTATATTAAGCTGGGCGCGGTGGTGCAAGCCTGTAATCCCAGCACTTAGGGAGGCTTAGACAGGAGAATCGTGAGTTCAAAGCCACCTTCAGCAATGGCGAGGCACTAAGCAAATCAGTGAGACCGTGTCTCTACATAAAACACAAAAATAGGGCTGGGGATGTGGCTCAGTGGTCGAGTACCCCTGAGTTCAATCTCCAATACCAAAAAAAAAAAAAAAGCTGTCTTATATTAAGGATTCATATTGAAAGTACTTCAGACTTAAGTGTTGGGAACAAATTACATGGTTTTATATGTATCTCTTTAGAAATCTATCCTTCTAAAAGATGCAACATATACCTTTTAATTCAGTTTAAAAATATAATAGCCACCCTTACAGCTAGAAACAACAAAGTGGGATGAGCCTATTTTCAGAATGTCATTCCAGGAAGTGGTAAAGCAGTGAACATATCTCTATAACATAACAACAACAACATAAAAAGACATGTTTTTCAAAATTAACAATTAGGCACAAAATTTTAATCAGTCACCATCTTCTTAGTTACTTCTTACCTAGGTCCCATTGTTCTCTACTATATCTTGAAGAAAATAGTGAAAAAATAATCTCTTCATAAAAACAAAGAATATTAAGTCTGTTATATTTTCTTGCCTAAAAAGTTAGTTTGACATGATTTATATTTACAGACACACATTAGTTATGATCATAACATTAATTATGATCACACATTTCTTCCTATTTCAAATGTTAACAAAATATGCACCTTAGGTGAGCTATGCTACAATTATATTTAGAATCAACAGAAAGACAGTCAGTAGTTTGACTCTACTCAACTAATATTTTGTAACAACTAGCAAGCAGTTACCTACATTAAGTTCCTTCAAATCTTCTCTTAATGCTGTTTCTTTTTCAAATGAATATTTGGAGGAGACCTAAAGATGGCAGGGCAGAGCTAGGCGGTGACCCCTAGCTCCTCCACAGGACAGAAAGGAGGTAGTGAAGGAACAGCTGAACAAACAGGTGAGTGACAATAAATGTGCTCAGATTCAATACTGGCGAATCTGAGACTTAGAGAGATTTGAAGTTCGGTTGATTATTTTCTTTCTCCAACATTTCCTCCACTGCTGTGTCAAGGGGGTTGTTCATGCGTTATGGGCTGTTATGGGCTGTTTGGGTGGTTTGTTTCCATGCTTTCTTATATTGCTTGTGTGTCTACTCATATTTTGGGATAATTATTTCTTCTTCCTTTATGCAAGAGTTTATTTACTGTGAGGCCCAGACTGGGTGAATACCTTGGTCTTTATAATTTCACTCAGTGTGTGTCCTCTGCTGTTCTCTTTATTAGCACCACTTTGAGAGAAGACAATAAATCCTACTTACTACAGTCAGATCAGAGAAAAGTCATATACTAATCAACCTTAGCAAAAACTAAACCTTGCTTATAGTGTTTTGCATAGTTTCTCTAATCTAGATATGAACTTGTAGCAATATTCTGGAGTTAGCTGAAAAATTAATTATCTTAAAGATAATAAAATTGTTATAACTTTATATAAGAGCTGAAAAGGGGAGGAAAGAAAAATTGAGCAAAAGAAGAAAGAAAAAAAGACAAAAGAAAAGAAAAGATGGAGAAGAATAACTGGTTAGAAAGTTCACAGTTAAAATGCTCAACAAACTGGAAAAAGATAAAAAGAATGAACTTGGAAAACACAGGAAGTGGAAGATCATTTCAATAAAGAGATATAGATTCTGAATATTCACTAAAATCCTAAAATGAAAGACCCAGTAAATCAAAGCAAAAATTCAATAAGCAGCATCACCAATGGATTAGACCACTAGGAATATAAATTTTCAAGCCTTGAAGACAAAGTACATAATCTTGAAAATAAAGTCAACAATAAAGAAAAGATGTTAAGAGACAATACCAGAATATTCAAGTAATCTGAGTATTAAGAATCCAAATTTAAGAATTTTTAGGGTCCAAGAAGGCTCTGAAATACAAACTTAAGGAATACATAATCATTTCAATGAAATAATATTACAGAATTTTCCAAATCTTAGGAAGGAGACAGAAATCCAAATATAAGCACATATAGAACCCAAAATGGGCAAGACTTAAAAGAAAAGGACACATTATAAATAAAATTATAATGTGTCCAAGACACATTATAAATAAAATGCTCAATATAAAGAAAAAGGATAGAATTTTAAAAGTCATAAGAGCAAAACAGTAAGTCACATTTAAAGGTAAGTCATTTTGGATTTAACTTATTTTTTCAATCCAGACCCTGAAAGCCAGGCAGGCTTGGAATAATATATACCTAGCCCTGAGAGAAAACTGTATCAATGAAGATTACCATATCTTGCAAAACTAAGCTTTATATTTGAAGATGAAGAAAAAACCTTCCATGATAAACAAACAGAATTGAAGATAAAGTAAAAAACCTTCCATGATAAACAAACATAACTGAAGTTGAAACAAAAACCTGCCATGATAGGCAGAAACTAAAACAATTCATAACCCAGTAAACCTATACTACAAAACATACTCAATGAAATCTTTCATGCAGAAGAAATGAAAAACATAAGAGGGATGAATTATACTAGAAGAATAGTCAATTAAAGGAGAATCAAGTGTAAATTAATCATTAGAAATAAATCAAAATGCCAGAAAAAAATCCTCTCTCTATAACAACACCAAACATAAATGGTCTAACTCTTCAATAAAAGACATAGAGTGGCAGATTGGATTAGAAAGCATGGCCTGATCATGTTGTTTTTAAAAGACTCACCTCTGACTGAAGGTTAAAACTGATAAAAGACAGACCATTTAAAACTGATAAATGAAAACCAAAAGCAGGCAGGGTTAGCTACTCTAATTTCAGATCAAGTAGACTTCAAGTAAAAATTAATCAGAGAGAAAAAGGAGGTCACTCCATAAATGTTAAGGGAATTGTCCAACATGAGATAAAATGATTGTGACTATTTATCCCAAACAATAGTGTATCTACATATATAAACAGATGATTCTCAATAGAAAGAATCAAATAGATCACAATACATTAATACTGATTAATACTGGTGATTTCAACACACCTCTTTCTCCATTAGATAGGTCATCCAGACAAACTAATAAAGACTCCACAAAAAAACAAAAAAATCAGTCAAACAAACCTAACAGACATCTATAGAATACTTCATCTATTGACAACTGAATTTACTTTCTTCTCAGTGGCACATGGAACTTTCTCTAAAATAAATCATATTTTAGGGCACAAAATAAGTCTCAGCAAACACAACAATAATGGAGATAATTCCTTGCATCCTATCATATCATAATAGAATGAAATCAGAAATCAACAACAAGATAAGAATCAGAAATCATTCTAACACCTGAAGATTAAATATTACACATTTGAGTGAGGAATGGATCAAAGACAAAATTAGGAAGAAATTTAAAAACATTCTTAGAAACAAATTAGAATAGAGATAATATATATCAAAATCTCTGGGACAGTATGAAGGCAGTTCTAAGAGGAAAGTAAATTGAACTGAGATTTTCCATTATGAAAATAAAAAGGTACAAAACAAATAATGTAATGCTATACCTCATGTCCTTAGAAAAAGGAGAAAAAACTAACACCAAATCAGTGGAAGATAGGAAGTAATTAAAACTTAGCAAAAATCAACAAAATTGAGAAAAAAAATACAAAGCATCAATGAAATGAAAGTTGATTCTTTGAAAACATAAACAAGATTACTAAATTCTTAGACAAATTAAACAAAAGACAGAGAAAAGACCCAAGTTAACAAAATTAGAGCTAAGAAAGGAGAAATCACCATGGGCACTTCTGAAAGTGAGAGGACTATTAGAATCCATTTGAAAATTTATACTCCAATAAGCTATAAAAAAAAATATCAAAGACATTAACAAATTTCTAGACACATATAACCTACCCAAATTGAACTATGATGATATAGAAAACTTACACAGATCAATATTAAGCAATGAAATTGAAGCAGCTATTAAAAGCCTTCCAACAACAAAATGTCCAGAATCAGATGATTTCTCAGTCTAGTTCTGCCAGACCTTTAAAGAAGAACTAACACCAATCCTCCTCAAATTAATCCATGAAGCAGAGAGGAAAAACCACCAAATTTACTCTATGAATTCAGTGTCACCCTGATACTAAAACCAGACAAACAATGAAGAAAGAAAAATTCAGACCAATATCACTAAAATATTAGCAAACCACATTCAAAAAAATACAGTAGACCATGATCAAGTGGGTTTCATCCCATGGATGCAAGTTTGGTTCAACACACAAAAATCAAGAAATGTAGTTCACTAAATAAATAGAGTTAAAGACAGAAATCATAAGATGTATCAACAAATGGAGAAAAAGCATTTGACAAAGTCAAACACCTATTTAGGCTTAAAACACCAGAGATACTAGAGATAGAAGGAACTCATCTCAACATTGTAAAGGTTACATATGACAAACCAAAGGCCACCATCATAATGAACTGAGAAAAACTGAAAGCATTTCCTGTAAAAATAGGAACAAGATAATGATATCCTGTCTTAATCACTCCTACTCAACATTGTCCATGAAATGAGAGTCAGAATAACCAGGCAAGAAAAGGAAATTAAAGGGATATAAATAGGAAAAGAAGAACTCAAATTATCCCTGTTTGCTAGTGATATGATCCTATATCAAGACAAACCAAAAACTCCACCTGAGAACTTCTAGATCTGATAAATGAATTCAGAAAAGCAGCAGGTTTCAAGATCAATATACATAAATCAGTCAGTTTTCTAAACTCTAAAAATTAATCAGTTGAAAAACAGATTAGGAAAACTATCCCATTCACAATAAGCTCAAAATAAAAACAAACAAACAAAAACTTAGGAAAAGCAAGGAGATGAAAGAGCTCTACAATGAAAAACACAGAACACTAAGGAAAGAAACTGACAAAGACCTTAGAAGATGGAAAGATATCCCATGTTCTCAGGTAGGTATAATTAATATAATCAAATGGCCATATTTCTAAAAATGTTATACAGATTCAAATACAATCCCCATCAAAATACTCATAACATTCTTCACATGACTAGAACAAACAATCCTAAAATTCATTTGAAAGAATATGAGTCTCAGAATAGCCATAACAACCCTCAGCAAGAATGATGCTGGAAGCATCACAATTCCTTATCTCGACAAAGCTACAGTAACAAACAGCATGGTACTGGCTCCAAAACAGACATGAAGACATGAAGACCAATGGACCAGACCAGACTTGACTAGATAGAACAGACAAAGACAAATCCGCATACATATAATCTGATACTCAACAAAGTTGCTAAAAAGGTATGTTGGAGAATGAAATATAGAAGAGTCATATTTGATCCCTATCTCTCCCTCTGCACAAAAGTCAACTTGACCTAGATCAATGATCTAGAAATTAGACCAGAAATTCTGCAACTGCTAGAAGAAAATATAGGCTCAACACTCCAACACATTGGCACAGGCATTAACTTCCTTAACAAGCCTCTTAAAGTGGAAGAAAGAAAATCAGGAATTGATAAGTAGGATGACATTAAATCCAAAAGCTAAACAGCAAAGGAAATAATTAAGAGCACGGAAGAGAGAGCTTACAGAATACATGAACTTTTGCTGCTTGCTCTTTGGATAGGAGATTAATATCCAGAATCTATGAAGACCCCAAAAACTTAACACCAAAAAAAACCACACACACACACACACACACACACACAAATAACCTAATTAAATGGGCAAAAGATCTCAAGAGTCAATTCTCAAAAGAAGAATTAAAAATGGCAAAAAAAATATGAAAAATATTCAATATTTCTAACAAGAGAAATGAAATTCAAACCCACACTGTTGGTAATTAACAGTATAACAATTACCAAGAATACAAATAAAATTAAATGTTTTGAGTGTGTGGGGACAAAGGCTCACTTATACATTATTGATGGGTCTATAAATTAGGACAACCACTATGGAAAGCTATATAGAGATTCCTCAAAAAACTAGGAATGGAATGACCATATGACCTAGCTATCCCACTCCTTGGTATATATCTAAAAAGTTTAAAGTCAATACATTATAGGAACACAGCCACATCAATGTTTACAGCAGAGTAATTCACACTATGGAAACAAGCTATGGAAACAGCCTAGTTGCCTATCAAGAAATGAATGGATAAAGAAAATGTAGTATACATACACAATGGAATTTTATTCAGCCATAAGAAGAATGAAATTATGACATCTTCTGGTTGATAGAAATAGTGAACATCATATGAAGGAAAATAAGCCAGACCTAGAAAGTCAAGTGTCAAATATTTTCTCTTGTATGTAGAAGACAAAACAAAATAAGGGGAGGAGTTAGAAAGAGGGAAGAGGGAATCCCATGAAACAGAATAGTCAGTAGAGTAGAGGAAGGAGAAAAAGGGGAGTTAGGAGGGATGGGAAAAGGTAGGAGTGGTGGAATAAATCTAACCAAATTTTTGTATGCACATATGAAAAACATAATAATAATAAAGCACAGTGATATAATACATATATATATAATGCACTAAAACAAAAAATACTATAAATAAATAGAAGACAGATCAGTAGAACAGAGAAAAGGAAAGGAACAGGGGAAGAGAGAGAAGGGGAGGGAAAGGTTGAGGAGCAAATTATATTCCATGGTTGCATAATTATATCAAAGTAAATCCCAGTATTATGTATAAGTACTAAAGAACTAATAAAAATTAAAAAAGAAATATTGGCAGTGGCTAAATAATCTTGTCTGCAACCTCTTTTAGTACTTGGATATATAAATTCCATGTTCAAAGGGTGTGGAATTCATGTGAACCAACTATAGGCTCTTTATAAATTTACCCAAATACATAAATTTCAATTTCATCTTATAATCAATATTTATTCTATTTTTTAAATGATAGATAACATTTAATTTAGAACATCTTTAAAAGATTCCTTTGCCAAAATAACATTTAATTTAGCATCTGAAGGAAAAGTCATTTTTAGGTAAAAATGAATACATTAAGGAAGAATATCCCAGCAAAGGGGTACAAGAGAGAACTCAAAATGTGATTGTGAATAATTGGTGGATGAAGGATAATAATATGGAAGGGAGACTGTGGCACGTCCACAAAGTTAGAAGGATCATGGATTATACCTTATTAAGTATTAGAGTTACATCCTTAGTGCACTAGGAAGTCACCAACTTGTTTTAAGCAGGGTTTATGATTAGTTTTGTATTTTTTTAAATCATCTTCATTTCTAGCTGAAAATTAGGGTGCTGGCTGAAAACTGAGAACTTGGTTGTTGTATTAGTACAAAAAAAAAATACGGAATCTCCTAACAGGTGAACAGAAATGGCAAAATTCAACTATGTAGAAATATTCAGATCATCCTGAAGGTGAAAAAAGAGGAGTGTGACAAACCAAAAGTATCTGGATCAGGCAACTGGAAAGATACAGGTCCCAAAATGAGAAACGAGTAAATATGAAGGAATTATATTTGGGTAATATAGTGTTGTACATATTAAACTTCAAATTACTCAGTGGTATGGGGGAGGAGGTGACTGTTCCCATTTTTTTTTTCCTTGTGTCCACAATCTATGTAAGTGGTAATTCTGGCATGATAATAAACATATTACGTTAGAAAAAAGCATAGGCAGAGAAAAGTTGAAAGTCCAACGACTTCAATAAGAGTGTTCAGTGGCACTGAACGATTATCATAACAAATTTTACATTAATCATATTGATATATATATAATTAGTATATAACATTGATATGTTAATACTAAATATAAACATGCACAATTAAAAATAACAAAATAAAAGCCAATTTCCCTTTTGGTTTTAACTCCTCAGTCTAAATGTGTTAATGAGGTTGCCCGAAGACTCACAAAAATTTCCACATAAGCTATTTTCTAATTTACTGCTTACATTTAAAACTATATCATCACCACCTTTCTTTTAATAAATACAGATCTATAGTACTGTTTCATGAGTTAAAAATTTTCTTTTGGCAGCTACATCAAAATTTATCAAATTTCCAAAACATCTTGCATTTTCTAAATTATTAGTTCACTTAAAATTGGTGATGATTGCCTTTTTACATCTACCTTTTTGCCCTCCTCTGATTACTTTCATTTTCACAGTAAAAGAACTTACACATATATCAGACTGGCCTGTCAAAAGGTCATGCCAGTTTGCACTCTTGTTAATCATGTATTAATATAATATTTGTACATATTTAATCAAATCAATTTTAGATTTTTTATTATCATTATAAAAATTGAAACAACTCCTGTTTAACAAGAACATTGTTTTTAAGGTATATGTGAAAGTTATACAAATTTATTTTTAATTTTTGTTTTTGTTTCTCAAAAATACTCATTAGTATAATGGTTGTACCGATTCATCATTCCTAAAACACTCTGATTTTTAACTTTGGCCAGCTGCATATTTAGAAGTTATCAGTTCATGAAATAATTAGTTAATCTTGTGGTTAAACATTTTTCTATTTGCTATTTAGATTCATTTTCTCTAAGATTACTTTGCTTTTGCTTTTTTGAATACTTATCTCCATTCTTATTCAATAAAAATAATTTTATTATGGCTGTTTTCTATGAGCAAAATTTTGATGGTATTATAAGGATTTTTGTGAATATGGTTTTCTGTGAAATTATATTCTAACCTACAATTCCAATTTTACTTTGCTTTCAAACCAACAGTGCTATTGGAGTATTTCTTTTTTTAAAATATTTATAAGTGTTTATGAGTTGGAATTTTCAATCATACCATGAAATAATAACATGAGTTGAAGGGTATCTACAGATGGTTTATTAAGCTTTTTATTTTAATTTGATATAAAATTAAGCTTTATTTGATTCATTTTTGTAGATTTTCTAAGGATAATTTTTAAAATTAATACTTTGTATACCGTATTTGAATTTTACATGTTTATATGTATACTACAAATAAAAATACTCAAAAACTTATTTTTAATTTCCTATTCAGATTTAATCATCTATGCTGCCAAAAATAAAAATATCTCCAACCTATGGTTTCATCTTTGTATTGTCAGCTTTTCTGATTTCTATATAGTCACTGCATATTTCTTAAAGATATATTTGTTGTTCTGGGCATCCAATGCATACATGTTTTGAGTTTTAACTTGCTTTTCTTTTGTATGTGAACTTCTAGTATCATCGAATTCTTTTATGTTTGAGTTTTCTTATTCCTAATAATATATAATTACCACCTTATCTTTACTGATGAGTTGCTAATACGTACCTGTCTGAGGCTTTGGAATTCAGTACTTCCAGGTCATTTTGCACTAGATATTGATACATTTTGCACTAGATATAGATACAAATGGGAAACAACTGAATGTTGTGAATATATTTTTTTAAATAATTTTCTTTAAACCCAGTCATTTTTGGAGTTTATCCTGATACCTTTTCCAATGGTGATTTGAAAGTGTATCCTATTTGAATTTGTATTTGAAAGTGTATCCTATTTGAATTCAAATCCTATTTGTGATTTGAATCCTATCCTATTCTTCTAGTGGTAATTTAATTTTTTAATTAAAAATTAAAATAAAAGCAAGAAGACTTCACCTAGAATAATAAAAACTACTATAATGAACCTCTTGACCATAAATCTCATGACATAGATTTCTATAACATAGGAGATCTTCTCTCCTTACACTTCCCTAATCAAAATCTGTTGCATCAACCTGTACATTAATTCCAAATATTTATGTTTTACTATTAAGAATAATTATAATTAATATTGGCTTAATATTTGGATAGTTGTATATGAATAAGTTAATATTGTATCTTTTCTCTTAGCCAAGCAGGTTTACTGAGGTCTGTTTATACATCATACAATTCACCCATTTACATGCACAATTCAATGACTGGTATTCCATTTACAGTGTAATCACTGTCATGTTCTTTCTTCCCCTTCCTCTTGTTTCTTTTTTTAAGATGAGGTCTCACTATGTTGTGCTGTCTGGTTACATTCTGGGCTCAAGGGAGCCTCCCACCACCTGAGCCTTCAGGATAGCTGGGACTACAGGTGAATGCTACCATAGCAGCTTCTTCCTTCCTCTTTTATTCCACTTCACTTTTTTTCTAATTAGGATTTGACTTTTCTCAAGGGCACTTACTTTATGAAGGAGAGATTTATTAGTTTCTAGGGCAGCCATCACAAAATAGCACAGACTAAGTGGCTTAAATAAATTAAATTTGTTTTCTCTTAGTATTGTAGTCTATGAATTCATGATCAAGTTGTTAGTAAGTTTGGTTCTCTTCTTGGCTTGTGAATGGACACTTCCTTGCTGTGTCTTCACAGAGAATTTCATCTTATGGCACTGGTCACTGTTGTCCCTGTATAGCCAAATTTCCTCTTCCTACAAGGACACCAGTCATATTGGATTTAGGGCCCACTTTTAGAGACTCAGTTTACCTTAGCCACCTCTTTATTCCTCATCTCCAAATACAGTCACATTGCAGGGACAGCTTCAACATACCAATTTTGGTGGGGAAATGGGACACAATTCAGCCCATGACAAAAGATACTATTACCTCTGAGTGAAATGTCTTGCTTACCATTCAGCACCTATGGTGCAATGTTTCTTCCCATTTCCCTTTAGCTACCTACATGTGAGAATGAAGATTTCCTCCTTTTGAACAGCTTTTGGTTCTGGGAGTCAATCTACATTTTTTTCTACAAATTCATTTTCCCTTCAGTTTTCATACTTGTAATTCAGCAAAAGATCCCTACATGGGATTTGGCAATGATACTGATGAAATAATAAAATGAATGTATTTAACCTCATTCTCCACCATGTTTCTGTTCTTAGTCCATATGCATGTTCTCCTCTTGAGAATTATTGTGTAATTTTTTCTCTATTTTACCCACAGGAAAAAACGGCTTGGTCACTATTGCCACAACATCATTGTTATTAATTAATATCTCTAAGAAACAGAAAAAAATAATTCATAGTTTCAAAACTTCTTGTTTTCGTAAGGTCTCTGAAGCTGACATAAATCCAGGGTTCTATCTTGGATGACCATTTTCTCAAATCACCTAAACAAAGGAAAATGTTTTAAAATTCACTAGTTGATGCCTCTTTTCTGTGCCATTCTTCATTAGATCTTGCATGTTAAGTAGCTACCTCACAGATGGATTTTAAAAGAAAAACAACTAAAGATTTAAAAATTTCCTTACATCCTTCTCAAGTTGGAAGTATGGCTTTTGTGTAAGCTTCAACAGACTTAATTCCCATTCCTATAAATGCTACAGTGCTTTTCATCTTACTGCCAAAGTCTCTTTTCCACAGAATAATAAATTTATTTTCCTTAAAAGAAAAATAAAGAAGGACACATACACATACTCAAAAACTCTATTTATGTGACATGTATAAAAAGATACAAAGAAAGCTGTACCTTAAATCATATTCACTTCTATCATAGTTTTTTCTAAACTGATTATTATAATTAAGCCTGACACTAACCACAGCACCCCAGTAGCAGAGAAGCAAGACTCTTCTCTTTTGTTCCAGTCCCAATTCAGAGTTAGAGAGACTATGCATCTATGATAATGATAACTTTTGAAATATCAACAGACACATTCACATGCAGATACAAAAACTACTTTGGCATAAAGGTGGGAGCATAGGCTTCTACACTGGTACAGGAGTACTTCAACCCAATGAGTATTCCACAATCAGTTCCTCCTATAAAAGGCTGAGTATATTTTATGCCCAAGTACATAGTCCCAGCAGTTATACTTACACTCAATCATTAAGATCTCTAACCATTTAAAATGCTTATAATAAAAGAAATCCAAAAGGCCAATCACATGACCACATGCACGTTTATCAGGCCTTCAGATTTCTATTCAAAAATTTTACTTTGAATATCTATTTAGTTATTCTTACTAATAGCCTAGTTCAGGAGTTCAGTAGCTTGCACTGTGTTGCCTCAATTTCCCTAGGATGATCAATCTTATGGCAAAGGCTCTGGAAATGTCCCAAAGTCAGATAAGCCAAAGTCTTTTTTGCTACCTCTTCTCAAAAATGCCTTATCAAGCAGAAGAGCATCCTTAAATCTGCCAAATCATAGCAAATATGTTTAGTAAGCTAGGATTCTTTCATTTTGTAAATTACATTATCAGCATTTCTTATATAGAGACAGGGAAACAGAAAACATACCACTTCTTATAAGTCAGTGGAGACAGGCTTCATTTTGCTGTGCTCCATTCCCTCATAGTTTCTTTTCCTCTCCAGACAGGCTGCAACTGTGTCCCTTCTCAGATGCTGCAGCAAGAGCTGCCAATACAACTCTTTTAGAATAATCACATGTTTTAAGAAGGATGTGATGTCACAAAGAAATAATTCATGAAAATCTAGGAATTTCAAACATTTTTGAGAGTGTGCCCTGGAACAATCTGGAAAGTACAATGGCTAGAAGGGATGACAAATGTAATCATTAAACTACTTGCTGGGTCTGGTTAAGAAGGGCTGTGTACATGTGTGATAATACTGATGGTATTATCTTTTTCCTTTATACCTAGGGTACTCTGCTATGGCTCCAGTGTCTGAGGAGGTCAGATAGACAATGACTAAATAATCTATTTTAGCTCTAAATAGTCTTCATATTCAAAGATAACACAAAGCTTACAACTATTACCCATTTTAGAACTATGAGCAAATAAACAAGGACAGACACAATCCACAGCATGAAGAAAAAGTAAAAATAAAAATGTTTCAAAGTGAGCAAACTGAAAGAATAAATACTATTCATGGCCAATAGATTAAGACACATTTTTATGCTAACATTTACAGAGCTGACTGACTTCATGAATTGACTTAGGAAATTAATAAAAAGTTACTGTAATGGGATTATCTTCAGTCATATTTTTAATTGATTATAGAAAACAGATACATAAAATAAAAGTCATGATGTCTTCATTTTAAACAAACTCTATTCTCTGACCATAGACTAAACTCTGGTTTTTAACATTTACCAATAAAAAGACCAAAGCCTATAATATGAACATAAATTAGCTAATGAACTAAACACTTGTTCATTGATCTTTATGAGCGTGACACTTTGCTCAACACTAGGAAGATTATTTCAAACAGTTTTCAGCCTGATGAAGCCTACCAGTCTTGAGATAAGTGCAAGTACAATGCCTTAGCAGAGAATTATAGTGCAATATGCTACACAGCATGACATAGGTAAACACAGTAGCCATAATAACCATTAAAAAGAAAAAAAAATGAAACATCCATAATTTTCCCATTTGCACTCAAAGCTGCTTTAAAAATCACAACCACAAATTTGGGGCCTCTGATATTTACTTGTAACACCTTGAAGAATCCTATGCTTTTACCTCTGCCCTCTCCCTATTTTTCTCCTGTACATTTAATTATTAAAGGTCCTGCAGGTCCTCTGAGGAGCCTTTCCTTATTCTAGAGTCCAGAACACAGTCTATCTTATACACTACATATGTTTATATATGTCTATCATATATGCTATATAGCAGTTCACTTCTCAGAGTCCACCCACACTATATTAGTGCTTTTCTCTTCTGCCCATTCCCAAGTTAAAAGCTCTTCCAAGGAGAAGTGAGTACTGAGAAAGCAAGTATTGCTGCTGATATTAGTGGATCCATCCATAGGATAGTGCATGACAAATGTCATTTGCTCAACTAATATTAAATAATTTAACTCTAGAGAACAAATGTGAAGTTTACTGATATAACAAAAGTAAAGCACTTTATAAGAGCTCAACCAATATTAATCATTTTACTGCTAACTTTAATAGGATGCAATGTGCAAGAACTTAGTTATTAAATCACAATAAAAAAAATTAAATCATGCTTAAAAATACACCAGAAACATGGTGATGGCAGACAACTATCACCACTATCTCATCACTATAGGCCTAAGTTAGACAAAGCTGCATTCTGTCCTCTTACATCTTCACATGTGTCAGCAGTGGATGGTAAGCAAGCAATCCTACCTAAATGAACTCAACTATTTTTTTTTCACGTGTGAATTTTCAGGGTCTACATCATAACCTGTTAGAAGGATTAAATGTGATAACAAATGCAAAGAAATTAGCATTGTTTCTGGCATAAAATTCTAAAAGCTATTTAGAATTTGCATTCTAAATTCAGGCTAATTTTACACCTCTTTTCATCTTAATTTTTGGTAAACCCAGATCACCATTAGGGGAATCTTAGAAAGTCACCCAGCCAAGGAAAACTACTTGATTCAGTCCAGCTGTGCTGGGCTAGTTCATTCAATGTTACATTCTAGTTTCATCACTGGGGGGAAAATAAAAGTCTCTTTTTGCTAATGGTCCTTGATACTTTATTTTTGCTACCATAACAGGGTCAGTGGCAGTTGATAAAAGAATCATGCTTAAGAGATCACTTAAAACAAAACAAACAAACAAAAACTTAAGAAACCATAACATATTCTGAGGGCTTCCTTAGCATGGTCTAGAAGATGTTTTCAATGTCTTAATTTTAAATAAACAAAGAAAAGAAAACCCCTGTTCAGCTGGTGCTATTTGTACCCCCATTTTACAGAGGTCAATGATCACTGTGGTAGGGAGGAATAGTGTCTTGCTTATGTCTATGCAACTAGACAGAGGTGGAGTGGCATTTTAATTCAGACTAGTACCATTTCAGAGCCTAAACACTATTCACTTAATCTATTAGATTATATAAAACTCTGAATATATAAAGCTTGCATTGCAGACTACCTAAAATCCTATTAGAGATGATGATGGAAAGTCTATATCCAAATATTGACCTGATAAACTCTACTGTGTTCATTTATATCTCTACCACCTGTTTGCTCCATGGGAATGACTGGCTTAAACTGCCACAGTCTGCTCTGAGGCACGCACACACACAAACACACACACACACACACACACACACACACACACACACACACACACACACTTCCTCAGGAATGACAGAGAAGTGACTCGTGCATGACAAGTAACCCCAGGGAACATAACTCAAAACTGAATACACAAATTAATATCTGCAGCCTGCTACAGGCTCTTCAAATTGCATATTTAAATTCCATGAACACAGCAGGCTTAGGGAGTCCTAGACCCACCTGATAGCATCAGGGCCTTGTCCCAGGTGAGGCTCACCGGTGATTATGTATGTGAATGAAGGGCTTGGAAAGGAAACCCTGGATTTTGACACTTTATTTCAGAGTTTACAGCTTGCTCAATGGGATAAACATTAAACTGCACATTTTAAGGTCATATCTCAAGGATTAGTTTCACTCTCTTCCAAGACTTAAATTCATTACCATAAACTATGAATGAATGGAGCATTAGGGAATAGCCTGCTTAGTATTGAACAGAACATGCTGCAGAGTCAAATTCCAAATCCAGATTTGCTTGTATAATTCCAAAGCTCAGCAAATAATAAACTCCTCAATGCCTGTTGTTGTAAAATAAGTTCTAGTTAATAATAAAGCCAAAAAATGAGCCTAGAGTCATATTCTTGGAATGCATTTATATTTCATCTAAGCAAATGGTAACCTTTATTAAAGTGTACTTTGATTAGTATTATGATAAAAAGGGTAGTTCATAAGTCTTGATAGAATGAGTATCTGCTTAGAAGTTTTTTACAAAGCACAGAATAATAATGAAGCACCATGCCTCTCCCACCTGAAAGGGTATGCATTTAAAAATAAACAATATAAATATTAGCCCCAATATTTTATTTTTGTTAATTTCATTTCAAAGCATGGAGAGAAAATGATAAAAGATGAGCAGCCCTTTCTAAGTGGGCCAAGCTCACATCATGACAAGCTGAGCAGCACCTGAAAGCAGATGCCATCAGGTTCATTCAGCTATGTTTAGTGCCACTTGCTGTCTTTGTATAAAACCTAATGAAGAACACTCACTAGTCTTTTCTAAAATGTCTGGTATAAAGTATCTTCATTGCTCTTGAACCAGGATTATAACCTAAGGGACATTTTCCCCTGTTCCTCCAGAAGCCCTCCATCCAGACTTTGCCTGAAGTAAGATTTTTAAAGGCTGAGTTCGCCCAATCCTCACAGGCATTATGCCGCAGCATCTGGTCCACATACACCTGCCTATAATCACAAAACAAGCTATCAGAGGAGAATTTTATAGAAGACACTGCCATGAGTGAGTGCTAGCTTAGGAAAGTCAGGCAAAGAGGGAGAACAAACATGCCTGGCTCCAGGCACACAACAGCACTGGGTGTCACCAGGGTTCTGTCTGCATCTTCTCTATTTCCCTCTTCCATACCTGTTTTCTCCTCTCATATTTTGTCTGTTGTGTCACTTTCTAATCTAGATTTGAATAGAAAGGGAAATAAAAAATCTTAATTATTTCACCAAAGTGATTTTGTAGAATTTCTGGAAAGACAGTTTCCATGATATATCGAATTTTAATTAAAAAATAAATAATAAAAGTCCTGGCTCTAGACTCTTGAAAAAGAAGAGTTACAACTTACATACCCTCTTCATCTGTCCTCATCTCCTCTGTGGGAAATCACTTCTTAAAATTCCCCCAATTTCACCGGGGCGCAGTGGTGCACAACTGTCATGTCAGCACTTCAGGAGGCTGATAAAGGAGAGTCACGAGTTCAAGGCTAGCCTCAGCAATGGTGAGGCACTAAGCAACTCAATGAGACCTTGTCTCTACATAAAACACAAAATAGGGCTGGGGATGGGGCTCATTGGTCGAGTACCCCTAAGTTCAATCC
>CM053406.1:83529755-83555505 GCA_028644305.1 Xerus rutilus | reverse complement strand
AGAAGGCTATAACAGGAATAAATATAGGCCTTATAATGGTGGTCTAGAAGACAGGGATGACAGTGAGCTGGCGAGACATGAATGGATTTGAGATGTGTTTAGGCATTAAGAATAGACAGACTTGGCCAGGCTGGGGGGCCCACGCCTGTAATCCCAGCGCTTTGGGATGCTGAGACAGGAGAATTGGGAGTTCAAAGCCAGCCTCAGCAATGGTGAGGTGCTAAGCAACTCAGTGAGACCCTGTCTCTACCTAAAACACAAAATAGGGTTGGGGATGTGGCTCAGTGGTCTAGTACCCCTGAGTTCAATCCCTGGTACCAAAAAAAGAAAGAAAAAATAGATTTGGTGATTGCAAAAATCAAAGCAAAAGTCAATTGTAACACTTGACTTTGGAAAATGTTGTGCCATTAATTCCAATAGGGATAAAAAAGGATGAATAGTTGCCAATGGAAAGATATTTGGGTTTAATCTTTTTGAGTGAGAGTTGCCTCAGGGACTTTCTAGTGAAGATATCTCCTAAGTTACCAGATACACAAATCTGGAGATCAAGGAAAAATACTAGCTCAAAATACAGGCCTGGGATATTTGGGCAAATACATGATTATGAAGATAATGGCAGGAGATGAAATCATCATGGATTGGTACAGAGTAATGTAAAAGACCTAGATCAAGACCACAAAGCATACAACTTTCATGCCCACTAGGTTTGTCTCTGTCCAGGACACCACAAAGAACACATGCATCATTACATTCAACTTCACCACTAAGCTATTGTTTTTCTTTGATTCATGAATACTTTTCACATAATCTGAAACTCTTTTCCTCACACAGTTGTTTTTTAAAATGCACAGTACAAGCTATTCTTAGGTCTGTCTGTCACAGTTTACAAAAATACAAAAGTTCACATAAGTCATTTACAAGAAAGATGAAAATGGATTAAAGACAGAAGCACTTCTGCATAATCTTCCCACTTTTGTGAAGACTGAAGTAATCTATCCCACTGGGGTGTGTGTGTGTGTATGTGTGTGTGTGTGTAAAAATCCCTTCATAATTTTAGAGTACATAATGGGCTCATTCTTTCACATATGTGAAATAAAATTGCTGCAATTTCTCTGTCTAGTTAGACAACATATCGTTTAGCAGCAGAGTTTTGTATGTTAATTGAATGCATTTCCCCATGCAGTACAGAAACAATTCTATATATATTAAAAAGTATAAGGTGCTTAGCAATGCCAGCAATCTAATTATACACCTGATAGCTCAGGTACAGAATCACTGTGTGTAAAGAACCTTTTACTAATTTCAAACCATCTGTGATCCAAATATAAACATGACAATCATGAAAAACATGTTTCAAGTTCTACAAAACTATGTATTTTTGTTATCTTCTGCTACATATTTTTCATAAACCAAGAACTTACATTTTAATAGTCAATTTCAAAAACAAATTTTGAAGACTACACTAAAACTTACAACAAAACATTTCTTTAATAGCTACATAGGAACGTTGAAATAAAGCAAGTATAATAATGGTACACATGATCATAGTTGGTAATAAAGTAAATTTTATTACCAAAAATAGTATGAAAGCACCAAAAAAACACTTTCAAGACTTTAGAATTGACAGATAATCAAAACTATCAAAAGTGTTCATAAAATTTAAGGTTTTTTAACTGATAAAATATGTATTGGCTCTCCCAGAAATTAAATTTTCCACATTGAAACTCCATTTTGACCTAAAATTTGCTTTATATTGAATTTAAAATCAAATAGCATATATTGAAGGTAATATATTTCTAATTTTTTTTTGTTAGATTCTACTTGATGTTAATGTCATAAAACCAAAAATGTATTATTAGATTTTTCTGGCAACAGGTTTTAATTTTCCAAAATAATAGCTTTTTATAACATCATTAAATTATTTTCTTTATTTTAAATATACTTTACTCTAAAAAAAGAAAAAATATGGTAAGCTAAGACTAACATAGGCATAACTTCCAATTTCATAATATAGTATCTGCCATATGAATGAAGCACAGTTACCATTGGCATAAGTGATAAAGAACTATGTGAAGCTTCAGTATCTGTTAAGTAATTCTAGAACTATTCAAAAATATCCAACTATCTGTATAATGTAGAAAATCTCTCCCCTCAGCACATGAAATTAAAAGTAAACTAGATTTAGGGATATAAATCAGCAGCAGAAGTTCTACCTCTGAGAATATAGAGAGTAAACATATACTGCTAAGGTACAGACTCATATGTCTTAATAGAATGTTGTATATGACAAAAAGTCAAAGGCATAAAACAATAGTAACAAGGTTGATGTAAACTTTATTTCATGATTTAATACCATATGTAGAATATTCACTTTCTAATATATTACATTTCACAATTCTCGATTTCCAAACATTTGAACAAGTATGTGGGAGGGGGCCGAAGAACAATGTTTCAGAATTGTATTTAAATTGATACGGATGGAAATCTTTGTGACTAAATGCTGTAGATATGGACAAAAAAAAAATTCAAGGGTAACTTTCTCCTTTCTTCAATTTTGATACATTAACTAATGTTTATGTGATTTTCAGCTAATTCTCTGTACTTCATTTTTCTCCTCTACATGATACTTAGTCCACAGAGATACAAAGTAGGTTAAATCAGGTAAAAGAAATCACAAAGAAAGCTCTTGATATAGTAGCTGTCAACACATAATTTTTTTTTGCTACTAATGTAATTATTTTCTCCTATTATCCATTTCTTTTTTTTCTTTTTTTTTTTTATCCATTTCATTGCTATTTTTATTAGTGTCTTAATCATTCTCCACTGAGGAATGGTGGTGTTACAGATCTCTTAGAGAAATAACCCTAACTATGTTTTATCACACATACACAGAACCTGGTACAAAGTAGATATTTCCTAAATGAAGAAACATACTTAATATTTACATTATGGGTATGCTTGTGTAAGCTGACACCATACCAAGCATGCACACACATTCTCAGGTATTCCAGATAAAACGGCATTGCATGTCATTATATTCATGTTGAAGTGAACAACATTGACGATGAATGTGTTTATGAAACTGTTCACTAGCTATCACTGAATGAGAACATAGCTATGACTGACAGGTCTATCTGTGTCAAAATTCTATTATTTTCCCATTACATTACACTCTCTTCACAGCTCTCTTCAGTATCTAAAAACTCTACATGTTACTATTCTGTATTCTTAGAGATGTCTTTCTTAAAGAAAGAAAAACTCTACAGGAAAAGAAAAAGAACATATCTAAAAATTACTAGGTTACAAAAACATCTATATGAATTAAGGTTTCTCTATTGAGAGGACTTGATAGCAATAACATATTACTTAATCTTACTCTCTGCTCCTCTCAACACTGCAACACAAATAATGCCCTCTTCCTCTTTCACGTATTTTTCAAATAATAAACTATTTTTCCATGTCCTTGCTCCTTCTTCACATCTTAGCCTCTAACTTTTAAGGAAAATTGCTAAAATAATCTGATTTGAATCTTTAATTCAAATTAAAACAACCAATTTATGGATCCATCCTGCTACAAGATCATGTTAGGAAAAATGTTTAATATATTGTACAATTTTTTAAGACTAGAGATAATGACTTTTTCATTTCCTTTTGTATAAGTTGAATGCTAAGTGACTGTCATAAAGATTCAATGGCATCAAAGTCAAGTGTGCTGGCACATGCTTGTAATCTCAGCTACTTTGGAGGTTGAGCTGGAAAGATGACTTGAGCTCAGGAGTTTGAGATCAACCTGGGCAACACCGTGAGAATCCAACTCAATAACAAAGTAACTAACTAGAAGTAACTCTTGACTTATTGAATGAATGAATGAGTTGAAATTAATGTTCTGGAAAATGATGTGCAGGCTGTTTAAGATCTTTTGTAAAAGGTCAAATGATATTCAATATACCCATAAAATGGGTAATTAAATAATAAAAGCATAATATGGTATGCAGTAATGAGTTGAAAGTAATTCCTGAGTTAACCTTTTAACTTTAATTATAAAATTTGGTTAAGCAAAGTAATCGATTATCTAGTCAGTAGAATCAAATACGATTTTCACCATCATTGTTTTATTCTTGCAGCTGGACTCCCTCTGCCAAAATTAGAGTATCATTGAGGCTGCAGTGAAGACAGCGATAATGTGTTTCTTTCAGAACACCTGTGATGGGACTGCTGCAGCTGTGACAGGTTCCGTGGAAATTCTGTAAGATGAGGCAAGAGGTGAGCAGGTGGCCCATCTTCTGGCTCTATTCTATAGTAACTGTGTTGCCACCAGCAACTGAATGATTACTTTGTGTGATTCAGCAAATATTTATTAGCCACTTACTCTTTGTTGTACTTTGTTTTATATAACTGGAATAAACGACTGGTTGAGAAAGGCAATGACCTTCCCATTTTTCAGCTTACATTTTAGTGTTAAAAAAGACCATTCCATCAGCAATGGCGAGGCGCTAAGCAACTCAGTGAGACCCTGTCTCTACATAAAAAAACACAAAATAGGGCTGGGGATGTGGCTTGGTGGTTGAGTGCCCCTGAGTTCAATCTCTAGTACCAGAAAAAAAAAAAAAAAAACCATTCCATAGTGAACGAGAAAATTATAATGTATGTTAAAAGGTGATATATGATATGGAAAAGAGAAAAAGAAAAGAGGGGTAAGGTTACTGTAAGTACTTGAGTAGGGACAGGTGAAGCCTGCTGTTTTAAATGGGATATCCAACTTAGACCTCATGGAGGCAGTGTTATTTAAACAATGAGTGAAATTAGGTGAAGTAGTTAGCTTCCTAGATACAAGGGAAGTAAATCTGGGACTGGGGAAGACCTAGTGCAAGGGCCCTGACCAGTTTTAAGAGAGCCAGCAGGTCAGGGTTACTTCACAGAATGAACAAAGAAACTTAGGAGATGAGATCAGGATGGTAACAAGTATCAACTTCAAGCTTCTGCCATTACTCTAAGTAAAATGGAGAACAATTTAAACTTTGCAAGCAAAGGAGTTACATGGTCTGACCTACCTTTAGAGGCTGACTAGGCCTGCTCTGTTAAGCAGAGATTGGGAAGGGGTGTGCGCAGAAGCTGAGAGACCATTTAGACCCTTTAAGAGCTATTGCCATAATTCAGGGAGGAGAAGATGAAGAATTAGGCTAGGGTAATAGTAGTAGAATTTCAATAATTTACAATTCTTGGAAATTGTGATAAAACACACATAACAAAAAATTACCATCTTAACATTTTAAATGTACAGTTCAGTGGAATTAAATACGTTCATAAAATAAAACCATCACTATCACTTACTTCTATAATTTTCATCCTGTAAAACTGAAACTGTAGAAATTTAAAAAATAACTCCCCATTTCTCATTCCCTCAAGCTTCTTGTACTTACAATTCTACTTTCTGACTCTATGATTTTGACTGTCCTAAGTACCTTGCCTAAGTGGAATTGATATGTTATCCTCTATCTATGTACAATGAATCAAATTGCACTCTGTTATCATGTAAGCCTAAATAGAACAAATAAATTAAATATGAAAAAAAAAAGAATTAATAGAAAAAAAAGACAGTATTCGTCCTTTCTAAAGGAATGACTTAAGGCAGCATGATGTCCTCAGGATTGATCTACATTGTAGCATGTTACAAGACCGTCCTTTACTTTGAATCTATTGTGACTTGGGATTTAAAACGTGTCCTTTGTAGACAGAATTATGTTGGATCATGTGCTTTGCATTCATTCTGCCAATCTCTGTGTTTTTATTGCAGCAATTAATCCATTTACAATTAATCATTGTTAAGGAAGTATTTACTTCTGTCATTTTGTACTTGTTCTCTACATGGCATATATAGTTTCATCTCTCATTCCATGCATTACTATCTCTTGTGCTTAGATCATTTTTTTGTAATGAAATGTTTAAGTTCTTTATTTCCTTTTGAATATACAACAATTTTATTTGTGGTTAACACGGGCTTTAAATGTAGCATTCTAAAGTTATAATACTTTATGTCAAGTTAAGTTATAAGCTTGATTTCAAAAACATAAAAATTATATTCCTTCACAATTCTGTCAACACCTCTTTGAGATAGATGTTGACATTACAAAATTATAGGTTTATTCTCTATGTATGCAAAAATATAAACTAAAAATTCTCTAAATTTCTTTGTTTCTTTTTTGATACCAGGGATTGAACTCAGGGGCACTCGACCACTGAGTCATATCCCTAACCCTATTTTGTGTCTTATTTAGAGACAAAGTCTCACTTAGTTCCTTAGCACCTTACCATTGCTGAGGCTGGCTTTGAACTCGCAATTCTCCTGTCTCAGCTTCCCAAAGTGCTGGGATTACATGTGTGCGCCACCACACCTGGCTTTTAAATTTCATTTATCCTTTCAAGTATGTAGCAACTAAAATGTGGAACTGCCATCTAAAGTTACAATAATAATAACCTTAAAACAGTTTTAAAAAATATTAGTGCCTGGACAGTCTCACTAGGAATGGAACCACCATTTAACCCAGCTATCCCACTCCTCAGTTTATAACCAAAGGACTTAAAATCAGCACACTATAGTGATGCAGCCACCTCAATGTTTATAGCAGCTCAATTCACAATAGCTAACCTGTGGAACCAACTTAGATGCCCTTCAACAGATGAATGGATAAAGATACTGTGGTACATATACACAATGGATTATTACTCAGCCTTAAAGAGAAATGAAATTATGGCATTTACAGGTAAATGGATGGAGTTGGAGAATATCATGCTAAGTAAAGTAAGCCAATCCCAAGAAACCAAAGACCAAATGTTCTCTCTGATAAGGGAATGCTGATCCATGATGGGGTTGGTGGTGTAGGGGAGCAAGGGAAGAATGGAGGAACTTTCAGCAGAGGGGAAGGAGTGTGGGAGGAAAAGAAGGTGGTGGAATGAGACAGACATTATTACCCTATGTACAGGTATGATTGTACAAATGGTGTGACTCTGCATTGAGTACAATCAGAGAAATGAAAAGTTGTGTCCAATTGTTTAAAAAATTAAATTAAAAAAATAAAATATAAGTGCTTTAAGTAACATAGAACACAAAAAGTATAGCTGTGAGCCATTGCTGCACTGTTACAATAACACTAGTTTTTACAGTTGTCCATTTATTTGTATTTATTGCAATATTTACTATTTCATAAGGCTTCACTTCATTGTCTAGTGGCTTTTAATTTAATTTTACCCTAAGGGACTCACTTGAGCATCTCTAGCAGAGATATTATGGTAATAAACTCCCTCAGCTTTTGTTGCCCTAGAATGTCGTAATTTTTCTTTCACGTCTGAAGGACAGTTTTGCTAAACATAGAATATTGATTGAAGTTATTTTTATTATTTTTTTTCTGTCTTTTAGTACTTTGAAGATATAAGCCTAGTGCCATTTGGCCAGCATGGTTTTGGATAAGGAATCTGTCAATTATGTTATTAAGTGTCTCTTACTCCTGTCAAGATTCTCTTTTCTGCAAGTTTTGTTATGATATGTCTCTCACATTGGGTCTCTTTGAGTCCATTTTCCTTGGAGTTTCTTTACTTTGTTGGGTTGCTGTATTTGTGTCTTGACAAATTTGGGAATTTTCACCTCTTCTTTCTTCAAATGTTCTCTCTGCTCTACTTTTTCTCCCTTCTTCTGGGATTCCCACAATATGGATTTGTACTTCTTGGTGGTATGCCACAGGACCCAGAGGTTCTCTTCACTTTTGTTCAATCTTTGTTTCCTCAGACAATAATTTCTATTGTCCTATCTTCTAGTTTACTAATTCCTTCTTCTGCTGGCTTGAATTCACCCTAAAATCCCTCTCATGAATTTTTCTTTTTGTTATTATATTTTTCATCTGCAAATTTCCTTTTTGGTTTCTTTTTTGGCTTTTCACCTCTTGATAGAATTTCCATTTTGTGCAAACACTGTCTTCTTGATTTTCTCCATGCCTTTCTCTGCTTCTTTTGAATATCTTTAAGACAGCTGTTTTAAAGTTATTATCTAGTTTGTCTGCCATCAGAACATTTTCAGGGACATTTTCTGTTGACTTATTTGTTTTCCTTTGAATCAGCTATATTTTTCTCTTTTTATGCCTTGTATTCTTTTGTCTGTTGAAGACAGAACTCTGAAAATGACATGAAAATTCTGAAAATCAGATTTTCCCTCCTTCCCAAGATTTGCTCTTCTTGCTCATGTTTTGTTTGTTTTTGTCATTGTTGTTGTTCTTTAATTGCCATAGGCTGTCTTTATGCCAAGGATCAGCCTCAAATGTAAATTTAAAGTCTTCTCTGTTATTTTCAGGACCTGGGACTTTTCCTGAGCATGTTTGGCCACTGTCTAGTTTTCAACATATATGCTGTGTGTTGATTTTGAACATCCTGGTTTTTAATATCTCACTCCCACAGCAATTAAAAAGAGAAAAATAAAGGAGGGGAGGGGATCACTCTAACACTTCAACCCCTACAAATTTACTTCAGTTTGTGCAGAAGAAATTTGCAACAATGATAGAGTTTCAAATTAATTGCTGACTACTTCTTTGTACCTCTCTAATCAAAAAAGCAATCAGTGATCAGAGCATAGCTATTTAACATATTGGGGACAGTATCTCTTTTACCCTCTGTGCTACACATAAGCTGATAATGACATTCATGTTTTCATGGATAATACACATGATAAGAGCAGGAACAGACCAAAATGAACATCAATTTACTATGTAAGCCTTCCTCTGGATGCTGCAATCCATCCATAGACTGCACTTATGGAACAGTTACATATGTCAGAGTCTCTATCATATTCCAAGATTTTTTTCTAATTCTTGATATATATTGAAGATAGAACTACTAGGATTGCCTGGCATATTGGATAGGACATAGAGGAGAAAGAGAGATACCAAGGGAGTGTGCATGTCTTTTGGCCTAAATGAGTAAATTGATGGTGTTGCCTCCAACTGAAATGGGGTTGGTTACAGGTGAAGGAGATGTGTTGAGAAGGATACCATCCGAGTCTGAGACATCAGGATATACAGATGATATCAAGAAAGCATCTCCTCCCTTGAACAGATGTCTTGATAGGAGTGTCAGCTTATACACTATGTAAAAATACAACATAGATGAAACCACAAAGCATGTTTTAGCGTAGATAGAGAAAAGTACTCTGAACAATACTTGTAGAACTCCAACACTAATAAGTTGTGTGGGAGAGAGAAGTCAGCAAATAAGTCTGAGAAGTGCAACCAGCTCTTTTTGTTTATTATGGAGATAAAAATAAATTGTGTTGTCTTAGAAACCAAATGAAGACAATTTATCAATGAGAGCTCAAGTAAGACCTTACTTCCCATAAGTACTTTATTCCTGCAGTAGGCAAAACGAAGCACATGGAGTCTTACAGGGATAAGAATCATATTTTGGATGAGAAGAAAAAAATTGAGTAGCAATGTTTCCTCAATATTGGATCCAGCTGTGAATTATAATGCAGTGAATTTTCTTTTTAATCAAAATACATATTTTAGAATATGCTGATGAGTCACAAATACAGTAGAAATCATTCCTGAATTGGGCAGAAGATTCAACCATACAACCTATAAGATACACTTTGAATAATGCACAGGTTATTTCTACCTCACTTAATTCTGGAGGAGAAATATATCAGCTTTTCCATCTGTGAGCATTTGCAATCTTAGCAGTTTGTGTACAGAATTATCTTAATGGCTCTTTGTATAAAAGAAAGTGAATTATATAATAATTTAATACAAAGAAGAGAAGATTTAGGGAAAATAGACTTGAGTTCCACTGATGACACTGTCACTAATAAACTGTGTGGCTTTAGGAACATTTCTGAAATACTTTTAAACTTTAATATCTTCTTCAGAACCCTCACATTGTTCTTGAGGAAAAAAATATTAGCTTAACAGGCTTTGCTCAGTATCTGATATACAGTGGGCACTCATAAAAACCTTAATTCTCTAAGTGTGAGGTTCCAGGTTTAATGACTGATTTGAATTTTAAAGTTGTTCCCATAGCCTGAGTTAGAGACTATGTTCTTCATTTAATCATATCTACTCATTAACTAGAAATAGAAAGTATGTTAGTTTTTCATATGACAAAATTGTCACCATGCCTGGGGTCAAATTTTCTGTGTATTGTAAGAGAATATTTGTTTAAGTTATAATAATAGAACCACAAGATGTAATGAGTTAAAGTAAATAGTCTGTGAATCTGAGCGACTGCATATGACTCCCAAATTTTAATTTCCTAATGATAGGATTTTGAATAAGTCAGAATTTCTGAGACTCGGTTCCTTTATCTATACAATGACAAGAACTGCATCAGTAGAAGCAAATAAGTGAATCCATGTAAAACTGTAAGATACTTGACATGTAGAAATTGCTTAGTAATCTTTATTATTTATTCCTCTATTCTAGGGAAAAAATTCTATGGAACTGATGTTTCTATTTTAAATGTTTTCAACTAGCCCAAGCTATTTCAAAAATTACCTTTATCATTAGTGAAACTACACATTAATAGTAATTAATTCAAATATGAAAATGCCTCCAATTTACCAAACATTGAGCTCCCTTTTTACATACAGCTAGATATCTTATACATGTGTGTATGTGTGCAAATGTATACATATCTCCTTGTATGCTCAATGGGAATAAACTACGTATAATCTCTTATATTTCATTTATTTTAATACATATGTGTACAAGTACATAATTCTAAATTAAATTGCTAGATACATAAATTGCTTTCAAAAGTCTGTATCTTAGTGATATAAATGCAAAATTCCTCTCCAAAATAGTAGAACCAATGTTCTCAGATCCACAGGTGTCATTTTGCCTAGATTCTAAACTCATTATGGGTTATAATCCAATTTCATTTATTTGTCAGTCTAATATAAAGCAGAAGAATTTGTTTTTACAGGTATTCTTCTAATAAATAAGTTTCAAGTTTTTATCCCCCTATCTGCTTTTGATATTTGTTTTATGTTATAAATGTATTCATTTAATCATAGCTTCAGTATTTTTTCATCTTTCTTAGAAATGCTTTCCCACAACTAAGCATCAGGAGATAACTGCTTACAACTCATTGTAGTATTTTTATTTATTTATTGGAATTTAATTTTAAACATAGTTAGAATATTTGTGCATAAGATAATTTAGAGATCTAGCCTTTCCATTCTTTTGCTCAAATGGCTCAAAATTTATGTCCCTACCACTTATTAAATAAATGGTTTCTCCACATGGTCACTAAATAACTACTTATATATATGTCCATGAATATCTCATGAGGAATGGAAATTATTCTATTAAATACCTTATTTGATTTAGAAGTTCAGCAAAGTCATTTAACTATTTTAAGTACTAAATCAACCTTACATCCTTTAAATAAACTATATTTTAGAGTAATTCATAGCTTATACTGAGCTATTGAAATACATTTAGTAACACTTTTGTAACTTTTATTTATTGAACTATTATAATAAAATTTACCATTTTATTTATTTATCTGTTTGTTTATTTATTTATTTATTTTTGTGGTATTGGGGCATGAACCCAGGAGAACTCTATCATTGAGCTACATCCCTACTATTTTTTTTTTCTTTTTTGAGATAGGGTCCTCATTTTGAGATAGGGTTTCACTGGGATTACAGGAATGTGCCGAAGTGTCCAGTCATTTTAATTATTTTTAAATGCATAATTCAGTGGCATTAATTACATTCACAATGTCATACAAATATCACAATTATTCATTTTCACAAGTTTCTCATCATCCCAACCAGAAAATTTGCACCCATTAAACAATAATGTATACTTTGTATCTCAATGAATTTATTATTTTTTCTAGGTACCTAATAAAAATGGAATCATAAAACATTTGTTCTCTCTTGTCTGGCTTACTTTACTTAGTGTAATGCATTCAACAATCATCCATGTTGTAACATATGTGACAAATGCATTACTCTTCAAGTCTGAATAATATCCCACTGTAGGTAATATATGGCAATTCATTCACCCATTCCTCAGCTGAATATATTTAGGTTGTTTTCCCCTTTTGACTATTGCGAATAATGCTGCTATGAACTTTGATATACAATATTTGGTAACATTTTAAAGTTTTACATAAATATTTATTGTTGAGATTTTTCTAGAATATTGTATTTGTGATGTAGTTGTTAAAACCTATATGATTAAGAAAAATATTCATAAAATGGCATAAGTATAAATGAACTAAAATTTTCTTTTCACAATAGTTTACATTTGAAAAATAAGTCACAAATATTCTATATTAATCTAAAATTCTCTCAAAAATTGGTTGTAGTCAGTTGTTACTAAATAAAAGTAACAATAAACCCTTATCTAGTGCTTTCTTGGGGGAGAAATACATTGTTTTATTTCCACTCTTCCTTTTAGAGAAAGCTTATTTTTCTGCTAATCTGAAAAACTACAGCCCTTGAATTTATATAAAACTGACTTACTGTCACATGTTCAAGAAATCTGACAAAGTTTATATTAAAACAGGAATCCAATCAGCAGGTAATGCAGTGGCTCTAGATTTTAAAATTCACTTATCTTCTTCAGTATCTTAAAGATCTTTCTATATAAACAGTCACTCCTACTGCAGCAACAAAGTAGCAACAGAAGGGCCATTTGAGTGTAGAGAAATTCACTAAAAGCCCTCTGAATTAAATTAGCAAACAAATGAGCAAACAAGCAAAGAACGGCAAGATTGTAGAGATGTGAGATGGAAGACTTTTTTTGTCTCTCATGGATCCCTTAAACAAGGATACAGACTTGGACACATTTCAGGAGGCACTTGGACTTAATGATCCATCTGAAAAAGTTTTGAGTTTTTTAGTTGCATGTAAATGCGAAAATAAGAAACAATCATACCATACAAGGTATGCTACCGATTAGGCTGAAATGCTCCCCAAAGGCTCATGTGTTAAAGGCCTACTATTGGGAGATGGCAGAAACCTTACATGGGGCCTAGTGGGAGGTTTTCTGATTAGTGGGGGCATGCCCTTGCAAGGCATGGTGGGACGCTAGCCCCTCCTTTTCATTTCTGCCTTTTGCTTCCCTGCAATGATGAATGCTTTTGCTCCACTACACACCCCCACTATAATGTACTGCCATGCCATAGCCCAAAAGCTTAAGGGCCAACAGACCTTGGACAGAAATCTGTGGAACTATCAGGCAAAGCAACTGTTTTCTCTTTGTAAGCTAATTACCTCAGATATTTGTTCAGTCATAGAAAGATGACTAACACAAAATTGAAACATTTGCCTAGGTATGAGAAAGAAAGAGAAGAGACCAGGCATAAGTGTGGGGAGAAAGAAAATAGAGGGACAGGCAGGCAGGCAGGCATCATAGCAGAATGGCAACCACTGGCGAAAACAGAATGAGGCTCTAGATAGGTAAAAACAGGAGAGTTGATATTATTTCAGGAAATATAAGGACGTATTTTGTGAGGGTGTGCTGAATCCATAAAAATGAATGCTTGGAAAAAAAGCACACATTATTCAAAATTAGGAATACATGAGCCAATGTGAGATATAGACACAAAGATTTAAAAAATATAAAAGGAAAAAATAACATTTAAAGTGCACGATATGACAGAGTGGGAGAACATACTTACAACATGCATATCAGATAGAGCACTAATCTCCAAGATATACAAAGAACTCAAAAACTTAAAACCAAAAAAAAAAGGCAATAATTATAACCCGATCAATAAATGAGCTAAGGAACTGAACAGACATTTCTCAGAAGAAGATATGCAATCAATCAACAAATATATGAAAAAATGTTCAACTTCTCTAGTAAACAGAGATATGCAAATCAAAACTACTCTAAGATTTCACCTCACTCCAGTCAGAATGGCAATTATCAAGAATACAAGCAATAATAAATGTTTGCAAGGATGTGGGGGAAAAGGTACACTCATACATTGCTGGTGGCACTGCAAATTGATGCAACCACTCTGGAAAGCAATATGGAGATTCCTCAGAAAATTTGGGAATGGAACTACCATTTGACCCAGCTATCTCACTCCTTGATTTATACCCAAAGGACTTAAAATCAGCATACTACAGTGACACAGCCACATCAATGCTTAAAGCAGCTCAATTCACAACAGCTAAACTGTGGAATCAACCTAGATGCCCTTTAAAAGATGAATGGATAAAGAAACTATGGTACATACACACAGTGGAATATTACTCAGCATAAAAAGAGAATAAAATTATGGCATTTGCAGGTAAATGGATGGAACTGGAGAATATCATGCTAAGCAAAGTAAGCCAATCCCAAAAAACCAAAGGCTGAATGTTCTCTCTGATAAGTGGATGCTGATCCATAATGGAGTGTGGCGGGGTTAGGGGGGAGGAACTTTGGGCAAAGGGAGGGAGAGGAGGGGACATGGGGCCAAGAAAGATGGTGGAATGACATGAACATCATTACCCTAGGTACATGTATGACTACACATATGATGTGACTCTATATCATGTACAATCAGAAATGAAAAGTTGTGTTCCATTTGTGTACAATGAATTGAAATGCATTCTGCTGTAGTGTATAACTAATTAGAACAAAAAAAGTGTACAGTATGGGCATTAATTAAGACAAAGTTTCATCAAATAAGACAAATACTAGATATAATACCCTTGCAAATTTTTAAATTTTGCTAGAAAATTGGGTTATTTCAAGAACATTTTACTGGAGAGAATGAAGCCTTAAAGCACTTTCAAATATTTTATTCCTCAAAGAACTGTGAATCTAAGTGTCGTCATTTCCTCAGTTGAGGTTTAAATTCACAGGTAAGAGACTAGGAAACTGATATGAACAAAACTGAACTCAGAAAGCAGTCAAATACTCTTCTAGACGGGCACAGTGGTGCAAGTCTGTAATCCCAGCACTTTGGGAGGCTGAGAGAGGAGAATCACAAGTTCAAAGCCAGCTTCAGCAATGGTAAGGCGCTAAGCAACTCAGTGAGACCCTGTCTCTATGTAAAACACAAAATAGGGCTGGGGAAGTGGCTCAGTGGTCTAGTACCCCTAAGTTTAATCCTCAGTACCAAAAAAAAAAAAAAAAAATACCGTCTTCTGTTTTCTTTAGGAAAATAAAAGGCAATGTTGTGCAGTAGTCTGGTCAAGATAAAAACAGGTTTAGTTGTAGGTAACAGTGGCTTCTGGAAAATCAAATTGCTTAGAAAAATAAAGATTAAGTGGTTACATTTTGCTTTGAAATGTGGTCAGTTTCCACACTTAGTAAAACTGGATCTCTATTAATTATTCTTAAATGATCTGGCAATTATACAGAAAGTTAGAAAAATGGCACAGGTCAAGGATTTGGATTTGGGTATTTCATCCTCTGAAGTGGAAAGAAGGAAACACAGGCTGTGCGGGAGGACAAGGCAGATTGCAACTGCAGATGAGATTGTATTCAACCAGGCACAGAAGACTGGCCCCCTCTTCAAGATTGAGCAGGGTAAGAAAAAATATAGAGCAAATGAGATGCTTTTGAACGTATTTCGGAACTTTAATTTTCTGCATTAATCTACATAAGGAATTGATTTGGAAAGCAGTAGAGGGGAACATGGCTGTGTTTGATCTTAAAAGGGGCCAAATTTGGGGCAGATCTTACTCCTGGCAATATATGGCTTTAAAAAGTTGGCAGCAACTCAAGTAAAGAAATAAGAAGTGGACCTTGGGGCAAATTTAATTGAAGAAATGGGTCTGATATATTTTAGAAGATTCTGAAAGCACATCAAAAAGACATTTTTAAAAGGCATTTCAAAGTGGAATTGCCCAGGTGAACAAACAGGTACAGTAACAAGCAAGAAGCAGAGTTCCTCTCACAACTTGAGGCAATGCTTCTCCAGTTCTCTGACGCTATCCCAGTTCACCTAGACTTGTGAAAGGAATTCCTTTGAATGTGTAGAATAAAAAAACATAGGCACAGTTTTTGGCTACTTACGAATGTCTTGGTTTCCAAAGTCCCACTTGTTTGTTGCAAAGGAAATATGGAATTTTTTTTCACATTCTTCCAAGGATGAAAATTGTCTTCATTATTATCAAACTTATACCCAAACTATGTTTTTATTCTTTTTTTTGTATATATAGTAGCTTTGCATGTCAAGCCTAAATCATAATGTAATATTGTTGAAGACATTTCAAACTGCACCTGAACTCAACATACAAAGTTTGAATACTACAAATAATATAAAAGCCAGAAATAATTTTATATTTCCACAGCCAATAACAATGAGCTATGACCACTGCTTCCTGACAGAAATTGCAAAATGATTCTAACTACAATATGCGTACCAGACACATTATAATTTGGGATAAAATGGGTATTGGACTATAACATATGTGGGTTTGGGAATAAAGAGTTAAGGACTGGGCACTGTTCTCCAGTGTCTTGCACATGCATTTCTCATGGATACAGTGCAACATGATGACATATACTCCTCATCTTCTAAGGTTTAATTGTTCTGACTCCAAACATTTCCAAATGCAAATAGATGTACAATGTCTATTTATTAATCTTTTAAAAATAAATTTTACTGTGTATATTTAAGATATACAACATATTATGGGAAATGTATAGAGAATAAAAAGTAACTAAAGTTATTCAAATAAAGATCACCATTCTCTTGAATAGTTACCCACTTTTTGTGTTTGTGGCCAAAACTGATACAACTTGCTCACTTAGCGCAGATGCCAGATATCTATTTATATTGTTACAAAGATGTTTAAAAATTCCCATTAAAATAATTTAGTAATAAGATATTTTTCCAAATTTAAATCACTAAACAGTAATCACTAGAACAAGATAAATCACTCTTAAAGTGCCTGAACAGCATTCTTATATTTTCTATAATTTAAAATCTTAAACTTCTTTCAATCCCTTGTAGTATCCAACCAAGTCAGCAAATTAACTTGAAGTTGGAGACTAATTGAAACAAAATCTATGCCAAAAAGGTCATGTAGTGAAGTCATGATAAGGTCATTTCCCCAAGAATTCCCATAGTTATTTATTGCCCTTTGTTTGAAAGGACTGTGTCATCAACACAGTAATTACTAGTTCAAACAGAAAGTAGGCATCAAGGGGAGAGATGGTCCTGAGAGAGAGTTTGTAAAGCAGGTCCGTATCCAGCATACCCCCTGAGAGATAAATCACTTTTTATTATAAAATATTAAACTTTAAACCCATAAAACTGTTGTGCTCTGCTCAATGGCTCATAATATCATGTCACACCACACATTTTACAGCTTCCAATATACATCAAATACAGCTCAAGTTTAGTGGTCATAATTTTAACTCTATTTCACTGATATTTTTGTGAGAAGCAAGCAATAAACAGCATGAGAGAATGTTACTTTTGTAAAAAAATGGTTTGTTTTTGGAATATTACAATTTTATTGTAATATAAGAAAAAGTAGGTCAATGTTGATAGGCAATTTTGGTCTGTTTCTCAGTATTCCATTCTCGTTCTATAAAACAAATCTAGAATTTTTTTATGCATGGTAATTAGAAGAAATGGACATTCCTTTAAAAATAAATTAAAAGAGTTCAGCAGGCTATTCACTAATTAAAGAAATACTATATTTTGGGTGAACATCAATTACTCTTTCAGGCTATTCCCTATAAGTATTAGTCACTAAGACCTATTATTTTTCACATTCTTCCAAATTTCATAGGAAAAAGTTATGCAAGTAATGCAAGCATGATCAGTTACATTAAAAATGCAATGATTCAGCTGGGTGCGGTGGCACACGCCTGTAATCCCTGCACTTTGGGAGGCTGAGACAGGAGAATCGCAAGTTCAAAGCCAGCCTCAGCAATGGCGAGGCACTAAGCAACTCAGTGAGAACCTGTCTCTACATAAAGCACAAAATAGGGCTGGGGATGTGGCTCAGTGGTCGAGTACTCCTGAGTTCAATCCCCAGTAACAAAAAAAAAAAAAAAAAAGAATGCAATGGTTCACGAAAACATAAAGAATCTGAAATAACAACTACACTAAATATCTCCATCTGTAACCAAGATAGGACTTTGAGCATCTCAAAGTCCCATCTTCTTGTTGTGTAAAATTTTATATAATGTGATTTCCAAGATTAGTTCCTACTTAAATATTGTATGATTCTAAAAATTCTAAGAAGTATAAAAATTTTCCAGCAATCAATGGTTACTGCAATGAAAATAGGCAGTTCTGTTGTTTGAGCTTCTTCTTAAAAATTATGAAATTAAACTTTACATAAAAATTTGGTGCTACAGAATATTCTTGTTTCAATACTCACCATTACGAATCAAAAACAGACTATTATAATAGTATCAAACCAAAAGTACTGGATGGAACTTGAAGAGCTATCAGGAGTTCAAATGCCTTCTACTCCTTACCAATTGCATATGGTCAGAGAATATGGAGATGCATGTTTTTTAGCAGTATATACTGAGACCATCATTGGACTTATTATACTTTTTCTGTAATCTTTATTATTAAGATAATTACATGGTTCTTGCTTCAGATTTACACTTCAAAAAGTAAATTATCAGCTTGACTCTGAGTTTCTATTTTTAGTTTATTTATTTGAAAAAAATAAACTCTTGTTTCTCATTTATTAATATAATCAATAAAATCAAGCCATTAAACTCTGTGTTATGGAATCAATGCTCTACTTGTAAAAAAGTAGTTTAAAGAGAAAATAAATAAATGCTTTTCTGAGAAACAGTATCAAGTTATAGCATATTTAAATATGATTTAAGGAAATAACCCTCTAATCAAGACTGTAATGGGTTAATGAATCAAGTTCTTTAAAGAGGACAAATTTTTCTTAATATTCTATTCACACATTTATCATATTTCCTTACCATACAAAATTTTTCATGTTCATTTATATTGCCTAATTTAACATTCATAAAACATAATTACAGGGTAAATCAAATAAGGTTTGCTTCAAAAACATATACCTTCTAAACACACTTTTCTTACAGTAAATTAAGTCTAACAGACCAAAACAAAACAAAAATTTTGCATGTCCAAAGAATCTCATCTGAAACTTATATTTTATGGTTTGCTGAGTTATAATAGCTTTTCCCTATTTGAAATAATTATAAACAAAACATTCAGCTTAATTATATTTACTAAAATATATCATGTTGGAAGACAATTGGTAAACTACAACACTTATTTCTGTAATCTTTATTATTAAGATAATTACACGGTTCTTGCTTTAGATTCACACTTCAGAAAGCAAATTATCAGCTTAACTCTGAGTTTCTATTTTTAGTTTCATTTATTTGTTAAAAAAAGAAACTCTTTTTACCCATTTATTAATATAATCAACGAAACCAAGCCATTAAATTCTGCTTTATAATCAATGCTGTACTATGGAAAAGTAGTTTAAAGAGAGATGCCATTACATCCCCAAACAATATGAAATCTACTTTCACAAATGAAATCTTGAATATAGAAGATGTAAAGTTATAATCCAAGAGTCTATAAAAGACTATATTACTTCCTGTGTATAATAATTCATTCCTGATTAGCTAATATTCTATATTAATAGCTTTAAATCTACTTTTGTAATAATATTCATTTTAATATGAACCAAGACATAATAAGGTGGCTGTACATATTTGGACAAATCTGTGAATCATTTATATGTTAAATAAATTATTAAAGTATCTAATTATGCTTCCCATATTCATAAAACAAAAACACTATAGCCTTCACTTGAAAATTACTCTCATAATAGTATTTTCAAAGTTTTCCTCATTCTGTGTCACTATTATAGGTTTGCATATATGTATATAATGAACCTATAAATGTTTAATTTATAAAAGGCAATGAATAAAATGTCAAGTCCTATTTTTGTCATTTTTTTCCTTAGTTCAATGAGAATAAAGCTTACGTTGCAGTACCTTTGGATATTGCTTGACAGGAATCAATACTCTTTCTGAGAGCTTTATGTTTTTGTTGCTGATGACATCAAGATATTTCTTTTCTTCATCTTCCTTTTTTCCATCAGAACCTTGAAATTTTTCAATTTCTGAAAAAAAATCACAAGAAAACAATGAAATATGAAAAGAAGTCATAACAAATATGCTGACTGTTCATATATATTCCTCCGCTTTCCAGATAAGATTTTGAAGAATCTTGAGAAAAGGACGGCAACAAAACCTTTCTAACAACAATGTGAATGTCCCTACTGTGAATAAGATAACGGCTGCCAACTAAAACTAAGAGGTGACACTTGAAGATGTGACTCTGTCTTCTGTGAAACAAGTGATACATTTAATTCATTTTAAACATTGTCTAACAAAAGAGGAGGAAATATTCGTCCTATCTAAAATATCTAAACAAACATAATAAAACATATTTTAAGGTTATATGCAATTTTTACTTGGCATTATTCCTAAGTAAATAAAAATAATTTAAAGATCGTAATCATCCAGTTTTCTAAAATACATAGTAAAGAGAAACTGGAGAATAGTTTTACATTCTAACCAATCTTAAAAACAATTAAAAAGAAGTCACAAATGTCAGATAAATGGTGAAATATCATTACAAATATGTAAGTGTTATCATTCATCCGGATGAAATTACCTGTTGAAATGATGAGGAGGAAATATTAGTTTCATCCTATGAGAATCTTGCCAAAATGGATATTTCTAAGTACATGTACACCATTTATCTACTCTTTCATCTTTTAGTGAGCTCATTTCATAAAGTGTTTTTGAAATACTAATACGAGGATCAAAGATACAACAGAAAACAAGAAAATGTTCCTGCTTCTGTGGAATCTACATTCTAAATGAGGAAAACACAATTAGAAAATCAACGCATGTGCAGAAACATTTATGTGTGGAAGTATAGAATAAATATAGTAAAGCTAGTGAGAATATAAAGGAGAGTAGATTCAAAGGGTGGGTTATTACTTTAGATTTCTAGAGTGACATTTGAGCACAGTCCTGAAGGATGAGAAAGAGTAAGTTTGCTTTTGAAAGAGCAAGAACAAAGCAAGCCTGTGGGCTGCAGAAGAGGGAATGTAGAAAAAGATTTGACAGGTGGTATTCACAACCAATCAGAGCAGGGGGTAAGCAAAGAAGAAAAACAATTGACATTTGTGTGGCTGAGAAATAATGCTGACTTGGACTAATAAGAGAGGAATGACAGCACAAGTTAAAGCCTGAGTCACTCCATAGAGTTCACCACACAAAATAAATGCGTTGGGTTATACAAAATTTTTGTTTGACTAATTCCCTATATATTAATTAGTTGTTATTGCCATAAATATCTGTAAATAGGTCTTCTATCCTTGCTCTCGGCCAAATGCACTGTTGCAAAATACAAAGTAAATGAAGCTATGAATGCAGAAGTTTCTTAATTTTGTCATAAATGAAACAAAACATTTTACCTTTGTTGTTTTGGAATAGAGGAAGGTGATGATGGCTATTAAATATGGACACTGTAGTACTTTTTTTTTTTTTTGCATTTGGAAACAGTTATTTGACTACTTCCAAATATGGCTACTATGTTGTCTCTTTGCTTTGCTATTGTCTATTCTATTTTTAATTAACACATGTCCAAAAATGATTTAACATAGGTGATAGAAAAATTCCTATAGTAATCCAGATAGTGATCTATTAGCACAATACTTACTGGACCCATGTGCAACTTAATCTTTTGAAGTAATATTACATTACTTACCTACATAATGCCTGAATGAGAGAATGACTATATAGTTTATATAGTCATTTACATTTTATCCATTTTATGCTGCAGTTTGCCTAAAGTGTCTTTAAATAAACCAAACTGTTTAAAAATAAGTCATATGTCCATAGATTCTACTTAGTATTATAGAATTAGATTCCTACTTTCCCACTCCAAAGTACTATCAAGTCACTTTCAATTGCCTTTTTAAACTGAGAAGCACTCCTTATTCAGGCCTTTCAATTACTTATATAATTATTACCCAATAACTCTGACAACTGCAAAGAAAAAATATTCTTCATATTCTCTGACACTGACAATGGACATTGGATCACTGCCCTTTGGGTACCTGCACCTCCCTGTCTCACTTCCTAGCTTGCTGAGGTGATTGTAATGTGGTTCAGAATGAAGAAATTGACTCAATTCCTAATCAACCAGATGAATGACTTCTTTGTCACTCTGTCATAAAAGAAATTGAATATGTATGACATTATTTGCTCTCCACAAAGCTACCACCTTAGGTGTTTTAAGACATTTACAATTTGATCATTCCATCATTAATTATAACAACTTTCCCATTAAGAATTGTGGCTGAATAAAATAACATTTCTACTACTCTTTCTGCTCATTTCTACAATTCCTTTTAAAAAATGGATATTTCTTAGCTGGGCGTGGTGGCGCACATCTGTAATCCCAGCACTTTGGGAGGCTGTGACAGGAGAGTCACGAGCTCAAAGCCAGCCTCAGCAACAGCGAGGCACTAAGCAACTCAGTGAGACCCTATCTCTAAATAAAACACAAAATAGGGCTGGGGACATGGCTCAGTGGTCTAATACCCCTGAGTTCAATCCCAGGTAGCAAAAAAAAAAAAAAAAAAGGCTATTTCTTTTTCCCTCCTGATACCTTCATGGAATTATCTTGTCATCTCTGACATGTTTACATAACCAAGTAACTTAATAATTCCATTTGTTAATTGTGTAGTCTTATAATGGTATAACTCAAACTTCCTGGTTTTAAAACCAGAAAGCCAATTTATATAGTACCTTTCTTATTTTAATTTTCAACTTAAAATAATGTTTTATTACATAATTAATTCATGTTCTTTAGACAATACAAAGGTATCCCTAACATTTAAAAGGAGTACATACTCTGTCATCACCAGCAATTACTGAATTGTAGTACTATGCAGATACATTCAGCCGTTTCTTTATACTTATTTATATATTATCTAAGTTTGGCTGTCATGTTATTACAAAAACATCAAATCTTTGGGCTGATTTATATTTTGTTGAAAAAATACTAGAGATTTTAGTGTTTTTTATTCTCATTTTATGGTTATTATATATATTATATATTTATTACATTATATAGTATATGTATTATATATATGAATACATATATATTTGAAATTTATTTTAGCTATCATTGCCTAGTTCAAGTGGCTATTTCCATAATACTAGTATAATTCAGGTATTGCAAAAGAGACTATCTTTGATCATCTTTCCATTCACTTTGTATCAGTTTACCCACTAGTTTAAGTCAGATGGAGTCATTGGCAAGAAGATATTTTAAAGAAAAAATTTAGTTCTGCTCTTGCATGACTTTATTCTCCTTACACACATCTTAATTATGCTTCCTTTTGTTTATTTTCTTTTATAATGCTTTAAAGTTGCATTTTAATTCATTTCTTTTTATACTTAATTGATAAAATATTTAATGTTATGTATTTTCCTTAGAAAACACCTTAGACTATGGCTGTGTATTTGAATTAGGTATCTTTTTATTAAAATGTCTTTGTAGAATTTCTGCAATTTCATTTTGCCATTTTCAGAATGTTTAGCAACATTTTATAGAAATACCTAGGTGGCAGAGTCTTTTTATTTTTGTATTAATTTATTTTTAAAATTGATTGAACTATTTCTATATTTTGGAATTCAAAGGGGATTTCTTAATGAACACATTTTTGGACATGATTCATGACTATTTCACGAAAAGCATTATATTCTCTGTTGTTGTGGTTAAGAGTTGGATATAAATGAATGAGATCTTTTCTTTCCAGTAGGATTCATCTTGGGATAAAAAAGGTATGTGAACATTTTTTTAAATACATATTTTAGAGTAGAATTTAGTTCATAAATTATGCACATACTTTAATTAACTAGATTAACTAAACTCTACCATTTTGTTCTATAAAGTGTATCAAACATATTCCCACAGATTATGAATGTTCCTATGTCTTCCAATTTGAAAGTTTTGAACTTTATCTTACTTCCTATAGAAAGAAAACATGTAGGATAATAAAGGAGTGATGAGGGACTAACTACTAAAGATACTTTCACAAATCTAGTGCAAGTAATTCTATAGGAACCATAAATATTTTTTTTCCTAAATTCAAGAAATAATAAGAACACTGCTTGGTCCTATGTGAGTCAGAATTGTGAGAAGACTGAAGAAAGAAAAAAGAAGAGAAAAGAAAACTTTTGATGGCCCAAAGAATCCTTGAACACAGAAATTTCAAGCAAATATGTATATTACAAAGGGAAGATAACCCTTCAAAGTATAATTCTCAACAAGGTAACCTGTAAACAATGTATAAACTGGGATAAGATTATACAAGCTACTATCATATGATTTTGAAGCAGACCATCTAATGATGAGAACAAGACTTAAGGTACTAAAATTGGACAACCATTTCAGAAACCCTGGAAAAAATTAAACAAAAATAATTTCTAGGAGGAGTTTTTACCTGATGGGAAAAAATAGCTTAAAGAAAAGTACCAATACAACATGAAGTGAACAAACTACTCCAGTTAAAAAGTCTATTGCCACAGAAACCTTCTAAAAGCAAAGGCATGAATTTCTCATTGAACTATAAATAGGAGACATAGATTATGTCTATGTCCATACAAATATACTACATAAAAAAGAAAAATGAATCAATTAATATGTTGCCAAATATCAAAAACAGAATAGATATTTATAATAACAAAGCAGAAAATTCTAAAATATAATAGTAAGAATGAGAAAAATGAAAAGAAAAAACTATCAGAAATAAAACATATTAGAAAAAGCTAAAGTGTTTAAGTATTAGAAGATAAAATAAAAAGAAATATCAGAACTCAGCAATAAAAAAGAAAAGTTCATTTCAGATATAAATAATAAACCACCTTTTGGGTCCTCTAAGTATAGAATCATGTCATCTGCAAATAATGATAGTTTGAGCTCTTCTTTCCCTATTCGTATCCCTTTAATTTCCTTCCTCTGTCTGATGGCTCTGGCTAGAGTTTCAAGGACTATATTGAATAAGAGTGGTGAGAGAGGGCATCCCTGTCTTGTTCCAGTTTTTAGAGGGAATGCTTCCAATTTTTCTCCATTTAGGATGATGAATTCAGTAAAATTGCAGGATATAAAATCAATATACATAAATCAAATGCATTTCTATACATCAGCAATGAATCCTCTGAAAGAGAAATTAGAAAAACTACTACATTCACAATAGCCTCCAAAAAGATAAAATACTTGAGAATCAATCTAACAAGAGAGGTGAAAGACCTCTACAACGAAAATTACATGACACTAAAGAAAGAAATTGAAGAAGATCTTAGAAGATGGAAAAACTTACCATGTTCCTGGATAGGCAGAATCAATATTATTAAAATGGCCATACTACCCAAAGCACTGTACAGATTCAATGTAATTCCAATTAAAATCCCAAAGGCCTTTCTTACAAAAGTAGAAAAGGCAATCATGAAATTCATTTGGAAAAATAAGAGACCCAGAATAGCCAAAGCTATCCTGAGCAAGAAGAGTGAAGCGGGAGGCATCACAATACCAGACCTTAAACTTTACTACAAAGCAATAGTAACAAAAACGGCATGGTACTGGCACCAAAATAGACATGTAGATCAATGGTACAGAATAAAAGACACGGAGAGTAATGCACATAAATACTATCTCATACTAGACAAAGGTGCCAAAAACATACATTGGAGAA